>OX451217.1:93322020-93647020 GCA_949628195.1 Phasia obesa
TATTATAGTGTTTCTGATGTTTTTGTTGTCCGTTAAGCCAGGGATGTAACGTACACTGTAGTAACGTTTATCATTCGTGATGTCAGGGTTGGTATTAACGTGGTGATTTTTTATCTTTTTGGAAATTTCATCTATTAATGCATTAATCAGTTTAATTGGGAAGCTGTTTTCTTTAAGTGTTTTTTTAATGAGTTGGATATTGTGTTTTTTAAATTGTTCATCGTTAATATTTAGTATTCTATATATATAATTCTTCGCTGTATTTATTATTTGGCTTTTTGGTTGTGTTGAATTAAAATTAATAATTCTGCCTGATGCTGTGCTTTTTGCATACCAGTCAAATATTATTTTATTATTTTTCTTGTATATTTTTGTGTCCAAATATGCAATTGAGTTGTTGCTTTCAATTTCCATGGTAAATTGTATTTTTGGGTGATATTTATTAAAAGTTTCCAGTATTATATCTTTTTCATCAGCGTTTACTATTGCTAATATGTCGTCTACATATTTAGTTATGTATTTTACGTGTATATTCTTAGATTTTAATTCAATAAGAATTTCGTCCATAAGATTGTCCAGTATAATGTCCGCGATGGTTGGGGAAAGCGGGTTGCCCATTGGCATACCAAAGATTTGTTTGTAGATTTTGTTGCTATACATAAAATAATTATTATCACATATACAAAAACGAAGAATTTTCAGGAACATAGATTTGGGAATTTTTGTGTGATTTTTAATAATATTCCATTTTTCCATTATAATATTTATAGCTTTGTTGGTAGGAATATTTGTAAATAGAGATATTACGTCTAGTGAGATCAGTATTTCTCTTTTATCTAATCTTATGTTGGTAAGTTGTTCCTTAAGTCTATTTGAATTTTTTATATTGTAGTCGTCAGAGATAATATTTTTTAAAATTTTTCCTACATGCTTTGATAAGTGGTAGCACGGAACTTGTACTGAAGAAATTTTTTCATTTAAATACTTTTATAGAAAACGAGAGCAATGTTGATTCAATAGTCAGAAAATTCTGGGAATTAGAAGATAATCCAAACGAGTCAGCAAAAATATATTCTGAGGAACAACAACAATATGAGGATAAATTTAGAAATACAGTACGACGTTTAATGTCAGGACGATTTGAAATCTCAATGCCTTTCAAATCTGGTACAAAATTGCTTGGTTCATCGTTTGAAACTGCCAAAAGACGATTTCTCTCTTTGGAACGAAAACTTTCCAAAGATGAATCTATGAGGCAGATGTATCATGATTTTATGAAAGAGTATTTCGATTTAGGCCATAAGTCACTTGTACACAAAATGTCTGATTTTCTTCACTATTTTATACAACATCAATGTGTTTTGCGACCTCAGAGTACAAATACGAAACTTCGAGTACTTTTTGATGCTTCATGTAGAACATCTTTGCATGTATCACTTAACGATTTGTTAATGGTTGGTCCAACAATTCAAGAAGAATTATATTCTACATTGATCCGTTTTCGATTCCATAGATACGCGATTACTGCAGATGTTGAAAAGATGTATCGTCAAGTTTTAATTTCCGAAAATGACAGAAATTTTCAATTAATCCTTTGGAGAGAGAATCCATCTAATACGTTGAAAGTGTTTCGTTTAAACACTGTTACTTACGGCACAGCTTCAGCGCCATTTTTTAACCGACTTCAAAAAAGAAGGAGGTTATGAATTCGTCTGAATGTTGCTTTTTTTATATATGTAACCGTAGAACTCAGCCATTTCTGAACCGATTTTAAATTTTTTCCTTTATTTGAAATGTTATGCTTTCAGTTTGGTCCCATTTTCAATATATTAAAAATTAAAGGATGTCCCGATACAACATACATGTTTTTTACGTGTATTAAGAACCTTAAAGGGCACCAAATTAAAATTTTAAAAAATTCCGTGTCGCTATAGCTGCCAACAGCAAAAATTAATAAAAAGATAAATTTAAAATTTAAAGGGTGTCCCCATAGGTGATGTAATTTGACCTATATGGGCCTATCTTTTGAACCGTTATAGACAAAATGTCGATAGTAACCGTTATAATAAAATGTATAAATATTCAAAATTTTAAATTAAAGGACCGCTAAAATTACCAAGAACCTGTATTGCTAAGTCCGCTATAACAAAAGGTATAAAATTTGAATTTGAAAATAAAAGGGTGTCCCAATAGATAATGTGATTCTATGTATGCGGCCAAACTTTTGAACTGTTATAGACACAGCTGAAATTTACAAGGAACCTGTATTGCAAAGTCCACTATAGAAAGTATACAATTTGAATTTCGAAATTAAAGGATGTCCCCATAAATTATGTAAATTGATCTATATGGCCCTATCTTTTGAACCGTTAAACAAAAACACTTGAAAATTAGGCAGAATGTCTACTAGTTTCTCTGGTATAATACCAAGTATAAATATTTGGAATTATAATGTAAAGGGTGTCCCAATAGTTCATGTAATTTGATATATATGGCCAAACTTTTGAACCGTTATAGACAGATAGTTGAAATTTATAAAGAATCTTTGTGGTCAAGTCCTCTATAATAACAGGTGTTTAATTTAAAATTGTAAATTAAAGGGTGTCCCAATATGTGCTGTTATTTGATCTATGTGACCCTATCTTTGAAACCGTTATAGGCAGAGGTTTGAATGGTGTCCCCAAGACGGATGCTGGTGAAAATAGCTTAACAGTAATAGGGAGAGGATAGACATTCACATAGTCTTTACTTTTTTCCATCCAATTTTGGCGCATGTTTTGTTTGGTTTAAATCTAATTCTTACAGATTACTTCTTACATTTTTAGTTTAGAATTGGTTCCCTTCTATCTGTTTTGAAGTCGGTTTTTTTTGCAAGAATTATGGCTATAAGATGTTTGATTCATTTATGCGATTTATTCAAAGAGACTTTACCAGTTGGTTCAAAAGGTGTTCGGAGTATTTCTATGTTGATGATTTGCTAACGGGAGCTCATAGCTACCAAGACCTGAATATAATTCGTAACCAGGTTACTGAAATTTTAAGTTCAGCTGGTTTAAAACTTACTAAATGGTTTTCAAATCATTCTAATATCATAAGTTCATTACAAAATGAAAACTTTTATTAAGCGATTCCGATTCTGTAAAAGCTCTCGGCATACATTGCGTTCCGAAGAATGATTCAATTAAGTTTCATTTGGAAGATAATTTGCAAGAAAAGCTACAAAAAGAAACATAACATATCTATGGAATTCATTACCTTCAAATATTAAAATAATCAGGGTTGTTGTGGAATCCCAGTCAGAATTGTCATTTATCAGAATTGAAAATCGATTCTGATTTGAATCGGTGTCATGAAACCGTGTGGTTTTTGGATTCATTCGAAAATAAACAAAACTCATAATCGAAACAGCTGTTTTTGTTTTGTTTACATTTTTTTTAAAAATATTTGATCAAAAAGTTTTGTTTTTTTGGTGTTGAAAACATTTTTTTAAGATATTTTAATTATACGGAATTTAAAATGGTTGAGGCTGTCGTTTTATTTTTACTAATGGAGGAAGAATCGAATGAAAAAGTCAAACGAAAGATATTGAGAGATTATAGCAATCCCTTGGAACTTCCGGAGATAGCGTAAGTACATATTGCAACGAAGTACGAAAATTTTAATTGTTTGAAAATTTAATTAAGATTCGTAAGTCAATACCGTGTGAATAAAGAAGCATTCCAAATGTTGATGAACATTGTTGAAGTTCACTTGCCTCCGTCAAATATTTCGTGTGCTATTCAGCTAGCAGCAACATTACGATTTTTGGCGGAAGGCGGTTATCAAAAGTCAATTGGAAACGATTCTACTGTTAGTTTAGGCCGAAGTACAGTGTCAATTGTTTTGGCCAATGTACTGGATGTTCTGCCAAGGCATATATGTCCTCAGTGGGTCAAACTTAAAATGAATGACAATGAAAAAAGTAAGTTTAGAAACTATTTTTTTCAATAAATATAAAACTCCTTCCATCATTGGGTGCATCGATGGAACTCATATAAAAATTATAAAACCAACTGTTGACGAGCATTTGTATTTTAACAGGAAAGGATTTTTTAGTATGAATGCGATGATAGTAAGTATAAACTGGTAAATATTAAAAAAAAATTAAATGCATTTTTCATTCAAAGATTTGTGATAGTGATATGCTGATTCGAGCAGTAGACGCAAGGTATCCCGGTTCAAGTCACGATGCTTTTGTATGGAATATAAGCAGAGCCCGTCAGCATTTTCTCGGGGAATACGAGAATGGCGACCGAACTTCCATACTATTAGGAGATTGCGGATATCCCTTTGAAGCTATTTTTTTTGGACTATAAAAGAATATTATTCTTAAAGTCCTAAAAACTAAATAAAAAAATAAATAAATTATCAGTTTCTTCTCGTTTATACGATCCTCTCGGACTTTTATACCCTATAGTAACAAAATCCAAAATTTTATTACAAGAACTTTGGATTCAAAAACTTGACTGGGATGAATCGATTCTTATGAGGCTATATACTTCGTGGGAAAATTTCAAATCCTATTTACTGCAAATTGATTTAACTACAATCCCAAAATTACTTTTACAGCAAAAATTCAAATTCATGGATTTGCTGATGCATCAATTCGAGCATATGGTTTTTGCATATACATATATTAAAGCTCCGATTCAAACAAAATTGTATCGAGACTACTTTCGACGAAATCTAAAGTTGCTCCACTCAAGACTAAATCTCTTTCGAGACTTGAGTTAGGTGTGCAACTCCGATTCCCCACCTAAGTTGTGGAAACGAATTAAGTTAATGATGAGCTTTGATATCGAGAGTGTTAATTTATGGAGTGATTCCGAAATAACACTGCATTGGATTAAAACGCATCCATCCTCACTATCAACGTTCGTTTCTGAGATTCAAGAATTTTTTTTATTACCCTTCACCACAGGTGAAAAGGGTATATATAAGTTTGTCATTCCGTGTGTAATTTCTACAATATTCATTTCCTACCCCATAAAGTATATATATTCTGGATCCTTATACATAGAGAAGATGATTAAGCGATGTCCGTCTGTCCGTGTTCGTGTTGTAATGTCATTTCCCAAGGCACCAGAAGAGCTACAAAGCACACCAATCTGCCAGGCATAGTTTCGAAAGTTTAGGTATTGCAATTTAGCAACATCGGAACATTTCTTTTGGAGGCTGCGGGCCAAAAACCACACCCACCTATATTTTTTTCATTTTTTTTAATTTTTTTCGGTTTTACTGATTCTCTTTTGCCTTTTTTTTTTGTCAAATAAATATTAGACTGCGGCAGGTAGGTCGCAAGGAGTGCATACAGATCTCGGGGGATCAATAACCCTTTGCGAGGGTCGATTTTTGTTTGTTTTTAGTTTGGTAGGGTTTTTCTTCTTTGATTTGTATTAGAGACCTTTATAGAAAGCAATACACATAGAGGTAGCCAGTGGACCCACAGGGTACCCACTGGTAAATAGGAGCAGTTAAAAGGCACATGGGGGTCAATATGAAGAATTTTTTTGTAAGGATTTATTTTTGCTTTAGTCTGACCATTCTAACTCAATATAGATTGCAGAAAGGTTCTATATTTAACAAAAAAATTTCAATAAAATTTAAAAAAAAAATAAAATTTTTTTTTTCAAAAATATTTACAAAAAAATTTACAAAACATTTTCAAAAAGATATTTTACAGAAAAATATTCGAAAAAAAAAAAATTTAAAAAAATTTTCCAAAAAATTTTCAAATACAATTTAACAAAAAATTTTTAAAAAAATATTTTTACAAACAATTTTCGAAAAATAAAACAAAAATTTCAATATTTCTTTGAAAATGAAAATCATGACTGTAATATAACATATGTTTAATATTAAGAATATACATATGTATGTATGTGTGCATATAGAGCAACATATTTTTTTAAATGCGTTTGATTTTTAAATAGATGATATCTCTGTTTTAAATCTTTCTTTGAAGCCAATATAATAGCTACATGGCTACATGACCACCGTTGTGGCTGTCGTCAACTTAGGCTAATTTCTATTGTATTCAACGAAAGAAAATGTCACAAAATTGTAAATTACAAATTTATATACAACCAAAAAGTTTTGGAGGAAATATTAATAAGTTTTTGAAAAAGTTATTTAATTTTATAAAAGCAAAATACATAACAATGTCAGAGTTTACGATGTAGCTGTCGTCTTCAATATCAATAAGTAGCTGACAACACGGCGACAATTGTAGCCAACGGAATTTGTTTTCATTTGTCTTCTATTTCTTTAAAGCATGAATAATGAATTTTTCTCATACGACTTAATTTAAGTAAAGAGTCAACAATATGGATAATGCTGTCTGTATAAATAAAATCACCGTGGTGAAGGGTATAGAAGATTCGGCACGGCCGAATATAGCACTTTTACTTGTTTTTTCTCATATTATTTATTTATGGTATCTTCAAATTGTATGAACTAACAATAAGTGCTCAAATCTTAAAAGTTAAAGTAAAAAGTTAAACTAAAATACATATATGTATGTACGTATATACTGAAGTCTAGCCAGTGCTAGACAAAAAGCTGTATGATGGCACGGTTGTTGCTGTAAATAAATTAGTCACCTCTGTGATGTTCGGCTAAGAGAAGCAATATTCCTCCTTCTTAGTCGAACGTAACCAC
Organism: Phasia obesa; assembly: GCA_949628195.1. Classification (NCBI taxonomy): domain Eukaryota; kingdom Metazoa; phylum Arthropoda; class Insecta; order Diptera; family Tachinidae; genus Phasia; species Phasia obesa. The sequence goes on from OX451217.1 coordinate 93,328,720, forward strand.
GATCATTCAGGATGTTGCGGGCCAGCGGGTTTGGATGCGTTTCAAGCTTCTTCAGATACGTTGTTACATGTTTTGCTATTACTGCCTTAACTAGTGGCACGTTTAGATCTTTGTGGATGTTCGAGTTTTTAATATTCCAGGGTGCGGCTGTAATTATTCGTAAAATCTTATTTTGGCGCCTTTGAATTTTTTCTAAATTTGAAGCTGAGACAGTACCCCATAACAGAGAGCCCTAGCACCATATTGGTTTAAGGATTGCATTATAAAGTAAATGTTTGCAATCTAAACTAAGGGTAGAGTTTCTTCCAATGAGCCAATGTATTTGCACTGCTTTTAGCATCATTTGAGTCAATTGTGCTTCTATGTGACTTTTCCAGGTTAAACGTCTATCGAGATGTATGCCGAGGTATTTGACTTCTGAGTTTTGGGGTATGGTATGGTTATTAATTTGTATTGGAGAGCATGAGTCTCTACGGAGTGTGAAAGTTACGTGAGTGCATTTTTAAATTCCAAATAAGAAATGTGATCTTCTAAGTAATTTGATGCTATTTGGGGGCTTTCATGAATGCTTAAAAAAGCGGTTTCGTCAGAAAATGTTGATGTGTGGACTCGACTCGATATCGGATGAATACAGAAAATATAAAACGGGCCTTAAAATACTTCCTTGGGGAACTCCAGCTTTAATTGGTAGAGGCGAGCTTAAAAAATCTCATTCTTTAAGTATAAACTTACGATCAGTTAAATAACTTTTTAACAATTTATAAAAATTTGTCGGCAGGTTATGTCGGCACATTATCGAATGCTTGAGAAACGTCTATGAAAAGCGCAGAACAATATTTTTTTCCTCGAAAGCCCTTTTTACTACATTTATTAATCTGTGCGTTTGTTCAATGGTGCTGTGCTGTCTTCCAAAACCGAATTGGTGGTTAGGAATACATTCTTTTTCGCTTGGGTTTAGCTTAGTAATTAGTATTTTCTCAAATAGTTTTGACATATTTGACAACAGACTTATTGACCTATATGAGTCTACCTATGGCATCTCTGTCACAAATATGTAATTGTCAATAACTGAATAAAGGAAATAAAGACAAACAGTCATTATCTGAACAACAAACGAATAACACATGGCGCAGCCGGTACACATAAATGGTTAATACAAGAGCAGCAGCAGCGAAAAAAGAGGAGCATAAAGAAATAAAATTAAAACATGAAAGATCTGATGGGACAACAAGTGATAGCGACGTTGAATACGAAATGGCTACTGGTAGTAACAATTTTTACCCTATTGATGCTCGTGGGCCAAAACCCTTGTGTTTTGAAAACTGGCGAATTTTAAAACAAAATTTCGATGTCTACGCCATAGCTATTGAATTGGAGGAGCGCAAAGAGTCTCAAAAAATTGGTATATTTCAACGCTTGTGGTCTAGAAGCAATTGAAGTTTATTACACAACATAAGTACAAATAACATTAGAGAAAGATGGTATGAAAAAATTCGTGTCAATAACTGCTTAATTAATTTTAAATTAGATATTGGTGCAGATGTTAATGTTTTACCTTTACGATACCTTAAGTATGTAATTATATGAAAAATGCGCGTTTAAAAAATAACGCTTACCTCCAAAAAGCTATAGTAGAGCAGATCTAGATTTTAAAGGCATTTTAACCTGCGTAGTAATGTGTAAAAACGAAATAATTAAATTATAATTTTACGTGGTAGATACTCCTTTTGAACCGTTATTGGGACTAGAAGCTTGCGATAAATTAGAGTTGATTCAGCGTATCCATTCAGTACAACAATCAGAAAAAGAAAATTTTATCAAGACGTTTAATATGGACGTTTTTCAACGTTTGGGTTGTTTTGTTCAAAATTTAGATATACAAATTAAACCAAATTCCATTACAGTCTTCAAACCTGCTAGAAGAATTCCATTATCACTGTGTATTCCAGTTAAAAATGAGTTAAAGAGAATGGTAGAAAAGGGCATAATCGAACACATTGATGGACCAGTAGAAAGAGCATCAAATTTGGTTATAGTAGAAAATTAAATCGATCCTCAAGATTTAAACGCTGATATACTTTTAGAAAATTACACAATACCCTCTTTTAAATCCATCGCACCACGAATTGCAAACAAAAGGTATTTTACCGTTTTGGACCTTAAAGAAGGATTTTGGATAAGTTGGATTAAGCTCCAAAGCTAATGACCTTTGTGTTTTTAGCACACGGTTTGGATGTTACCGATTTAAGCGATTGCCATATGTAATAAAAATTGGTCCAGAAATTTTTCAGAAATATAATGAACGTAATTTTGACGACATCCCAAACGTGGTAGTATTTATTGACGATTTATGAATTGCAGCTGATACAGCGGAAGAACATGATAAAATTTTACAACTGTTGTTAGACCGTGCTCGTAAGTTGAATATAAAATTTAACATATGTAGATAAAATTCAGTACAAAGTAAATTAAGTAATAGCCCATTCAGGCTGCCACGAAATTAAGTAATTTCGAGCTGAAATTACGAACGAATTCTAAAGTGTCCATACTGGGCTTTTTGACATTTGAGTTAATTTCGCTAACAGCTGATCACGTTTAGTTACATTTGTATAATTTAATTATTTTGCAAAAACCTTTCGCACAACACTTTCGTATTGATTTAAAATAGACATGAATATTAAAAACAACACTACAACAAAATTAATGTACAATTATGTATATACCGTAAAAACAATTCTGCAATATACCGTCTGCTAAACTTCAATGTATAAAGCTGTCCTTATTAAAGTATAATTTAAAACTAATTTACATTCCTTGCAAATATTTATATGTCGCTAACTTACAGTCACGTTATTTTAATAAGGATGATAAATCAAGTGAAATCGAGGACCTAAACGAATTCGCGCGCACAGTAAACGTTTCATATGACAAACTTGAAAATATAAGAATTGCATTACATAATGACAAATGTCTACTTGAATTGAAAAACATGGTAATAAATGGATGGCCAAAAAATACCTCCAATTAAAATTTTATTGGAAAAATAGTAATGACACAAAATTTATTATATTTAAATGACAGGATAATTGTGCCACAAGTACTACGAAATGAAGTTTTAAGTCTACTACATTTGTCACATTTGGGTGTAGAAAAAACAAAACAAAGAGCACGCAGTTTGGTATTTTGGCCTCGTATAGATACAGACATCGAAAAAGTTCTGTCAAAATGCTTTACCTGTCAAAAAAATCGCAGCTCTAATACTAAGGAACCATGATACCACATTCCACCATTGCCATTCTGCAAAATTGGAATGGATATTTGTGAGTATTTGTCAAAGCCTTACCTTGTTGTTTCAGACTATTAGTCAAGATTTTTAGATATATTTCCCATTACGTCTAAAACGGCGGAAGAGTGTATTAAGCACTTAAAAATATGTTTTGCAAATCATGGAATCCCTGTAGAAATTATATCTGACAATATGCCCTTTAACTCTTATAAGTTTAGAAGTTTCTGTAAACAAAATAGTACGAGACTTACCACGACTAGTCCAGGATATCCGAAAGCAAATGGGTTAGCAGAAAGATTTGTGGACATCGCAAAAAACCTAATTAAAAAAACATCAGAAAGTAATGGAGACCTATGGCTTGAAATACACCACTGAGAGACTTGAATACTTCACCAGTAGAGCTACTAATGAGTAGAAAAGCACGTACTTTGCTCCCAATAAAATACAACCAAAGGTTATACCAAATATTTGTTCAAGCATAAGGAAGAAACAATTACGAACTAAAAATTATTATGATAAAACTGCAAAATTTAAACAAAAATTTTTTAAAGGGGAGAAGATATGGTATCAAGACAGAAAAGGATGGAACAATGGAATGGGTCGAACTTGAATACGGTACTATTCTTCGTAGGAACTCTAAGTGGATTCGGAAAAGAACAGAATAAAATTAAAAAAAAATCAATATTGTAATATTTAAACACACATGTATATTAATGAATTTTATGAATTATCTTATAAATACTTTTAAAGGGGAGATATTAAATGTATATGGCATCTCTGTCACAAATATGTAATTCTCAAAAACAACAAACGAATAACACAATAGTAATAAGGGATACCTTCCATTCCGAGGGAAAATGCTCAAGGCGTAGAATGGCATTAAAAATAAGTAGAATTATTGTAACTGATACCTGGGGAAGTTCCATTATCATCTTGTTGCTTGTTTTGTCAAAACCATAAGCCTTCTTGGTGTTCACACTAGCAATTGCCCTCTCGAAATCAAGTAAGTTAAATCTAAGGGGCATTACTGCTTCATCATCTATGGGTGGCAGCTCCACTAGAGCAGAATGTATATTCGGGGTAAATACGGTTTTTAAATTATTAGCAAATAAGTTTCCTTTTTCGATATCACACCTCGCCCAGCCACCACAAGAAGTACGCAAGGAAGACTTACGTATGACTGGTCGTTTAAGGTATCTTGTTGCACGACATAATGAGTAATCCGAGTGTGGGCTAGAGTCAAGGCCTTCTAAATATATTTGTATTGAAGCAATCCTTCGGGATTCTAGTAGCTCTCTTAGCCGTTTCGTGATTTCCCTAAGTCTGAATTTGAGTTGAGGAGATCTGTAATTTTGTCACTGCCTTCGAATTCTTCTTTTTTCTGCTAAGAGCAGTTGGACGTCAGCAGAGCTAATTCGATTATATCTTGTTTGTTGCCGCGTTATTGTTGCATGTTGAACAGCTAATTTTAGGTTTTTATCAAGATCAGTAAGACACGACTCGATGTCTTTTGGTGTTCTTAGCAGTATGTTTTCCGAGCAATGAGCACTGAGATCTTTTTTATATTTAAGCCAATCCACGCGACTGCTTGATGTCGCTAGCAATCCAGTCGGTGAAACTATTTCTCAGGGGTTCCATATTGAAACAATAGTAGGTGAATGATCTGACGATAATTCAAGTGATGCTTTAACGTTAAGCATATCTTCTGGAAGACCCTTAGCTACGCAAAAATCAATAACATCAAGAATTTTCGGTGGAACTGTAGGCCAATAAGTTGGTTGTCGGCTAGAAATCACATTTAAGCGCATTTTTGAAATTACATCAAACAAGACACGACCCTTTGGAGTAATTAGTCTTGACCCCCAGAACGTGTGTTTTTCGTTGTAGTCGCCAGCTGCTATAAAACGGGGTCCTAGTAATTAAAGAACCTCGGTAATGACTCTCAGATATCGAAAATCTAGGAGGGGAATAAATTGAAGAAATGACTATGTTTTGATCAAAGTCTTCGTGGCAGATGTTGGTTGCTTGCATATAATCTGTACAGAAATCACACAGAAGATGGTGCTTTAGGCGGGCCTTTATTAATATTGCCGAACCTCCGAATGCTCTACCACGAAGGTCTTTTGTATCATAAAATATGTAGCCATTTATTTAAAAAAAGCTCTTTGTTGTTAAATGGGTCTCCGAGATCAGCATAATATCAATTTGTTGATTTATGATGAAATACTCTGGTTCATTTTTGTGTTGGCGTATGCCAACGTATGGTCTGAGAAAGTTTCATGGCGCCATGTGCCAACTAAGCAGAATCCAGCCGATATTGTTTCAAGAGGATGTGATGTCGAAGAATTAAAAAATTCGATTTGGTTTGAAGGACCTTCGTTTTTACTAAGCGATAGTTCCCATTGGCCTGTTAGCAAATATTTCGAGCTAACGGAGAACCAACAATTATTAGAAAAAAGGAAAACAAATGTATTTCTTGCAGTAGAGGATCCACAAAATTGTCTGTTGGATCTAATAGAAAAATATTCGTCATACAAAAAGTTGCTACGAGTAACCTCTTTTGTACTTAGATTTGTTGACAATATAAGAAAGCGTAATATAGAGAAAAGCTCTGCAACTACTGCAATTAAATTGAAATGGTCATTCCTTTGGTTTGTAGAGACAATCCAGAAACATCATTTTTCTGAGGAGATACAAAAATTGCAAAAATCTCTTGTCCTGCCATCAAATATTCCAAGATTGACACCATTTATTCATACGTTTGCTGAAGAGAAACGGACATTTTCACTTATAAGAATAGGTGGGAGATTGCTTAATTGAAGTACAATACCAAGTTCCCACTTTTATTACCGAAAAGAAATAGCTTTGTCGCACTTTATTTTCTAAAATTTGCACTTTGAAAATTATCATGCTGGCACTAAAGTACTTGAAGCTCTTTCGCGGGAAAATATTTGGCTTATTAATGCGAAAGAAGAGTGCAGCAAAATAGTTCGGAAGTGTGTTTATTGTTTCCGCTATAAACCAAAATTGATGTCTCAAATTATGGGCAATTCACCCACTAGTAGAGTGAGAGCTACCCGTCCCTTTTTAACGGTCGGTGTAGACTTCTGTGGTCCCGTGAACGTATCACTAAGAATTCGTGGTAGACCATCAATAAAAATGTATATAGCGGTTTTCGTATGCTTCACTTCTAAGGCGGTACATTTAGAATTAGAATCTGATCTGTCTACTGATTCTTTTCTTTAATTTTTTAAAAGGTTCGCTACCAGGAGAGGACTGCTAATAACAGTTTACTGCGACAACGCAACGAACTTTGTTGGAGCCAGTCGGGTACTGAAAGAGATGCAACAAGTCGTCGCATCATACGCAGTGTCGTCCGGGGTGAAGTTCAACCTCGGGCGCCTCAAGCCTCAAGGTCGGTCAAGTGGTAATAATCCATGAGGACAATTGCCCGCCACAGAACTGGCTGACCATGAGAGTCGTCAGCGTCCACAAAGGAGGAGACGGCAAGGTCAGGGTGGCGGAGGTCAAGACCAGAAACGGCGTATTCAAACGCCCAATATGCAAATTTTGCTCCATTGCCTAATGATTGAAGGAGCCCAGTCCTTAAATGGGGCCGGAATGTTAGGCCACATATATGAATTTCATAATACTAACCTTGTAATTTAAAATTAAGTAATGGGTGATTTTTTTGAGGTTAGGATTTTCATGCATTAGTATTTGACAGATCACGTGAGATTTCAGACATGGTGCCAAAGAGAAAGATGCTCAGTATGCTTTGACATTTCATCATGAATAGACTTACTAACGAGCAACGCTTGCAAATCATTGAATTTTATTACCAAAATCAGTGTTCGGTTCGAAATGTTCAAATGTGACAAATTTTGTTCAGCGATGAGGCTCATTTCTGGTTGAATGGCTACGTAAATAAGCAAAATTGCCGCATTTGGAGTGAAGAGCAACCAGAAGCCGTTCAAGAACTGCCCATGCATCCCGAAAAATGCACTGTTTGGTGTGGTTTGTACGCTGGTGGAATCATTGGACCGTATTTTTTCAAAGATGCTGTTGGACGCAACGTTACGGTGAATGGCGATCGCTATCGTTCGATGCTAACAAACTTTTTGTTGCCAAAAATGGAACAACTGAACTTGGTTGACATGTGGTTTCAACAAGATGGCGCTACATGCCACACAGCTCGCGATTCTATGGCCATTTTGAGGGAAAACTTCGGAGAACAATTCATCTCAAGAAATGGACCGGTAAGTTGGCCACCAAGATCATGCGATTTGACGCCTTTAGACTATTTTTTGTGGGGCTACGTCAAGTCTAAAGTCTACAGAAATAAGCCAGCAACTATTCCAGCTTTGGAAGACAACATTTCCGAAGAAATTCGGGCTATTCCGGCCGAAATGCTCGAAAAAGTTGCCCAAAATTGGACTTTCCGAATGGACCACCTAAGACGCAGCCGCGGTCAACATTTAAATGAAATTATCTTCAAAAAGTAAATGTCATGGACCAATCTAACGTTTCAAATAAAGAACCGATGAGATTTTGCAAATTTTATGCGTTTTTTTTAAAAAAAAAGTTCTCAAGCTCTTAAAAAATCACTCGTTAGTAGTAAACGCTAGCAGCTGAAAATGTAAAAGGCAACAAGTTTACTGAAAATAAATACTGACATTGTTTTTACATAAAAATTGAAATAAATAAATAAGTACTTACCTGCAAAGTGATATCCAAATCGAACGGTGGTTTTTTATTTCGAAAAGTTAAAGTTTTTTTTTTTCACAGAAGTGCCCATTTAGTTTTAAATTATAATTTAATTAATCTAAATTTCCTAAAAAATATTAGGAAAAAACAAACACAAAATTACAAATTTTATTAAAAAAAAATTCTAGTTTCCGACAAATTTAAATTGTGGTGTGATATCCCTGGCAATAAATATCGACTTTTTGTTCCAGTTTCACTTAGAAACAATGTTTTTCAAACACTGCCGCACGCATATACCTTTCAAAAATCGCCATTTTCTTATACTTATTTGAAAAGAGTCACGATACAAGTGATACACGTGTAAAAAAAAATTATAAAGATGACAATGAAAAGTAAATAATAAGAAACAACGCGCCAATAAAACTAAAATTCCAGAAAAACTCGTAAAGTAACTTAACTAAAAATAAAGATGGAAGCCAAAAATTCTCCAAAAAATCAGCAACAAAATACAAGTGTAACTGGCCGTATAAATGGCGCTTTATTTAAGTGAATTCATGCCATATTTTTACAGGAATTCTAACCTCACTTCTGCCGAGCCACAAATTGCAGCGAGACACAATGCAACACAAATTTATAAAATTCAACGTACGCACCTTATTTTCCGAATTGCCGGGAGAAGGACCAAATGTTTACCTGTCGTTCAAAACTTTCATTGGTGCAGTGTCTCCTAGTCTCTCAAAATGTGGCTCCTTTACATTTTGCCCCCAAATCTGCTTCTTCGTGTCTCTCATTTAAGCAAAACCACTTTTTTTGTTCGTTTAATCACTTTATTGTGCCAATTAATTTTTTAATAATCAAGTCGTTTATTTCTTATCAAGTATCGGTATCGGTATTTAGACGGTCAAACGCGGCCTGTGAGCATGGCCTGATGAAATAGAGAGAGTTTAGCAGTTACATACATGATCAGGCGAAGTTTGTCAAACATCATTATGCAAAAGACACTGAGAAATGAGGTTCTTATTAAAGATGGCGCGTGAATTACTTGCTGCTTTAGTAATTGATGAATTATTGCAAAACTACAATCAGAAAAAAAGTAAAGAAACGAATTTGGACAAAAAAATGGTTTACTAAAAGACAAAAACGATCCCACACAAAATTATCTTTTCTGTTCGCTTCCAAAAATACAAATGAAATTTACACTGTGTTTGGCTATTAAACGATTAATTATGGGATTTTTTTTTTATAATAATTGAAAAATACCAATTATATAATATTTTTGCTTATTCGCCTACCTGCCATTTTTTAATTTGATTTGGCAACAAATATTTCCATATACATATGTACATATGAATGTACATAAATTAAATATTTCATAAATAAACTCTAATAAAACCCTTTTACTAGCATCCATAAAAACCCTTTTACTACCAGCAATAAAAACCAACACACATGCAAAAAATTCTCCTAAAAACGTGCGCTCCAGCGAAGACATATTTACTGCTCGCTTACAAAATAACAAATGAAATTTACACTGTGTTTGACAAAAATGCATTTAGACTAGTTTGATGGCCTGATGACAAACAGAAAATATCAAAAAATTTTGATTTTCATCCAGAGCGGCTGTCAAACACGAATTTTTGTCGTTTACACGAGTTTGATGGCATGCCATCCAGCGGTGCTCACAGTCCGCGTTTGACCTCTTAAATGCCGCTTTATTCTTTAACTACTTTATGCTGCTGTCGTTTCTCAATTCAAAGTATGTACCTACATACATATGTACATACATAAAAAAGGAAATAATAATTGAATGTTGCCGACAACAATGTTCGTCTGTGTAAACGCGAATGAAAAACCAAAAGAGAACTCCAAATGTTTTCCTTCCAAATGTTTCCACGTATAATGTAAGAACAAAAACAATTAAAATTTGCCCTTGAAAACGAAAACTCACCACACTAAATGAGCAACGTTGCCATATGTGTGGTTGCGTTTAGACGACCCAAAAACCTTAAAATTATATTACATGTTACTCTATATAAATTCTTAATATGTATTGAAAATATATTATGTTACTGTAGTGCACTTTTTGATATCTAAAACTTAACTATTAATTAATTAATTTCTTTTAAACACTACTAATTTTTACTTGTTAAAAATATTTTTTTTTATTAACGTTTTTAATGTTAATTGTTCTTAATCGCAATTTTAAATTAGTAAAGTGTTTAAAAGAACTTAATTTAAGTTGTACATATCGTAGCAGATTCACTTCCACGTTTACCAGAAATTAGCACCATAAATTTTCGAAATATAAATCTCGAAAAATTATATATAGAAGAACAAAGATGAGTTTATCAAAAATATGATAAAAACACAATATCACAAATTTAATTTAAAAGGAATACTAGTTCCCGACAATGTTTTTCAAACACTGCATTCATTATCATACCCTGGAATCAGAGCTACTAGAAAACTTATAGTAACCAAATACTTTTCGCCTTACATGAAAAAAGATATTAACGACTGGTCAAAAGAATGCTTAATATGTCAAAAATCTAAAATTAATGTTTATACTAAATCTGTCATCAAGCCCATAGAAATTCCCAAAGGTCGATTTGAACATATCCATATGGATATTGTTGATCCCTTTCCAGTATCAAACAATTTCAAATATATGTATTTTGACAATCATAGATAGGTTTTCTCGTTGGTCAGAAGCTTATCCACTTAAAGATATAAACACTTCAACGATAACTGAAACATTTGTCAATATTCTCATATGTTGAGATGTGAATGTGAATACGACGACATTTTAGTAGTAGCAACAGTGGGCAACTTTAGCAGTCGTTGAATTTTTTCAGAAATAAAACTTTCATCAGATCGGGGATCTATTATAGCTCAAACCTTAAAAGTTTTGCCAAAATTGGAAATTTTTATCCACGCTGTAGCTAACATCACATTTTTCGCGACATATATATATGCGACTGAATTACTCCAGTCGGGCCGGCGATACTAATAGACTGTATTTTATTTGATTTATAGAGAAATTCGCCATGATTTCTTTGAATTTGTTAACTTTACAGATAACCTCTGTGTATTAAAGTATGATGCTTTTTCTTACATTTTGAGCAACCATTTAGACTTTTGCAATCCTTATATAAATGACCAGTAGTGAGACAGTTAAAGCAAAATCGAAATTTTCTTATATATGAAACACGATTTCAATGGTCCATATTTAAAAATTTAGCACATGTACTTATTTTATTAATTAAATTTAGTATGGTGGGACTTAATTTGTATCGCTTTATCTGATGCTTGATTATTACTATTCGAAAAAGTTTGGGAACCACATTTTTCGTCGCTATAATGTCAGAAACACTCTCAAGGACATGAAATCTAGTTAAGAAACTATTAATTTCTTCCAATTTGGGAACATCTGTCTTATTTTTTACCGACTGCTCCCATAAATTTAAAATGTATTCTGAGAGACGCCATCAACACTGAAACACAAATATTGCATCCCTCGAACCAATGTCAACGTTGTAAAATTTTAATACTTCCATGCAATTATTAATTTCCTTTTGTAGCCTTTTGATATCCGAAGCAGAATCTTGTGTACATGGAGCCAAATTAAAAAGTACATTAAGTTGACTGTTGATTAAAACACGTTTCTTCTCATATTGACATTTTAAGTTATTCCAAGCAATTTCAAAATTATCAATAGTTAAAGCAACATTTCTAATTATATCTTTTGCCTTACCATCTGTTTTACTAAACATGCAAAATAACTTTTCAACTGGGCTAAGTCTAGAATTGTTTATATAAATGGCAGTAAACATGTCCCTAAAAGTGGGCCACAAAACGTAATCCCCATTAAAAACATCTGTAACATATGGCGGCACGCAATTATAACTACAAAGATTGGGAACCACTGCTTCTGCATATTCTTAAATTTCCTCACTTAAATTCTGAGAAGGACCAAATGTTTACCTGACGTGCTGGTTCAAAACGTGCCTTGGTGCAGTGTCTTCTAGGCACTCAAACATAAATGTGGCTCCTTAAGATTTTGCCCCCAAATCTGCTTCTTTCGTTGTTCATTTAATCACTTTATTGTGCCACTTAATTTAGTAATAATCAAGTAGTTAATTTCTTATCAAGTAAAGTTTATTTCTTATATTTTAGTTTACAATTTAGTTATTTTACTTATTAAAAACTAACTTTTTAATTTAGTGGCTTTTATGTTGTTGGCTCTTGTCACTTTTACTTCTTAGTTCTTACTTTAAGCGGTATTTAGACGGTCAAACGCGGCCTGATGGCCATGGTCATGATGAAAGAGGGAGAGTTTAGCATTTACATCATCAGGCAAAGTTTGTCAAACATCATTATACAAAAGACAGTGAGAAGTGAGGTTCTTATTAAAGATTGCGCGTGAATTACTTGCTGTTTTAGTAATTGATGAAAAAATAAAGAAACGAATTTGGACAAAAAACTTGTTTGCTAAAAGACAAAAACGATCCCACACAAAATTATTGAAAGACATTTTTTTGTTTGCTTCAAACACTTCAACGATAACTGAAACATTTGTCGAGATTTGGGGTACCTTTAAATATTGCTGTTGATAGAGGTTCTCAGTTTACCTCAAAATTATTTAGTGAAATCACAGCACTTCTCGGCTTACACAAAATACACACTTCCACTTATCATCCTCAAGCCAATGAAATGGTTGTGAAACTTCACCGCCAACTTAAAACTTCAATTCTAATGAGTAATGTAGAAAAGTGGTCAGATGTTATATCATTAATTTTATTAGGTTTACGAACTTCTGTTAAAAATGATTTTAAATGCTCATGTTCATGTTCCAGGTGAATTAGTTGTAGAGTCAAAAGAAAAATTTTCTAATGATTTAATGCTTTCAAAATTAAGAAAATATTTTTCTGAAGTACGAACAAATGTGGTTTACCATAATAAATAATAACCTTATGTACCTAAATCTTTAAACGATTATAAATAGGTTATTCATCCTTCTAAACTATCTGCTCCCTTTGAAGGTCCTTTTAAAGTATTAAAAAGGAACGGCAAAACATTAAAAATTCAATATGGAAATACGACTCGATCGGTTTCCATTGATTTGATTAAACCATCATTTAATATTATATAGATTTTTCTTGAGAGGGAAAGCCCATTTGATATGTAAAACTTAAATTAATTTCTTTTAAACACTTTTTTACTTGTTAAAAATATTTTTTTGTGAACAATTGAACTTTTCTTTTAATGTCAAATATTTTATAAGTTTTATTATTGTGTTTGCAACGTTTAAATAATAAAGAAGTTTTTATATAAAAGAATTAAAAATAGGTTACACTCATGATTTTCATTTTCATAAAAATTGTAACAGTCAACTGTTATTTCACTTAATTTCTTTCAAATAAATTATTTAAAATTTCCTTAACACAAAAAAAAAAATACTTCTTGTTTTTATTTTGATCACTCCTTCGTTTTTCTTGTCGTTTATTTCATTTGACTGCCTCATCGACATGACTGACAATTGATTGTAATATTATTCCGGAAATTAGAGAGCTCTAAAGTAACTAGGTTAGAGGTCAATCACAATAGAATGTACATTATGCTTTGAATAAAAAACCACAAAAGAAAACCGAATATCGTTCATTTCAATGACATTTGGGTTATCAGTTTTGTCTTTGAGTTTATTAAAACAAAGTTTAATTTTATTTTTATTAAATAAATGGCATTTTATTTCAGAATATTTATAAATTTTACCTTTTATAAACTTGGGTTTATAACATTGGGTTGTTCATTAATTTCTAATTAATATTTTTGTCACCAATGTTATTTAATATAAATGTTTTTATCTATTTGACAATTCCGCTTCAAGGCTAAATTAATATTGGTCTTTTTATTCTATTTCATATCTTTTATATGTATATTGAGCAAATAAAGGCAACAAGAACAAAATCGAACATGATCAAGCGTGCAATAAAAAATGGGAGCACATGAATATTAATTACTTCGCCTATTTACACATTAATTGTAAATAGGTAAGCATTAAAAATGTATGCAAATATGCACTGAAACTGGGAGCTCATGATTATTTCTTCGCCTACTTACACATTAATTATAAATTGGCAAGCAATAAAAGTATATGCTAATATAAGAAGAAACAACAGAGAAACAATTGCAGTTTACTTGTGTTGTCAAGACAAGATGCAATAAAACTGGGATCTCATGACTGTTTCTTCACTTAGCTACACATTAACTACAAATTAGTAAGCAATAAATGTTAATAAACAATTTTTATTAATATGCGCCCGTTACTGTTGCTAAGTAAATATAATGCATGATAAATCATGTCGATGAAAGTAAGTTAATGTTATTATTAAGGGTATTCAATATATAAGTACATATAACTGTTATCACCAATCACAACATACTTGAGCCAATAAGTTGGCATCTTCAAAAAACTAAGGAAAACAAGTAAAAGTGCTATATTCGGCCGTGCCGAATCTTCTATACCCTTCACCACGGTGATTTGATTTATACAGACATGTACAGCATTATCCATATTGTAGACTCTTTACTTAAATAAATTCGTATGAGAAAAAATCATTATTCATGAGTTAAAAAATAGAAGACAAATGAAAACAAATTCCGTTTGCTACAATTGTCGCCGTGTTGTCAGCTACTTAATGATATTGAAGCCGACAGCTACATCGTAAACTCTGACATTGTTGTAGAAATACTTATTTTGCTTTTATAAAATTAAAAAACTTTTTCAAAAAATTATAAATATTTCCTCCAAAACTTTTTTTTTGCATATGAATTTTTAATTTGCAATTTTGTGACATTTTCTTTTGTTGAATAAAATAGAAATTAGCCTAAGTTGACGACAGCCACAACGTTTCATTTTGACAGTCTGTAGTCGGTATTCAGATGATGTCTATGTGTTTAATGCACCTAGGTTTTAAAACAGAGATATCATCTATTTAAAAATCAAACGCATTTAAAAAAATATGTTACTCTATATACACACATACATACATATGTATATTCTTAATATTAAATATATGTTATGTTACAGTCATGATTTTCATTTTCAAAGAAATATTGAAATTTTTGTTTTAATTTTTCGAAAATTGTGTGTAAAATTTTTTTTTAAAAATATGTTTTTAAAAATTTTTTGTAAAATTTTATTCGAAAATTTTTTGGAAAATTTTTAAAAATTTGATTAAACTTTTTTTGTTAAATTTTGGACCTTTCTCCAATCTATATTGAGTTAGAATGGTCAGACTAAAGCAAAAATAATTCCTTACAAAAAAAAAAAAATTCATCATATTGACACATGGGGGGTCCTTTTAACTGCTCCTATTTGTCAGTGGGTACCCTGTGGGTCCATTGGCTACCTCTATGCGTATTGCTTTCTATTAAGGTCTCTAATACAAATCAAAGCAGAAAAACCCTACCAATCTAAAAAAAACAAAAATCGCCCCTCGCAGGGGGTTATTGATCCCCCGAGATCTGTATGCACTCCTTGCGATCTACCTGTCGTAGTCTAATATTTATTTGACAAAAAAAGGCAAAACAGAATCATTAAAGCCGAAAAAAATTAAAAAAAAAACGAAAAAAATATAGGTGGGCGTGGTTTTTGGCCCGTAGCCTCCAAAGGAATGATCCGATGTTGCTGAATTGCAATACCAAAATTTTCGAAACTATGCCTGACAGATTGGTGTGCTTAAATATTTTATATCTCTTCTGGTGCCTTGGCAAATGACATTACCACACTAACACGGACAGACGGACAGACGGACAGACGGACATCGCTTAATCAACTTCTCTATCTATAGGGATCCAGAATATATATACTTTATAGGGTCAGAAATGAATATTGTAGAAATTACACACGGAATGACAAACTTATATATACCCTTTCCACCTGTGGTGAATGGTATAAAAATGGAAAGATGTTTGTGAACTTTAAATAAATTTATATCTTCCGAACGTTTCCGTTTTGCATAGGAGGGTCCTTTTAACTGCTCCTATTTATCAGTGGGTACCCTGCGGGTCCATTGGCTACCTCTATGTGTATTGCTTTCTATTAAGGTCACTAATACAAATCAAAGCAGAAAAACCCTACCAATCTAAAAACAAAAAAAATCGACCCTCGCAGGGGGTTATTGATCCCCCGAGATCTGTATGTACTCCTTGCGATCCACCTGTCGCAGTGTAATATTTATTTGAGAAAAAAAGGCAAAACAGAATCATTAAAGCTGAAAAAAATTAAAAAAAAAACCTGAAAAAAGTGAAAAAAATATAGGTGGGCGTGGTTTTTGGCCCGCAGCCTCCAAAGGAATGATCCGATGTTGCTGAATTGCAAAACCAAAATTTTCGAAACTATGCCTGACAGATTGGTGTGCTTAAATATTTTGTATCTCTTCTGGTGCCTTGGCAAATGACATTACCACACTAACACGGACGGACAGACGGATAGACGGACAGACGGACATCGCTTAATCAACTTCTCTATGTATAAGGATCCAGAATATATATACTTTATGGGGTCGGAAATGAATATTGTAGAAATTACACACGGAATGACAAAATGTTACTCTATATACACACATACATACATATGTATATTCTTAATATTAAATATATGTTATGTTACAGTCATGATTTTCATTTTCAAAGAAATATTGAAATTTTTGTTTTAATTTTTCGAAAATTGTGTGAAAAAATTTTTTGTAAAAATATTTTTTTAAAAATTTTTTGTAAAATTTTATTCGAAATTTTTTTGGAAAATTTTTTAAAAAATTTTTTTTCGAATATTTTTCTGTAAAATATCTTTTTGAAAATTCTTTGTAATTTTTTTTGTAAATATTTTTGAAAAAAAATTTTACAAAAAAAAAAAAATTCATCATATTGACACATGGGGGGTCCTTTTAACTGCTCCTATTTGTCAATGGGTACCCTGTGGGTCCATTGGCTACCTCTATGCGTATTGCTTTCTATTAAGGTCTCTAATACAAATCAAAGCAGAAAAACCCTACCAATCTAAAAAAAAAACAAAAATCGCCCCTCGCAGGGGGTTATTGATCCCCCGAGATCTGTATGCACTCCTTGCGATCTACCTGTCGTAGTCTCATATTTATTTGACAAAAAAGGCAAAACAGAATCATTAAAGCCGAAAAAAATTAAAAAAAAACGTAAAAAAAATATAGGTGGGCGTGGTTTTTGGCCCGTAGCCTCCAAAGGAATGATCCGATGTTGCTGAATTGCAATAGCAAAATTTTCGAAACTATGCCTGACAGATTGGTGTGCTTAAATATTTTGTATCTCTTCTGGTGCTTTGGCAAATGACATTACCACACTAACACGGACAGACGGACAGACGGACATCGCTTAATCAACTTCTCTATCTATAAGGATCCAGAATATATATACTTTATGGGGTCGGAAATGAATATTGTAGAAATTTCACACGGAATGACAAACTTATATATACCCTTTCCACCTGTGGTGAAGGGTATAAAAATGGAAAGATGTTTGTGAACTTTAAATAAATTTATATATTCCGAACGTTTCCGTTTAACTGCTCCTATTTATCAGTGGGTACCCTGTGGGTCCATTGGCTACCTCTATGCGTATTGCTTTCTTTTAAGGTCACTAATACAAATCAAAGCAGAAAAACCCTACCAATCTAAAAACAAACAAAAATCGACCCTCGCAGGGGGTTATTGATCCTCCGAGATCTGTATGTACTCCTTGCGATCTACCTGTCGCAGTCTGTTTAAGTATAACTGCATATATTTACATGCTCGTGGGTGTACTGGTTTTTTAGTTGCCAGTTACATCTCTTTCGTCAAAATTGTCGCTGCATAAAAGAATCATTGTTAGTTATAAGATCAGTTGTGAACCAAACCCCGATAATAAAGGTCAGTATTCCTGTACCACAAAATTTACCCGCAATTAATTGAATTTTCATTTTTGAATTTACTTGTTAACTGATATTTGTAATTCCCACATAAACATTTTTGGTCCAATCGAACCGGATTAAAATATCGTTAAAGTTTAACAAGTAAATTTATTTTCAGAATAAATTCTAAATTCAACCCCGCTGAATTAAACTGAAATCCCGTGGAATATCACTAAACCTCCGAAAATAATAACCTTTAACAAAAGCAAGTAAGTGCATTTAAAATATAAAGTGATTGTAACCTGTTTAAAGTAAAAAAAACAGAGTTAAAGTATTAAAAAATAACAAAAGTGGTATATACAGTTATTCATTTTTTGCTTAAAAACAGAAAACAAAATTTCCCTCATCAAAAAGTAAGAATCCACATTGTGAGCAAATGTAAAAAGTTACTTAAATTTTGTAATAAGTTTTGTTTCCAAAGTGTGTTTACGTTCATGTTTATATGCATTTGTTGTGTCAATATTTTTCAAATCTTACATTAAAATAATCGGTGATCATACACAACCTTAAGTTGTAAGTGAGAGTGCTTAGCCAAGACACATTTTTTCTAACTTTAACGTAAAGTTGTAAATAAAAGACTCTTCAAACGTGTTTGACGGCAATTTTATTTAAAACTTATTAGCACAACAAATAAGCAAAACAATTTGTATCAAAATTTATATTTGAATCGAACCACACTTAGTTGTAAACATACACACAACTTCAAACGCTGTTTTGTTTTCGCATCCACTAAATAATTGCATATCTTTTATACTTAGATATATATCCCAGAGAACATTTTTTTTGTATGTACATACTGTAAACGTTAAAAGGTGTTAAAAACTATTAAAGTCGAGTGCACTTTGATTAAAATTTTTTTTTGTAACATTAAAACCTTTAATAAAATTATTTAAAATAAAATAGTGAAATAAAATAAAACAAAGTAAAAAAAAGAAAAATAGAACGCATAATATTTTGTATTATATATACAATAAATTCTTTGCAACAATTCTCAACGAACAACTAAGCAAATAAATATAAATTTTGTTTCCCATTTTAAGAGAAAAAGCTTATTAAAATTTAAAAATTTTTAATAAACAAGCTAAAATAAACCCAGCTAATTTTATTATTGCAATTTTTATTTGATGATAACTGTGTAGATATTTTTGTTTTACACCATAATTATTGTTAAATATTATCTTTCTTTATCCTCAAACAATAACTTGAAGATTATATTGTGTGGAAAAATACACTTATGTATTTTAATATCTGCTCGAAAAATAATTTGTGTATTAACGCAACTTAATAGAAATTTTCATTGTGGTCCCATTAATATTTTGTGGTTTAAAATACTTTTTAAAAAATACCGGCGGGATCTATCATTTGACTTGTTAAATTTTGTTGAGTTTTTTAAATCTAGCGATGTCCCTCCTTGACTCTTTTATTCGTGCTTCCGATCGAGTGGTAGAATTTCAAGCATATTTTGCAAATCTTCCCGGTGACTCACATTCGGTTAGTACACTTGAAGTTCAAAAGGATGAAATTGTCCGCCTTTGGGCTGATTTTAGAGCTCGCTACGACGAAATTTTAAATAGATTCAATGAAATCGAAGACGAAGTACAAATCGAGACGCTTAAATCGCGTTTTTACGCAACATTTGAAGCTCACGTCAAGGTTTTGTCAAAGTCAAATGACCTTTTAGACATGTTCTGTAAGAAATCTAGTTCTACTACTGCCGAAAACATTATGCCAACTCCTCGAATCGAATTAGCATCTAATATTTCGTTACCTCCTTGCGACACTGAGGTCTTTAATGGAGATTATCAGTCTTGGCCTACTTTTCGTGACATGTTCACCGCACTTTACCGCAATAGCACTCGTCTGTCCCCCGTGGAGAAGATGTGCCACCTCATCAAGAAGACGCAGGGGGAGGCACGCGAATTATTGAAGACATGCCCAATAACCAACGATGGTTTCGAGATGGCTTGGCAAAATCTCGTCAATCGTTATGAGAATAAAAGAATACTTATTAACGCGCAGTTAAAGGCACTTTTTAACCTTTCCCCGATATCAAAAGAAACCGGTAGTAATATTCGAAGGATCCAACGCACAATTAACGATTGTGTGACGAATCTTACGCTTCTCGAAATCAACACCAACAATTGGGACATAATTTTCATTTACATCTGTTCAACATGCCTTCCAGAAATTACACTTAGTCTTTGGGAACAGTCGCTACCACACAGTACAGAGCTGCCATCGTGGAAACAAATGGATGCGTTTTTGACATCAAGATTTCAAACCTTAGAATCGGTAGCAGACATTCGGACCACTTTTTTAACCCGAACCCGTCTTACAACAATAAGAGTGGCAGTATCAAGAAACCACAATCGGTAGATCAAAGGAAAGTTAAAACTTATAGCACTAGTATAACTAAACAGACAATTGCGAAATGCGTACTTTGCTCTGATGTACATCCTCTTAGACTTTGCCCTACCTTTTTAAAAATGTCAGTGGATGAACGGTTTACGACTGTCAAAAAACAAAAGCGATGCACCAATTGCCTAAGAACTTCACACGAATTCAAGAAATGTCGAAGTCAGTATGTTTGCCATATTTGCAAACAAAAGCACCATTCTCTACTTCACAGAACCGAATCAAACATAGTGCAACACACTGAGCCAAATGGAAGACCTCAAATTGTAGCCTTGGGCCTAAGTGCAGACACGAATATTCTTCGTGGTAACCCCCCGCAAGTATCCTTGAATACAAACCCCAGCACTTCTGCCAAAGCTGCAGCCGAAATGAGGCAATCTTTCTCCACTCAATTACAGTCCACTTCGAACTCAACCGTTTTACTCGGCACTGCCTTGGTTGCTATTTACTCAAGCGATTTTAAATATACAGTGCGTGCTTTAATCGACTCGGCCTCAGAAGCCACTTTTATCTCTCATAAACTTCAACAAAGGCTATCTTTAAATACTCGCCCATCTAAAACCGACATTCACGGCCTTAACGAGGCTTTAACAGCCACTTCGACAAAATTGTGCTATATCCAAATTGAGTCACCAATAGACAGCTCATTTGAAGCTGGTGTAGATGCATTTGTTGTTAGAAAATTAGCGGGCCAACTCCCCTCCTATGCATTATCGGCCTTAAAGTGTAACGAATTTTCTGATTTGCGAATGGCTGACGTTCAGTACCATAGGGATTCTGATATTGACCTTCTTCTAGGCGGCGACATTTATCCGAAACTAATTCGTAATGGTCTGCGGTGGAACGACAGCAAATCGTTGGTGGCGCAACAAACAGTCTTTGGGTGGATAGTCACAGGCAAAATCATACCAGGAGATCGCCCACATTCTGTCGTATCTTACTATAGTGAAATCGCGCTAAACAATCAACTTCGAAAGTTTTGGGAACTAGAGGAAGTTCCAAAGCGGCCCCATCTATCTGATGAAGATCGTTATTGTGAAGATTTGTACCAATCCACGACAGTACACAATGAAGAAGGCCGGTTCGTAGTGTTTCTACCATTTCGCCATGAATATCCCCATGATATCAATATAGGATCCTTTCGTCATATTGCCCTCTCTCAGTTCATGAGAAATGAGTCTAGGCTATTGAAAAACACGCAATTGAAAACAGAATATGACAAGGTGATTTCTGAATACTCGGCACTAAACCATATGTGTAAAACTACCCCCTCTAATGCTAACACTACTTGTTATTTACCTCATCACGCTGTTCTGAAACTTGACAGTACCACTACAAAATTACGGGTGGTCTTCAACGCATCTAGTCCCTCATCGAACGGAAAGATTTACTTTACCCCGGTCCCATTTGACAAGCAGATTTAGCTGTCCTAATTCTGCGTTGGAGACTTTTTAGATATGTTCTTAATGCAGACATTGAGAAAATGTATCGACAGATACTGGTCAATTTTGCTCACACTCCCTTCCAAAGAATAATTTTCCGAAATTCACAACTAGACGAGCCAGAAGAGTTTGAACTAAAGACTGTTACCTTTGGCGTGAATTGTGCTCCCTATCTGGCAATTCGTACTCTGCTTGAATTAGCCAAAATCTGTGAGCAAACAAACCCCGTCGTTTCAGAGATTTTACGGAACTATATGTATGTTGATGACGTTTTAGCTGGTGCTCACAGTTTGTCTTCTGCGCTTAGAGCCAGAGATGAGCTGATTAAAGTTCTTCAATCTGCAGGTTTTACTCTCCGAAAATGGACGTCTAACAGTGATTACCTTTTAAAAGACCTCCCGGCTAATCATCTTTTGGATGCAGAGTTCCTGAATCTATCAGACTTTTGCACGACCAAGACGCTCGGTTTGCGCTGGAATGCCTGAAGTGATCATTTTTATTTTCGCCTTCCGACTTACCCCGAGCTTAGCTCAATAACGAAAAGATCAGTTTTGTCGCAAATCGCAAAACTTTTTGACCCCGCTGGTTGGCTTGCCCCTAAGACCATTGTGGCAAAAATCATCATGCAACAGATTTGGAAAGATGATACAAAATGGGATGAAGCCATTAAACCATCAACCTTACTACAATGGCGTTCATTTATAGATGATTACTTGAATCTAGAAAAGATAAAGATACCCCGATTTGTAGATTTTGACCCGACTTATTCCATAGAGCTACATGGATTTTGTGACGCCTCAGAAAAAGCCTACGCCGCTACCCTATATATACGGGCAGAAAATCTTGGCTGCATTGCTTCTCATCTTTTAGTTGCTAAAACAAAGGTCGCCCCCATTAAGTTTGTTTTATTACCCAGTCACAGCTTAATCTAAAGAACTTTAAACTGTTTTTGTGGACCGATTCAACAATTGTCTTGGCGTGGTTACAAAAACCCCCTAATAAGTGGAAAACATTTGTAGAAAACCGAGTTTCTTCTATTATAGAAAAGGTAGGGAACGATTCTTGGTTTCATGTTGAGTCCACATGTAATCCCGCCGATTTGGCAACACGGGGCCTCACAATAGCTCAACTTACTAATAATGATTTATGGTGGCATAAGCCACCTTGGCTAAGACTTTCTCAACGTCAATGGCCGTATAATTCTACACGTTTTGCGACTGAAGAAGAAGCAAAACCTGTCCCTGACCACCTCAGTCAGGTGGAGAGTACGGATGTTTTAAGAACCTTTTCCAACTTCCTCAGAGCAATGCGAATCATCTGTTGGATTTATCGTTTTTATCGCAAGTGCAATAAGACTTTCCATCAACATCCCGTAAATTCTGACGAACTATCAATTCTGGAACTAAAATACGCAAAATCGAGAATGGTGGTTGCTTGCCAAAGGTTATACTATGAAAGCGAATACATCCTGTTATCACAAGGTCAAGAAATCTCCCGGAAAAGTAATATCCTCTCCCTTAACCCTTTTCTAGATAAAAATGGCGTAATGAGAATAAATGGTCGATTATCTAATTCCCCTGCACTAAGCTACGAAGAACGATTTCCTATTTTATTGCCCTATCATGCTAGATATACCAAACTTTTCCTCGAGTACCTTCATAAATACTCACTACATGGTCAAAACGCTCTTTTGTTCAAATTAATGCGACTATATTATTATGTCCCCAGACTAAAAATTTTGATAAAAGCTATAATCTCACAATGTAGGACATGTGTTCTGCAAAAGCGAAAGAGAAGTCAACAGATAATGGCTGCATTACCCCCCGAAAGGACTACGTTATCACGCGCTTTTACAAATACTGGTGTCGACTTTGCCGGCCCATTTGACATCAAAACATATGCAGGTCGTGGATGTAAAGTCACCAAAGGTTATGTCGTGGTTTTTGTTTGTTTTGCAACGAAGGCCATACATCTTGAAGCCACCAGTGAAATTTCTACTCAAGCTTTTCTTGCTGCGTTCGCACGGTTTTTCTCCAGACGTGGCTCACCTAGCGCTATTTACTCGGATAACGGCACGGCCTTTGTTGGCGCTTCTCATATCCTAAATGCAGAAAAATCGCAATTTTTATCCCTTGTTCGGAGAAAACTGCTTGATATGGACAACTTAACCCCGCTAGAATGGCATTTTATTCCTCCAGGCGCCCCCCACATGGGAGGGCTCTGGGAAGCAGGAGTTAATAGTTTTAAAATCCATTTAAAGCGTATATCTCATAGTCAGAGTTTCACATACGAAGAATTTGGCACTATGTTGGCACGAATTGAAGCATGTTTAAACTCAAGGCCCTTGAGCCCAACTAGTGACAACCCTTTGGATCTCACTGCGCTTACTCCCGGCCATTTCCTTATTGGAAATGCATTATTATCACCGTCGGAGCCAAGTTTATTAGATCACTCATTGAGTTATGTTAATCGATGGCAGAAATTAAGGGTTTTGCATCATCATTTTGCCCAAAGATGGAAAAATGAGTATCTGAAAGAACAAGCGCTTTAAATGGAAATACCCCCGAAGAGATTTTGCTGTCGGTGACCTTGTCGTTGTTCGACAAGAATATTTACCCCCCAACCAATGGCGGCTTGGCCGTATTGAAAGGGTTATTCGTGGCAACGATAATAAAGTTAGAGTCGCTGAAATACGAACTGCCAATGGCAACGTAATTAGGCCTATAGTAAAACTCGTATTGCTCCCCAATCCTGAACACCACTCATAAAACTCTCTATTTTTTTACAGCTAACCCATGCCTCGCAACCACCGAAGGAGCCTGTCGCCGCTGGAAGAGAAGGACGGCCATTATTTTCGTCGCTCAGCAAAACGTCCTGATTGCCATCTCTGCCAAAAGAATCACCCACTAAGAAAATGTATAAGGTTCAAAAAAATGAACGTTACTGAAAAATTAAAAGTAGTTAAACGTAACCGTTATTGTGAAAATTGCTTGGCGCATTCGCATCTAGTGAACCAATGTCACAACACTGAGCGTTGTCGTCAATGTGGCAGTCGTCATCATTCTCTTCTGCATAAACACGAACGCATTCGATCAATAAAATCAACCCGAGTCATAGGGAGTCCTTCATGCTCTACCCCTCGCACGGTAACCCTCATACCAACCATCATCGTGAAGGTCAAACTGGGGGACGAATGGGGTAACCTGAGGGGACTTCTTAATCCCTGTTCAGAGTCTAGTTCCATCGCGGAATTCCTGATAGACCGGTACAAACTACCAGTGGAAAAAAAGGGAAATGACAAATGGTGCCCACTACAAATCAAGTCTCGTTTTGACCAAGGGCCAGTTTTCGGTCTGACAGCTAAAGTTGCTGGAAACCTGCCATATAAACAACCGAAAGAACGAATTGATGAAAGAGTGCAGTCACTATATTCTAATTTACTTCTCGCAGATCCAAATTTTTATATGAATGCAGACATAAATATTGTGCTTGGTGCAGATATATATCCTCGGCTAATTAAATCCGGGGTTCAACCTGAAGCAGTCGGTACCCTAATGGCACAGGACACAGTTCTTGGCTGGACGATAATCGGCAACTTTGGTGTTTAATAATTTATTTTTCTTTATATATATTTAAAGTACTGTTATTCCATCTACTATAATGAATTTAATTGTATTGAATTGCTTAAAGATACAATATGTACATATATTAGTTATCTTTTCCATGCCTGTATTAAATGAATATCTTTTAATGTATTATGATTATATAATCGATTTATACTAATATAAGAATTAAAACATGAATTTCTGTAGCTATTAAGAAATAATTATTAGGTTCTCCTTGTTGCAATATAGCATGGGGGGCGGAATGTTTAAGTATAACTGCATATATTTACATGCTCGTGGGTGTACTGGTTTTTTAGTTGCCAGTTACATCTCTTTCGTCAAAATTGTCGCTGCATAAAAGAAACATTGTTAGTTATAAGATCAGTTGTGAACCAAACCCCGATAATAAAGGTCAGTATTCCTGTACCACAAAATTATAAGTTTACCCCCAATTAATTGAATTTTCATTTTTGAATTTACTTGTTAACTGATATTTGCAATTCCCACATAAACACAGTCTAATATTTATTTGAGAAAAAAAGGCAAAACAGAATCATTAAAGCTGAAAAAAATTACAAAAAAAGGTGAAAAAAATATAGGTGGGCGTGGTTTTTGGCCCACAGCCTCCAAAGGAATGATCCGATGTTGCTGAATTGCAAAACCAAAATTTTCGAAACTATGCCTGACAGATTGGTGTGCTTAAATTTTTTGTATCTCTTCTGGTGCCTTGGCAAATGACATTACCACACTAACACGGACAGACGGATAGACGGACAGACGGACAGACGGACATCGCTTAATCAACTTCTCTATGTATAGGGATCCAGAATATATATACTTTATGGGGTCGGAAATGAATATTGTAGAAATTACACACGGAATGACAAACTTATATATACCCTTTCCACCTGTAGTGAAGGGTATAAAAATATGTTACTCTATATACAAACATACATACATATGTATATTCTTAATATTAAATATATGTTATGTTACAGTCATGATTTTCATTTTCAAAGAAATATTGAAATTTTTGTTTTAATTTTTCGAAAATTGTGTTTAAAATTTTTTTTTTAAATTTTTTTAAAATTTTTTTTTTTTTAAATTTGATTGAAATTTTTTTGTTAAATTTTGGACCTTTCTCCAATCTATATTGAGTTAGAATGGTCAGACTAAAGCAAAAAAAAAAAAATAAAATTTCATCATATTGACACATGGGGGGTCCTTTTAACTGCTCCTATTTGTCAGTGGGTACCCTGTGGGTCCATTGGCTACCTCTATGCGTATTGTTTTCTATTAATGTCTCTAATACAAATCAAAGCAGAAAAACCCTACCAATCTAAAAAAAACAAAAATCGGCCCTCGCAGGGGGTTATTGATCCCCCGAGATCTGTATGTACTCCTTGCGATCTACCTGTCGTAGTCTAATATTTATTTGACAAAAAAGGCAAAACAGAATCATTAAAGCCGAAAAATATTAAAAAAAAAACGTAAAAAAAATATAGGTGGGCGTGGTTTTTGGCCCGTAGCCTCCAAAGGAATGATCCGATGTTGCTGAATTGCAATACCAAAATTTTCGAAACTATGCCTGACAGATTGGTGTGCTTAAATTTTTTGTATCTCTTCTGGTGCCTTGGCAAATGACATTACCACACTAACACGGACAGACGGACAGACGGACATCGCTTAATCAACTTCTCTATCTATAAGGATCCCGAATATATATACTTTATGGGGTCGGAAATGAATATTGTAGAAATTACACACGGAATGACAAACTTATATATACCCTTTCCACCTGTGGTGAAGGGTATAAAAATGGAAATTATAACACGCCAAAAGTAAGATAGAATAAAGAAAAATTAGAGCTGGGTAAGCACATACAGATATAAATGTAAGTATATAATTTGTTGAAAAAAAAAAAAAAACACAAGAATATATATATGCAAATATAAGAAAAGAACCCGTTAACTGAGAAGACCTTTATTTAACCTTTAAATTAGAAAAACGTTATTAGAAAAAAATAGAGTCCCGTTGTAACCGTCCACACAACTGACGCGATCAGCACGTGTTCATGTCATTTTATGTTCGTCTTTGATGTGTAACTTTAACGTTAACAAAATAAAAGTAAATTATGAAAAAATAATTGTAGATTTATTCAACATTAAAGTTAAATTAGCCACAAAGAAAAAAAATAATTGAACAAATATTGATGTTTTTTATAAAAAATTTTTAAAATATAGCTCATAACTGGTTGTTATAGTTTTAACCATGGTTGTGTATACGGCTATTATTTATTTGTAAATCTTATAACTTATATGTATGAAGAATTAAACTAACGATAATAACGAAAAAACAGAAACTTAGAAAAAGTATGAAAAAATCGTCTAAAGGCAAAAATAATTTTGAGCAAAACCAGAATAAAGACATTAATTAGCAAATTAAAAATTAAGCATAAAATAAACCTTAAAGAAAATAAAAAAACAATGATTATAAAAAAAGAATAATATATAAATTGATAAAGAACTAAACAAATAAATAAATATACATAACTAATAAAAAACAATATAACTAATAGATAAAACAATAAATAAATAAATTAATTCATAATTATAAAAAAATAAAAAAATATATAAATTGATAAAGAACTAAACAAATAAATATATCAATAAATATAACTAATAACCAATAACAAATAATATAACTAGTAGATAAAACGATAAATAAATAACTTAATAATTAAATAAATAAATAAAATAATGTATACATTGATAAAAAAAATAAACAAATAAGTAAAAAAAAAAATGTAAATAAATGAGTAGCTAAAACAAAAATAATTATTTCGTTCCATTTCCCATTGTAAATATTATATAATTTTTTTATTATTACATACATACATTACATTATGCCTATTCATAAGTGTTGTTATTAGTTGTCTTATTCCATTTGTAAAATAAATTTTGATTATTATAATAATAACACTGTGCTCGAATTTGACACTTATTAACAAGCTGGGCGCCCTACTGGTACGCTGAATTCAATGGCATTAGCCGTTTTTAGAAGTTAGCGCTCGTATTTGCGATATTCGCGATTATTCTTTTAAGTTCCAGTAAATGTTACCTAACAGCGAATCCAATTTTTTCCCACTGTACCAATGTTCAAGTCTGGCCGTGACTTGATGGAATCGCTCTCCATGCTCGTCAGAATCAGCTGGTGATTGTTTAGCAAACTTGTTGGTATGGAAATACAAAAAATGATTCTTTAAAGACATTTTAACATTAATACGATGAAAAGCGGTAAGCATTTTTTCTATATGAATGCGCCAGTTGTAGCAATGTTGAAGTCTGGCCGTCACTTGATGGAATCGCTCTCCATGCTCGTCAGAATCAGCTGGTGATTGTTTAGCAAACTTGTTGGTATGGAAATACAAAAAATGATTCTTTAAAGACATTTTAACATTAATACGATGAAAAGCGGTAAGCATTTTTTCTAAATGAATGCGCCAGTTGTCAAACCGATTAATTCCTAAAACGTTGTCAATAACCGCTTTTACAGAGTTCCATGCCTCAAGCTCATCCATACTGAGGGCATCTTCAAATAACTTATCCTTCATCAAGCGACGGATATCCGGCGCATTAAGTATTCCTGTAAAAAAAAAAAAACGAAATATGAATTCAGATTTTCAACATATTAGTATAAGATAAATTAATACAAACTTTCATTTATTTTCATACTACTTAATCTTGGAAAAATACGACATAATTCGTTAAACGAATTTCCATCCGGATTAAGTACTTTAATAACGTTTTTCACAATGCATAATTTTATATATAGCGGCGGTAACAAAACTTTATCAATTGATACAAGTGGATTTTAAACAATGTTATTTTTTCGCAATTTAACTGTTTCACGTTGAGGTCAGTCATGTTTGTTTTACTGATCACCGCTATGGTCAAAACAGTATAAAAATATTGTTTTTATAATACTTTAGCGTACAAATTTTAAATCGCGAATATAGCGATTATGAGCGCTAACTTCGAAAAACGGCTTTACCAGCAAGGTGCCCAGCTTGTTAAAATTTGCGACTAGCACAGTGTAGTAATTACTAAAGAAAATTGTTTAAGTCTAATTAAATAATGGAAGGCTATAGAAAATCGACGGTAAATATATGAATTGCGAGGCACCTAGAGAAATTAAATGTAGGTAATTGGGAGTCAAGGGTAGCTGAAACGACGCTATACTAGGAGAGGGCAACCTGCGCAGACAATACCAGCCTGGTCTCGCGATGCTCATAAAATTTCACATAACAAAAGTTATAGGTATATTGATCAGAGCCCGTCCGATAAAATATATTTTTTAGAACAATGGTAGTTGCGTCTGATGTTAAATAACACTGGCTGTGAGTTTTCAAATGTTGACAAACCTAGTGGAAAAGAATTCCACCCACTTCCGACGAGCTAATGCCGTGCCTCGACCAGCGTATCATTTCCACAAACAAAGACGAGGATTATCACATTTTGGCGCCCAACGTATGAGCATTTAAAAAATGCCATATTTTATAATGTTTTAGCCTACATTTTATAAACGCAACTCCTAGAAGGTGTGTTATAACACCACGCCTGAGTTGCGGCGCTTTGTCGAAAGGAGTGTCGAAACATTGAAAAACCGATCAGATTAAATCAAATTTTACCCTTGAAGTAAGTAATAAACCATAAGACTAAAAAGGCGAGTTGATTTGCAACTTCAAACGATACAACGAGAAGAGATGTGAAAAGTACAAAAAAAAAACAAAAAGACAAATTCTTCAAAAACTTCAAACGATACAACGAGAAGAGATGTGAAAAGTACAAAAAAAAAAACAAAAAGACAAATTCTATTAATTTAATGGTCGCAAAAATTTTTTATATAGTTTTCCCAAATGAAAATAATTTTTGTTTTTTTTATTTAACAAGTAAAATGAAAATAATTTTTGTTTTTTTTTTTTATTTAACAACAAGTAAAATAAAGACATTTATGATGATTAAATTCATGATAATTAAAAATGTAATAAAGTACTTATTTAATATTGTTAAAACTAATTTTATGAGCTTCATTTAAACATCAACCGCTATATTTAAAATGAAAAAAAAAAATTTAATAAAATATTTTACATATCCTTTAACAATATTTATTAAAATTATTCCTGAAAAAAATGCTAACAAGACTGTTGTAATTGTGGGTAGTTATTCTTTTATGTTTTGAACTGTTCACATGTTGAAATAGATTACATTAACATAACCCTTATTTTGTAACTTAACTAATTATAAAATTTAACTAATTATGTATACAAAAAGATCACTTAATAAAAAAATTGTTTTTGTTTCTAAATTACTAAAAAGTTTTTGTTTTGTCTTTTGAGTACACAAGAAATGTTTTTTTAACTGTCTGCTTGTTTCTTAAGTGTTTGATTACTACTTGATCTTACAAACAAACAGCCCCTATTTGAATGAGTTATCTAGAAATATAAATATATATTTTTCTTAAACTGTTAATATTTTTACCTTCCCTTTAGACATAGCTAAGTGATCGCCACTAGTTGTTTTTTTTGCACTGTAAATTATTATATAGAAATGGAGGAAGGAAGATTTTTTCAAAAAAAGAAAAGGATAAACCAACAAGATCTAGAACTAGCATTTAGCATTTCCGCAGATTCCAGTGTCCATAGCACAAACCACATCAACACCTGATACCGATGGTACAATAACTTCCCCACGGTACAGCAGCGTCACTGCGCAAGAGATTCGTCATCAATATAATAGCAACAGAAATGATAGTGAAGGAAGACTAAATGAAAGACTAGGAAATGAGACAGTAATCAACAATGATGGATTTACTCTGAGAGAATACGTGGTTGCATCTGTTGGAGCTTCACAAGCAAACGTTCTTGAACTAGTACAAGAAACTATACTACAGGTGGCACCGTAATTGGTTCGTGACGTAATAAAAGCAGAAAGAAATCTTTCGTTCGAGAACATGAATGAAACTATAAACCATCCTCTACTGCGAAGAAACTTACCCGACCATTACCAACACCAAAGTCATCACTTTCCTTCCCGCCAATCCATTTCTATTGTAAAATGCTCAGCGTCATCAGAAAGTTAACACTCCCATCGAATTGGAGAAATTGGGAATTAAATTCGATGGCAGCCAGAAATCTTTACGCTTGAAGATTTTGTTTTCAGATTATAATTGTGCGATTGCCACCTTGATGAAAGGATTTCATAACCTTTTAGCAGGAAGAGCGTATGAATGGTTTTGTCATTTCGTAGCCAAAACCACTTCTGTGAATGGCCCCAACTAAAATATAATTTGATACACAAGTTTAGACGATTTGAAAGTGATTCCGAAATCCAAAGATGTATAATAGAACGATGGCAGCATCCATCAGAAACCGCAGAAGCCTTCATTAACGATATTATTGCTCTTAAAAATCAGCTTATGGGTCTCATTGGTATGTTTTCTTTGTGCATTTTCGGTTGTGCTCCGACTGTTGGTGGTCCTGGCCTCTCCCAAAAAGATGCGCTATTATCCTATATGCCCAGCGGTACAAAAATTAACATATGCTAAATATGCTTGTAATATAAATCGCTAAAGAAGCTGAATGGAATAACAAAACATTGGTGATCAAACCAAATAAAAAACGATTATGTCTGAACGCACGAGAGCTAAACAAAGTAACTAAAAAAATTGCATATCCTCTCCCTAACATTGATGGTTTACTTGCAAGATTGGGAGACACGCATTATATTTCAATCATTTATCTTAGGGACGTCTTTTGGTAAATCCCTTTAGAGGAATCAATCACGACCAAGACAGCATTTACTATTTAAGCTAAACCACAATACTAATTTAAAGTTATACCGTTCGGATTATGTAATGCTGCACAGCGCCTGTGCCGACTAATGGAGAGAGTAATACCATCTGAACTCAGGGAAAAAATATTTGTATATCTCGATGATCTACTAATTATGTCACATGATTTTGAATCACATATGGAAACATTAAAAATCGTTGGAGAAAGATTAACAGCTGCCGGCTTAACGATAAATATTGAAGATCAAAGTTTTGCCACAAAGAATTGAAATATCTTGGATATATTGTTGGAGGAGGTAAGCTTAAAGGCCCAACTATAATATGCATAAGCTACCTTAAGCCAACTTAAGCAACTGCGCAATTACATATAAATCATATGTGGCAAACTATAATGTACTTAACAACACTTTTCGTTAAGTTTCGTCAAATGTCATTTGCTTAAGCAAAGTCCGAAGCCGATCGCACATTCCGTATGGAAATAGCTGTTTCTGCTTTGTGTTTTACATATATATGTACATATGTACATTAAAAAAATATTGCAATGGAGAATGAAAGTGAACAAATTATATCTTATTTAATATAAAATTTTAAAAAAAGAAGCTTTTATACAAAAAAGGGAGGCGTTGTATAATAATCGTAATTAAAAAGAAAGAGCATTTTATTGTTTATGAGTTAAGTAATGCACATCGCTGTATTTTTAAGTGAAAAATGTTAAATTTTTCTTTCGACATTTTCGTAAAACTATTAAAAATAATTATTAATTTGTATATGAATTGTACTAAGATTTTCATTGGATTTTGTAAGATAGAAATCAAATGAGAATTGTGTGATTGTCAAAAAATCTAACGTAATATAACATATCGTTTTCACACTATGACACTTCAAATAAAATGAAAAATATCAACAAAGAAACAAGACGTGACGAGATATTAAAAATAATACGTATATTCAACATTTTCTAGATATGGCAGAAACAAAGTAGGCAATATAAGGCAAGTGCAGGACATAAAACAATTATCATCGGCGACGGCGAACTATCGGCTGGCCCTAAGCAAACAATAAATTGAGCTCTTAACGAAATTTACGGCCTTTAAATAAAAATCCTTGGAATACCTAACATAAAGTTTTTTTTATAGAATAACTTACATATGGTGTAGATATGGGCTCAATCAAAAAAGAAATGCAAGTATTTAAGGCAAATTGAAAATTATATTTATTTATTTATACCTTCATCTTAAGGCCAGCGGATAGACAATGTTTTTTGTGTTTTTATTTGGTGTAAAAACCTATAACATGAATTTTCCAAAATTAAGCCAGTAATAGTCAATGATTACCCTTGTGCTTTGTTGATAGTAATAGCAAAGGCAAGACGCAAAGGGAATTGGAGCCGTTTGAATTGGAATGGTAAATCGTTGGAAATCATCGGAATTCGTGGAATAAGTACGTCATCGCCTTGGAATCTGCCACCGATGATTGTTGCCTCGATTAAATTTGGTGAATAAGTTTTGATGGTCAATCTGGTTCCGTTGCATAACTTTGGTACGTTTAAGTTGCGAATAAGAATTACCGGTAATACAACCTTTAATGTTAGTACATGAGGTGGCATTCCGGGTGGTTCCAATGAATTCAAAAATTCAGTGGGATAATTGACGGCTTGTTCTTCAACCGTTACTGTGTCGATCAATTTGAATTTGCTTAATTTGCCGGGGAGTTTCAATTGAATTTGCTCATTGAGCTTGTTGACATCATCATTTTTTGGTGCCAAAATTGCACGTTCGCACAGCCAACCCGGAATTTTGTAGAAGGTTGATAGACTTGGGATTACCTTGTTGACAACGGCTTGAATATTCATTTGCATTTGACAGAAGTTAAGCGGGAACGAAATCTAGTTTGTGGCGCGATTAATTGGAATTTTTCCATTTGCGATGTCCAAAAGTTGTTTTGGCAGACGCATGTTCATCGATAGCGTGATTTTCTCGACTCGGTTCCAAAGATATCAAGCTTTCAATCATGCGTTCAGAAAGAAGAATAAGAGCGCCTCCCATCAGTTGGTTGTTTCCTCGAAATCACTTATTATGCAATGTTGCACCTTGGTAAGCGCGGAATATCTTGTGTTATCGAATGATGTAAATATTTTGTAAATAAACGGAAAACTCGGATTTTTAATGCAACATTTCGAAAGTTTTAAAATTTTGATATTGGATCATTATTAACATACGTTTTTTGTAAATATCTTTGGTACTACATAACCGATTTAAGAGTTTGATATCTCGTTTTGAAAAACATTATAACGGCTTTCAAAAGAAATAAAATAAGATAAAAAAACAAAAAAATAAATATATGTATATGTCATTGGTGGTGCAATATGTAAATTGGATTTTGCCAGGCCCCTCTGCCCACAGACAGAAACTTAAAAATCAGATTTCACAGTGTCACCCACCTGAATATTCTGAAGATTCCCTGAAAATTTCATCAAAATCGGCCTAGCCGTTTTGGAGTCCATACGTTACATACATACACACATCCTGTTTATATGTATATAAAATATGTTTATTTAACACCTTTTTGTTAACAAATTTCATTTATTCAGAAAAAAATTATTATTTTGCAAAAGTACGAATAAAACAAATGTGCAACTGTGTCATAATAGTTTTTAGATTCATGTAAGTACACTGTAGCCACCTAAAAGTCTTCAATAAGTTGCTTAAGCATTTAACAGACTTTTCGTTAATTTTTTGACATTATCTTAAGCCAGCTTATGCATATTATAGTTGGGCCTAAATCCAGATCAAAGTAAAATTGATGCTATTTTGAATATTAATCCATCGAAAAATCCCAAATCGAAAGTTTTTGGGTACAGGGATGGTATCGAAGGTTTTTACATGATTACTTAACCATTACAGCACTATTGACAGACACGTTAAAAAAATCAAGTAAATTTTGTTTAACTCCCGAAGCCGGAATTAAAAAAACGTTTAGTGTCGAGTCCAATTTTATCCAGCCAAATTATGATAAACATTTCTTTGTGCAGTGCGACGCTTCTAATGTTGGGATTTTGGAGGTATTGTTTCAAAAGGAAAAAGAAGGTGCCGAACATCCGATCGAATATTTTTCGAAAAAATTAACAACAGCTCAAACAAATTACTCAACTACGAAAAAAAAATGCCTAACTGTGGTATTGTTTATCGAAAAATTTAGACAATATATCGAATTGATGGACTTCCCGACAATAAATGAAGGCAAAAGTGGTGGACCTCAATAGACGACTAGCCAGATGGAGCTGCAAGCTTCAAGGCTTTAAATTTTCTATCGAACATCGAAAAGACAAAAAAATGTTGCATGCTCTCTAGGCTGGATAGGAAGAAATTACACTTAGACATTCTGGCTTAATAAATTTTAATTCAGAGGAATTTAAAAATACTCAATACTCATCTTTACTCGAAACCATGTCACAAAATCGGGAAAGGCTACCCGATATCAAAGTCAAGGACGAAGTCAAAGTCAACAGAGAAGATGATGAGGATAAAGAAAATTGTTGGAAAATTTGGGTACCAGATGCATTAATAGCCGACATAACACGGTGGATTGGTTTCGCGTTAAAGGAATGCGCGTTATACGAGTATTCTCGTACAACGAGCTTGTATGACCCCGTATAATGCGTTATGTACAAATGCTTAACGTTTCTTGTTAAACGGGATTTAAATCGAATATGTGTGCGTTTTATAAAAATCAAACTAAGAACATTTTAAATAAAAAAAAAATATTTAACTAAAACACAGTTAAAAAAATTACATAATTCCAAAAACAGTTTTAACTATCCGAAATAACGTTCTATCGACATATTTTTTAATAGAATGTACAAAGGATTTACTATTTGGGTTTTTGTTATTTTTTTACTTAAGAGAATATCTTCTTCGTCGTCTGTATTAATTAAAATTACACTATTTAATGATTCTTCATTTTCAATTTAATATTTTTTCTGCATTGTTACACTGCACTGTTACAGTGTTGAATATTTATTTTAAATACCGTCAAGTGCGAGTCAGACTAACATACGTGCTTCGTACTAGCTTCGATATATAACTTTAAGATTACAAGTTATAAATTTTTTTATTCACGTCATATGAGGCACCGTTTAAGTTTTAATTATTTTTTAGACTAGAGAATAGTACTAAATACCCTGTGTAAATATTAAGTTTGTCTGCCTATAACGTTTTGAAGAGAATGTCAAATTCCTCAAATTCGTGAGATCTACGGAACTCCCATTTTTAATAATTTAATTTTCGTTACTTGTTACAATAGATAATGTAAAATATAATCGGTGTAAAATTGAAGTGTCAGCCTATTACTGGTTTAATAAAAGGTCATATATGTAACTATCGAACCATCCCTTAATTTTAGAATTAATTTTTGTACTTTTTATAGGGGAAAAATATATACATAATCTGTTTAGATTATGTCACAAGCTTTTAATTTTTATTTTTTACTATAGCGGACATAATTTAACACACTCCGTATAAATTTATGGTTAAATAATTCTTGCAAAAAAAAAAACGGACTACAAAACAAATATATGTGCATCAATTCTTAACTATAAATTTAAAAGGAAGTAATCTGTAAGAAATAGTACTCAAATCAAAGTCTTTTATACTTGTTGCTCTAACGGACATAGTAATATACGTTCTGTACTTTCAAATGTCTATCCATAACGGTTCAGCAGATAAAGCCATATACGATAAATTACCTCAGATATGAGGACACCCTTTATGTTTTACACATATTCTTATTGACACAGCAATAAAAAGTAACGGTTCCAAAGATATGGCCATATAGGTTAAACAATATCACCTAGGGGACACCCTTTAATGTAAAATTTTAAATTAAACACTTATTTTAAAAGACAGATTCTTTGTAAATTTCAAATGTCTGTCTAAAACGGTTCAAAAGTTTGGCCATATGCATCAATTTACATATTGACTATTGAGACACCCTTTATAACTTTAAATATTTATAAATGTTATTATACGGGACATAGTAGTGGAGATTCTGTCTAATTGTTTGTCTATAACGGTTCAAAAGATAGGGCTAGATAGGTAAAATTTTATCAATTATGGGGACACCCTTTAGTTTTCAAATTTAAATTATAGACTTGATGTTATAAAGGACTTAGATATACAGGTTCTTTGTAAATTTCAACCGTCTCTCTGTAACGGTTCAAAAGTTTTGCAATATACATCAAATTACATCAACTATTGGGACACCCTTGAACTTCTAATTATAAATATTTAATTTCTGATTATAAATATTGGACATTTTGTATAATTTTCAAGTGATTGTCTACAATGGTTCATTTAAATTGACGTCACATATGGGGACACCCTTTAATTTTTAAGTTTTTTTTTTATTCATTTCTATTATTGGCAGCTATAGTGATATGCAGTTTTTTAAAAGGGTGCTCTTTACGGTTCATAATACACGTAAAAAACACGTATGTTGTATGGGGGCACCCTTTAATTTTCAAAACTCTGAAGTTCTATTAAAATGGGACCAATCTGTAAGCATTTCCTTTCTAATAAAGAAAAAATGTTTAAAATCGGTTCAGAAATGACTGAGTTCTGCGGGCACAAACATAAAAAAGCAACATTCAGACGAATAGATAACCTCCTTCTTTTTTTGAAGTCGGTTAAAAATTAATTCATATTAGCGAAAATCGTGCCCCTTTTCGAACATCCTACACCGCCGTAGCAACAGATCTTCTCTAAAAATTTTAATAATCTACCTATTATGGTTCAAAAATTGGGTCATATGCAATAAAATCACGTCACTGTCGGAATACCCTTTAATTTTTATATTTATTTTCTATACTAGTTTATATAGTGTCTGCCTCTTACGGTTCAAGAAATAAAGAAATATAAATCAATAACACTTCACTTTCCGAACACCCTGCGTGTTTTAGTACAAAGGTTTACTGTTTCAGAGATAGAAAGTGCTGACAGACGGACATACATACATAGTAAAGAAAACAACAAGGTCACGTTTTTACCTTTTTTTATTTTATTTAAAATAAAATTTATATACCCTTTAATACATATATACATACATATGTAGACACAAAAATAGGGAACACAAATTTAATAAAATAAATTTATTTTATAACAACACAATTGACACAATGTGCAAATTACTTATCATTAAATATTTTATAATACAGAAATATAAC
Source organism: Phasia obesa (assembly GCA_949628195.1). Lineage (NCBI taxonomy): Eukaryota > Metazoa > Arthropoda > Insecta > Diptera > Tachinidae > Phasia > Phasia obesa. The sequence goes on from OX451217.1 coordinate 93,367,229, forward strand.
GTGAAATTCGAACGAGGGACTGAAATCGCGTAATATGAAAATGCGTTGTAAGAGTACCGTGTTATAAGGGGGTCTACTGTATAAACACGTCACATAGAGGAACGACAAAGACACTGTTCAATATTAGGGAATATTTTTATTGGCCATTGATGGTAAAAGGGTACGAAAGTATGTCAACTCTTGTCAAAGATGCAAAGAAATAAAACACCCGAAACAAATTAGATGACTTAATAAAGAAGTAATTACACATAGACCATTTCAAAAAATGTATGTCGATTTTCTTGGCCCATATCCGAGAACTAAGTCAGGAAATAATTTTATTTTCATAGTGCTCGATCACAAAACTAAATTTGTTCTTTTAAAGGCTATGGCAAAAGCCTCAACAAAAGCCATCAGTTAATTTCTAGTTGACGAAATATTTTATAAATTTGGTGTCCCAGAACAGTTACACTCAGATAATAGGAAACAATTTATTTCTACAGCTTTTCAGGATTTATTGAACTCGTTTGGTATTGTGGAACAAGATTAACGTGAGTACCTGCCTACTCGGCCTAACCTCACGGTGGTCTTACCACCGAGTGAAACTTAGGCGTAGACTAGCGCCCCCATTGTGTAGTATAACAACACTTTACGATTGCCACCAATCGCTTTTTGTGTGTGATACAGTCACAATGAGTAGCAATTTATATAATATGGCAAGCCTTTCCAAGGCAAGCCTAGATCCACATTATAACCTCTTGCTTAGGGGTTTGGAGACTATCCAAACTCCGTCTGTTGAGAGTGCAACAGCACACTTGGTCGATCTTGCACCACATCTGCAATAATCGATCTTAAACCACAACCACCACGTGTACCCCCGAAGGGGACCTCACCAATAACCGGTCACAGAGAGGATAGGCTTTCTGTGGGGCCACCGATTCCCGTGGTACCAGTCCTTTGGGCACTGGTCGGGCCTCGAAGAGGACCCGTATGTTTTAACACACAGACCTTTTCTTCCAGATTTAGGCTCTAGGAACCCTAGCGTCTGGTGCCCCTATTTTCCCCGAGTGGACCGCGTCAAAGCATTTGCCATATTCCTGCAGTGACAATTGGAACCCCCGGAGGTAACTCGTTTGGTATAAAACATACAAGAACACCCATTAATTCTCCACAAGGAACAATAAGTGTTCACATCTTAAAACTAAATTATACTTAATTAAGTCCAGCCAATGCCGGGCTCAAATTTATTTACCGGTTGATGTCATCATTTTAAATTCATCCTTCTGGGGTTTGGCCAAAAAAGGTTATATTCCTAAGAAGGCTTAGTCGAATGTAGCCGCGGTCGTTTAGGATGTTACGAGCCAGCGGGTTTGGATGTGTTTCGAGATTTTTTAATTATGTTGATGCATGTTTCGCGATTTTTGCTTCAATCAATAGCAAGGTTAAATCTTTGTGGATATTCGAGTTTTTAATATACCATGGAACGCCTGTAATCATTCTTAAAATTCTATTTAGCTTCCTTTGAATTTTTTCCAAGTTTGAGGCTGAGGCAGTGCCTCATAAGTGGATCCCGTAAAGCCATATTGGTTTGGGGATCGAATTGTACAGCAAAAGTTTGCAAATCTAAGCTGAGAGTAGAGTTTCGGGCAATAAGCCAGTTTAGTTGGACTGCTTTCAACCTCATTTGTGTTAGCTTTGATTTTATATGACTTTTCCATGTAAGGCGCCGATCAAGATGTATACCGAGGTATTTGACTTCAGAAACTTGAGGTATCATTTGATTATTTATTTATTTATAAGCAAATTTAGCTTTATCTAATGTATTAAGCTTTTGTGCCCTACTTTGTGAACAATATTTTCTTTCATCAAAGGTCTTTTTGGCTACATTTACTAATCTGTGTGTTTGTTCGATAGTACTGTATTGTTTTCGGAATCGAAATGGATGATTTGGGATACAGCCCATCTCGCTTAGAATTGGGTTTAACTTAGAAATTAAAATCTTTTCGAATATCCTTGACATGTTTGATAAAAGATTTATGGGTCTGTATGATTCTACTTTTGTGTGATCTTTCTCCGGTTTAGGAATGATAGTTATCAAAGAAATCTTTCAATCTGATGGAAAGTATTCAAGACGAAAAATTACATTAAATGCAAAAAGAATGATTTTTTGGGCTATACGAGGCAGCTCAATTAGCATCTTATTGCTCGTTTTATCAAAACTAGGCGCTTTCTTGGTGTTTAAATCAGTTATTTCCCTTTCAATATCTCGAAGTGCAGCAGCTCAGCTATATCAATCGAGTCATTTAGAGTAAACACGTTTTTTAAATGGCCAATGAATAGATTACATTTTCGGTATCATTTCTTGCCCAACAAGGAAGGTTTGCGTGAAGTTGTGTCAAGATCCGCCAGGTAATTTTTCAGGGATGCTATTTTTTGACATTTAATCAGATTTTTCAGCGCTTTCGTGCACTCTTTTAGTGTATTTTTGAGTTGGGGAGATCTTTATGATTGCCACTCATACAGATCTCCAGCCAGCTTGAGGTTTTTTTCAAATTAAGAGAGACACAGCTCTACGTCTTCTGGTGTTCTTAGCGGTACATTTTCCGAACACTGAGAACTAATATATTTTTTTACAACTTAACCAGTTTGTGCGAGTGCTTGTTGTGAAATTATTTCTTATGGATTCCATATAGAAACAATAGTGGGGGAATGATGTGAAGGTAAATTTAGTGATGCTTCAACTTTAACTTTAATAATTTCTCTTGAAATACCCTCAATCACGCCAAAATCAATAACATCAGGTATTTTTTGTCGATCAGTAGGCCAATAGGTTGGTTGTCCACTCGAAGCAACATTCATAGCCATTTTTGAAAATACGCCAAACAAAACGCGACCTTTTGCAGTAATTAGCCGTGATCCCCAAAACGTATGATTGGCGTTGTAGTCGCCAGCTGCTAAGAAACAAGGACCTAGCGATTTGTAAAAATCGCTGTATTGGCACTCTCGCCCTAAGAGTTGTGCCGGTCATGTACGACCTAGACCAATTGAACGATTCCCGTAACTGAACGATTCTGACTCGCTCAGAGTTTTCTTTTTTATCGTTCATCGTTCGTTGCGTTTTTTGTTTGGTTTAAGTTCTTGACATTTTTCTCTATAAAAGTTCATAAAAAATGTTTAATGCTTTTTTTATTTTTTGTCAGTGCCGTCAACTGGTAAATCTTAAAAAGCAAATCATCTCAAATGTAATTTAAATTTCTTAAATTAAAATAATAAAGGAGAAATTATTGGTTGATATTTAATTCAATAATCCTTATGTATTAATATTGAATTTCTTAAGTACTGTAATAATTCCACAATATATATTAATTGTTTGATAAAATTATTCAGAACATTACGAATACCCTTTATTTCACATTAAAATTTGTACGAAAATAAAAAGATCAATTTTTAAACAGAACGAACTGATGTGTTTGATAAGAAGTACGTTAAGTTGCTGTTTAAAATAAAGAACGATGACCGTAACGAACGACCTAGTTCATTAAATCTCGCTGTGCGATCTGAACGATTCAGCGAAATGAACAATTATGCACAACTCTACTCGCTCTCGTTCATTTATGAATCTTATTCAAGAGCCCCCACGCAAACCCCTAAGGGTCTGTGAGCACATACACAATCTCGACCAGAATTTCACAGAGAGAATAAAACATGTAAAAATTTTAAATCAAGGGCATACAAGCTTTCAACAATTTAGGTTTGTGCCACTTTTCTTGGTTGGGGGCCTTTGATCTTATTACTAGTAAAAATGACGTTGTAAAAAAAGAAAAGAAAAAAAATACAATAACTTTGTTGTTCTGTATCAAACAGGTTTTTGTTTTGGTATTTTGTTTTCACACACTATATGTTTTTGTTTTCTGTTAATTGCGAACTTAAAAACTTTCGTCCGTTTTGTTCAACGAATAAACTACAAAATAAAATTTTTTAACGACTATAACGTACAAAATACAGCCTGGATTAGGATAGTGGGAGTGGTACGTCCCATAAAAAGTAAAAAATATTATCGTGTTAATACGTATAGTCTACCAAAAAACAGATTGGATGTCCGTTTTCGAGTTAAAGGTTGGCCACACTTTTCTTCCAAGTGTTTAATGTATTTCTTGTGCATGGCTCACCGGGAATTGCTAGTTCTTATTGTGTTATTGTAAAAAAACTGTGAATTCGACAGTGTTTTATGTTTAGTGTTAAGATAATTGAATTTTAAAATATGTTAAATTTTTTTGTGAATATTTTTATATCTTTGCGAGTGTAAAATAAATCAGTCAAGTGTGAGTTAGTCTCACACACTATGTTTCGTACGCCTTTAAAAATTCAAGTTGTTAATTTTTTCATGTCTTATGGGGCACCCTTTATTTTTAAAATCAAAGTCATATTCGCGAAAATTGCATCGCTATTGGAACACCCTTTAAATATTAGGAATTGTTGTTATAACGGCCATGGTAATACACTTGCTATAAAAATATCAGTCCTACCTATTGCGGTGATATACATGAAAAACATGTCACTGATGGCTCACCCTTTAGTATTTAGTAATTGTTACAGCGGCCGAAGTACAACATCTACTGTAAACAACATCTACCTATTACTGTTCAAAAATAAGGCTATTTAAGTAAAAATCACGTCTCTATGAATCATTTGTTACTATAGCGGCCACAGTTATACACATTCTGTGAAAATTTCAAGAGTCTACCTATTATGGTTCAAAACTTAGGCCCTATACATTAAAATCACGCCACTATCGGAACACCCTTTAATTTTTAGGTTTATTTTTTTAGACTTGTTTATATAGCGCACTAAGTTTTAATTGCTGTTTTTAAATCTTGAGTCTATGACTCCTACAGTTCAAGAAATAAACATATATTCGTGAATAACACCTCTCTATCGGTACACCCTATAAGTTTTAGTATTTGTTGCTATAGCGGCACCAGCTATACATTATCTGTGAAAATTTCAAGAGTCTACCTTTTACGGTTCCAGAGATAAAAGGCACTGACAGACGGACAGTCATTGTAGCGAAACAATAGGGTTTCGTTTTTACCCTTTGGGTACGGAACCCTAAAAAAGGTTAAAAGAATATTTATTATACCCTTCACCACAGGTGGAAAGGGTATATATAAGTTTTTCATTCCGTGTGTAATTTCTACAATATTCATTTCCCACCCCATAAAGTATATATATTCTGGATCCCTATAGATAGAGAAGTTGATTAAGCGATGTCCGTCTGTCCGTGTTAGTGTGGTAATGTCATTTCCCAAGGCACCAGAAGAGATACAAAATATTTAAGCACACCAATCTGTCAGGCATAGTTTCGAAAATTTTGGTATTGCAATTCAGCAACATCGGATCTTTCCTTTGGAGGCTACGGGCCAAAAACCACGCCCACCTATATTTTTTTACGTTTTTTTTTTAATTTTTTTCGGCTTTAATGATTCTGTTTTGCCTTTTTTTGTCAAATAAATATTAAACTACGACAGGTAGATCGCAAGGAGTGCATACAGATCTCGGGGGATCAATAACCCCCTGCGAGGGGCGATTTTTGTTTTTTTTTAGATTGGTAGGGTTTTTCTGCTTTGATTTGTATTAGAGACCTTAATAGAAAGCAATACGCATAGAGGTAGCCAATGGACCCACAGGGTACCCACTGACAAATAGGAGCAGTTAAAAGGACCCCCCATGTGTCAATATGATGAAAATTTTTTTTTTGTAAGGATTTCTTTTTGCTTTAGTCTGACCATTCTAACTCAATATAGATTGGAGAAAGGTCCAAAATTTAACAAAAAAATTTTAATCAAATTTTTAAAAAAAAATTTTTAAAAAAATTTAAAAAAAAAAATTTTAAATTTTTTTTCAAAAATATTTACAAAAAAATTTACAAAGAATTTTTAAAAAGATATTTTACAGAAAAATATTGGAAAAAAAATTTTTTTTAAAAATTTTGCAAAAAAATTTCGAATAAAATTTTACAAAAAATTAAAAAAAAAATATTTTTACAAAAAATTTTTACACACAATTTTCGAAAAATGAAAACAAAAATTTCAATATTTCTTTGAAAATGAAAATCATGACTGTAACATAACATATATTTAATATTAAGAATATACATATGTATGTATGTGTGTATATAGAGTAACATATTTTTTTAAATGCGTTTGATTTTTAAAACCTAGGTGCATTAAACACATAGACATCATCGGAATACCGACTACAGACTGTCAAAAATGAAACGTTGTGGCTGTCGTCAACTTAGGCTAATTTCTATTTTATTCAACAAAAGAAAATGTCACAAAATTGCAAATTAAAAATTCATATGCAAAAAATAAGTTTTGGAGGAAATGTTTATAATTTTTTGAAAAAATTTATTAATTTTATAAAAGCAAAATAAGTATTTCAACAACAATGTCAGAGTTTACGATGTAGCTGTCGGCTTCAATATCATTAAGTAGCTGACAACACGGCGACAATTGTAGCAAACGGAATTTGTTTTCATTTGTCTTCTATTTTTTAACTCATGAATAATGATTTTTCCTCATACAAATTTATTTAAGTAAAGAGTCTACAATATGGATAATGCTGTACATGTCTGTATAAATCAAATCACCGTGGTGAAGGGTATAGAAGATTCGGCACGGCCGAATATAGCACTTTTACTTGTTTTAAATGCGTTTGATTTTTATTTTAAATGCGTTTGATTTTTAAATAGATGATATCTGTGTTTTAAAGCCTAGGTGCATTAAACACATAGACATCATCAGGATACCGACTACAAACTGTCAAAAATAAAATACACACGTTTATAGGTAAACGATTCTTTTGAAGCCAGCAAAGCTACATGGCTACACGACCACCGTTGTGGCTGTCGTCAACTTAGGCTAATTTCTATTTTATTCAACAAAAGAAAATGTCACAAAATTGTAAATTACAAATTCATATACAAACAAAAAGTATTGGAGGAAATATTTAAAAGTTTTTGAAAATGTTATTTAATTTTATAAAAGCAAAATACATAACAATGTCAGAGTTTACGATGTGGCTGTCGTCTTCAATATCAATAAGTAGCTGACAACACGGCGACAATTGTAGCCAACGGAATTTGTTTTCATTTGTCTTCTATTTCTTTAAAGCATGAATAATGAATTTTTCTCATACGACTTAATTTAAGTAAAGAGTCAACAATATGGATAATGCTGTCTGTATAAATAAAATCACCGTGGTGAAGGGTATAGAAGATTCGGCACGGCCGAATATAGCACTTTTACTTGTTCAGAATAATGTTCAAATTAGATATTGGTTTTTAAGAAACTTACATGCTTAGGGAGCTCCTTCAGGTGCAGGAATATTATAAGAAGGAAATAGTTTCCAGTATCCTTTATTAGAGGAAAAAATATAGTTTGAACGCTACAAGAGAATATGTAAAAGAGAAAGAATTTAAAAATTTCAAATTTCAAACGCGAGATATATTTACATATATAATAGTGTATGGCAAAAATAGTGTAAAAAAATAAAAATAGTTTGATACTAGATTAGTGTTAACTAAAAACGAATGTTGGAAGTAAAACAAATAAACAAAAAGTAACTTCATTGCTTACCGAAGGTTCGCTGAAGGAACAACAAAATATAGGTGGTAAATATTAAAGTAAAAATATTCAACAAGAGGGAAGCTTAAGGTAGTGGTAGACTTCGTTCTCACCAATTGACGATTGATAATTGAATACAAGTTTTCTCGTATTCCTTTATCTGGGTTTGGTTGGTTAAATAGATGATGCTTACAACTAAAACACTACCCTAAGTAGATTAGATACAAGTAGTGCTGATGACGGACGTGGCTGTCTAGAAAATGTGCATTCCACTCGTTGCTGGTGTCTAAAAATTAAATTTTCCCAATTTTTCTTTAATATTATCACCTAATTTGTAATTTAATTAATTCTTTCTTAGAGAGAATAAAAACGAACTTAAGCTTGATTATAAATTTCATTGTATGTAATAGTAGTAAAAAAATAACATTAAAAAAAAGAGATTAGTAAAATAAGTTTTGTTAATTATTGTTAGTTTAAAAAATTAGTTATAAGATATATAAAAGTAGTTAAAAAAATTTTTTTTTTCATAATTTATTTATTTTATCTTCAATATTTTTGAACTAACAATAATTACTCGTATCTTAATTCTAAAATAAAATATTCTTTTTAAGTCCAGCCAGTGCTAGACAAAAATAATGTTTGTTTCACGGATTTTGCAATCATTTGCGGGTCATCACTCTAATGTACGGCCAAGAAAAGCAGTATCTCTTCTTTTTAGTCGAATATAACCAGGTTCATTCAGCATGTTACGCGCCAAAGGGTTTGGATGAGATTCAAGCCTCTTTAGATATGTGACTGCATGTTTCGCTATTTCTGCTTTAACTGATGGCATGTTTACGTCTTTGTGGATGTTCGAATTTTTTATATACCAGGGAGCAGATGTAATAATACGTAAAATCTTATTTTGGCGCCTTTGTATTTTTTCTACATTGCTAGCTGAGGCAGTGCCCCATAACTGAATCCCATAACACCAAATTGGTTTGAGGACCGACTTGTACAGTAGAAGTTTACAATCTAAGCTCAGGGTGGAGTTTCTGCCAATAAGCCAATTTAGTTGTACTGCTCTTAGTTTCATTTGTGTTAACTTGAAGTCAATGTGGCTTTTCCAAGTAAGGCGACGGTCAACATGTATACCCAGGTATTTAACGTCTGAAAGCTGTGGTATCATTTGGTTATTTATGCGAATAGGAGGGCATGAGTCCCTGCGCAGTGTGAAAGTTATGTGAGTGCATTTTTGTTCATTCACTTTTATTCTCCATTTTTCTAGCCATTTTTCCAAATTGAGTATGTGGTCTTGTAAAAGTTGTGATGCTTCTTGGGCGCTTTCATGAATATTTAAAAAGGCTGTGTCATCTGCAAAAGTTGATGTGTGGACTAGGGTGCTAATTGGCATATCCGATGTGTACAGTAAATATAAAATTGGTCCCAAAATACTACCTTGGGGAACTCCGGCTTCAATGAGCTGTGGCAGGCTTAAAAAGTCACCTTCTTTTAATAAAAACTTGCGATTCGTTAAATAATCTTTTAAGAGCTTATACAAGTTTTCGGGCAAGTTCAGCTTTAGCTTAAATATTAGGTCTTCGTGCCAAACCTTATCGAATGCTTGAGAAACGTCGATAAAGAGCGCAGAACAGTATTTTTTTTCTTCAAAGGTCGTTTTAATTACATTTACTAACCTGTGTGTTTGTTGGATCGTACTTTGTTTTCTGAAGCCGAATTGATGGTGCGGGATGCATCCTTTTGCGCTAAGAATTTGATTCAGCTTAGTTATTAATATTCTCTCAAATAACTTTGACACGTTTGATAAAAGGCTTATAGGTCTGTATGATTCTACTTTTGTGTGGTCTTTTCCTGGTTTAGGAATCATAGTTATCAAAGAGACCTTCCACTCTGTGGGAAAGTACTCAAGACGTAAGATGGCATTAAAAACAAACAGAATAATTCTGCGACCTATACGGGGCAACTCAACTAACATCTTGTTACTTGTTTTATCAACGCCAGGGGCTTTTTTGGTGTTTAAATCTGCTATTGCCCTTTCAATATCGCTAAATTCAAATCTTAGGGGTACTACGGCACTAGTCTCTACTGATGGTAACTCAGCTATATCAGTACATACATTTGGGGTGAAAACCTTCTTCAAATGTCCAACAAACAAATTGCCTTTTTCGGTATCATTCCTTGCCCAGTCTCCAGAAGAAGTTCGCAAGGGAGGCTTACGTACGACCGGTCTTTTAAGGTTCCTACATGCACGCCATAATGAATAATCTGATTGAGCAGTTGCGTCGAGGTCTTCCAAGTAATTTTTCAGAGATGCTACTCTTCGAGATTCTAGCAGCTGTCTTAGTCGTTTCGTGCAATCTTTAAGTCTAGATTTGAGTTGAGGAGATCTGTGTGCTTGCCACTCTCTTCTAATTTTTCTTTTTTCAGTCAAGAGCCGCTCGATATCTACAAAATAAATTTGATTGTATCTAGTTGGTTGTCTGGTTTCTGTCGCATGTTGGGCAGCTGATTTAAGGTTTTGATCAAAATAAATTAGACTCTGGTCCACATCTTCTGGTGTTCTTAGCGGTATGTTTTCCGAACAATAAGTACTGAGATACTTTCTATATTTCAACCAATTAAAGCTTGTGCAAATTGTTGGCGACAAGATATTTTGCTGATTCCATATATAGACAATAGTTGTAGTCACGCCAAAATCAATAACATCAGGTATTTTTTGTCGATCAGTAGGCCAATAGGTGGGTTGTCCACTTGATATCACATTCAGACGCATTTTTGAAATTGTATCAAACAAAACACGACCTTTTGGAGTTATTAGGCGTGATCCCCAAAACGTATGTTTATCGTTGTAGTCGCCTGATACTATGAAACAGGGACCTGGTGATTTGAAAAAGTCGATATATTGACTCTCTGATATTTGAAATCTAGGAGGTGAATAAATCGAAGAAATAACAAAGTTTTGATGACATTCTTCAATACAGATGTTTGTTGCTTGAAGGTAGTCCTCACAAAAATCACACAGTAAATGATGTTTAATTCGAGCCCTTATTAGTATTGCTGAACCACCACATGCTCTGCCACGGGGGTCTTTAGTGTCATATAATATATAGCCATTGATTTTAAAAAAGCTATTTGTTGTTAAATGAGTCTCTGAAACCATCATGACATCAATTTGTTGGTTCTTCAAGAAGTACTCGTGTTCATTTTTGTGTTGGCGTAAGCCGTTTGCGTTCCAGAAACATATTTTTAAACAGTTCATGGTTTGCTAAGTACCGCCTGCAACATCATAGATTGCATGCGAACCATTTCTTGCATCATGCTGCTCATAGAGCTCATAAAACTGTTTAACGAATGCACTAATATCTCGATACTTGCTTCGAGACGATTGTAGTTACCAGATGGAGTTTGTTCTTTAGCTTCTGGATGCATATTTGGGGTAGAATTGTTTGTAGGTGTCGCTTTGTGTGCTAAACAATGATTGGATTTTAATATATCCGCTTATGAAACATGTTTGGTTGTGGGTTGAGCTAACTGAGGGTAATGAGCATTTGCTTGGTATTGTGGCTGCCTAGCAGGAGTATTTAATTTCTGAGTTGACTTTCTTACCTCAGAAAAAACTGGACAGCCTCTGTAGTTAGCAGTGTGATTTCCACCGCAATTGCTACATTTTTTAACCTTGGAGTCATCCTTTGGTTTGTCGCATTGCGCGGAACAATGAAGCTCTCCACACACAACGCAAACCGGAGGCAACTTGCAGTAAGCCCTTGTATGGCCGTATTCTTGGCAATTTAAACACTGAACGGGTCCTGACCGCTTATGTGGTCAGGACCCGTTCTCTACACTTATCCTGCGGTGTAACAGATATTTTAGATTATAAATGGGATGCGTTTCGTGCTTCTTTAATCTAATATCCCCAGGTTCCAGTTCAACGCGAAATAGAGGTTGAGGGACACGCTCTCGATTTCTGAGATTGTCAACGCTTTTAACCTTAAATCCTGCTTTTTGGAGGCCAGCTTTTATTTCCACTGGATTAACATATGAGTCTACACCTTTGATGACTACCTGTAGACATTTGCTACTCTTCAGCTGATAGGTATAAAAGTTCTTATTGCAGCTTTCAAACTCCTTTACTGCTTTACGATAACTAATTTCGTCTATAAAATGTATTTTAGTTTTATCAATGTTACCACGCTTGATTGGAATTACATAGAATGAATTTTCCCCGATAACTGAAATTAACTTATTTATTAATTCATTCGAATTTTTTTCCCTTAAAAAATTGGTGGTGGTTTAAACGACTTGGGTGCCGTTTTTTGATCACTTGTTTCGCTAACTAAAATAGCAAAACGATTTTGGGAACTTATTCCGTTAGCCTCCTTATCTTTAAGTACTTTGGACATTGGTGCAAACTGCGAAGATTTAGGGCTTCGACCTCTTTTCAATACAGTTATATATCTGTCCATTCCCACTTGCGTCTTAGGTTTTTCTGCACTATCCATATTACTGTTGGTAACACTGTGTTCAGAAGGAGACTTGTTTGTAGTTATATTATTGACATCGCTTAGCAAAAGCGACGAACAAGATTGGGCACGTATAACTGGCGTAGAATTTACACACAAATTATTTTCAGTTTTTTTGTTTTTATTTAATACAATATTGTCCACATTTTTATTGCTTAAATTAAAGAGGCTCATTAGCCCTTATTGTTTTTGTTTTATTTTTAAAGTAGAAATTCAATATGCCGTTGTAAAAAATAAAGACAAAGAAAAAAAAATTACAGACAACTTTGTTGTTGTATTAAAACAGGTTTGTTTTTTTGTTTTTGTTTGAAATTATTCACACAATGTATGTTTTGTTTTTTGTTAATGCGAGGTAAAAAACAATCGCGTCCGCACTTATCAACGCCAAAAACAGAGATGAAAATTTGTTTTGAAAAAAAAAAATAATCTAATATGAAGGATTAATTAATATAGTTGGGACAATGATAGATTGGTAAGTGGAAGCGACGGTCGAGAGGACTTTGGTTCATGGGTTTAAATGATTTTGGAATCCTACCATGACAAGGTTGGGAGGGCTGAATATGGGACTAACATCTGTCTCATTATTCGTGTGTGTGGTATGTCTTGTTAGTAAGTTAGTTTTTGTTGTGTCTTATCTATTGTTTTGTGTTGCTGTCGCGAACCTGACGAGAATGGTTGGGACTTCCTGAGATGTATTTGAGCAGGCCGAGAAGCTCGTCAGGCGACTAACCGTAGACCATAACATAAATAGTGCCCAATAAAATGCAACGACGTAAGATATAATCTTAGTTACACAATAAACTATCTTAAGCCGTATAAAAGGATGCATGTAGAAAAATCTACACATGTGGCAATAGTCCATTAAGTTTTAAAATAGCCAAGTTAGGTGATCATTTGCCAATAGATTTTTCGTAGCCTCTGTAATTTAAAAGAAAGTTTAATTAACTGAGTTGTATGAAAAATATCAATTGGTTAAATTTTTATATAAAATAATACTTACGGAAGTTATCCACTATAGCTTCGCGGCAACTGTTGCCGACGTAATTGTATAGTGATTGTTCCGATGTTCTTGAAAGTTAACGTAATGTTGTTTCTGTTTATATGTAATAAATGTAGGTCTTTGTGAACTTGACAATGTTAAATAGCCTCTTTTGATCGTGATCAGAAGGAATGTTGTATTTAATGTTGTTCACTATATGTTGTAATCTCATATGTTGTTTTTTTTTTGTTAGTAAAGCTAAATGATGTTCGACAGGCCTTAAACATAAATTTTGATTTTAGTAAATATGATTTCACGCCGCAGACAGAATTTTTTTAAAAGTAAAACCGCTGCGACCTTTGCGTCCGTCTATTATTGTCCAACTAAAACCATAAGAAAAAAACAGTTTATTGAAACAAAAAAAAAAAAAAAAAAAATAAATAAATTACATTACATTACATTACATTATGTTATTATTTACTAGTTTAACTAAAACTTATTTGTTTAAACTAATATTTGTTTTTAATAGTATACTAAATGTTTAATATAATACAGAAATAATTATGGTAGTTTTTGACCTTTTTTATATATTTTAATTCTGTTTTTTAATAAGCACTAGGTCTTTTTTATAAAAATGTTTTAATAATTTTTATTTTGTCAATATTTCGCTACACCATTGGGTAGCATCTCAGGAAATAAAAATAATAAAAGTTTTAAAATTTAAATGATTGAAAAAAATTCAAATGAATGAAAAAATTTGTTGTCAATCAATTTAAAAAATTCTAATATTTCAATACATTGGAGTAACAACATTTCAAAAACAAATAAAGAAATGCTACATATAATTAAAGTTCCAATTGAAAAAGAATAAATTTTAAAGCAGATACAGAAAATGTTGCACAAAATTATAGGCATTTAGTGCATAAAAAATAACATGAATTTGAATCAAATATTTATAATAGAAACATTAATTTTTTGTAACATTTCCGGTTAAATTTATGTATATGAATTTAAAAACTTTATTGAGTTTTCTCTTAAAACGTTTGTATGTTTTTGAATATCAAAATTTTTTGTATATGTACATATGTATATGCAAATTTTTTTCTATTTTAATTTTTATTTGTTTTTGAAATGTTGTTACTTGAATGTATTGAAATGTTAGAATTTTTTAAATTGATTGACAACAAATTTTTTCGTTCATTTGAATTTTTTTCAATCATTTAAATTTTAAAACTTTTATTATTTGTATTTCCTGAAGATGCTACCCAATGGTGTAGCGAAATATTGAGAAAATAAAAATTATTAAAACATTTTTATAAAAAAGACCTAGTGCTTATTAAAAAATAGAATTCAATAATACAGAAATTTTAATTTTAGTCTTACGCAATTTAGTTTAACACAATTTAATTTTAATAACATTTTGTAGATTATAGTTACTGATTTCTTTTGTATTTTAATTTAATTATAAAATTTTTCTACATTTTAATATTTTTCTTATTTTTATTTTTAATTATTTGTTTTTGTATTTTGTATTTTTTTTATTGAGTGATTTTCTAATACAACAAGATGCAACATCTTTTAATTTACAGTATTAGAATCAGTTAAGTTATAATCAATTTAATTAAGACAAATAAACATATATATGCTTGTGTACAAAATAGATATAAATATATATACGAACAATTTTGACAAAATTAAAAGAAAAGAAAATTTTAGTGTTCATTTTAATTGTTACCATTGTAATATTGGAACAAAAGTTTTTTAAATTTATATGCGTTGCTGGTGAATTGTAGGTATGAGGGAAGACGGTTCCAGAGATGTATGGTGAAGATGAAGAATTGATGGTAGGATGCTGTATCACGATATTGGAAGGTCCTAATTGAATTATTCCTAAGTGATGTGGTAAAGGTCAATTTGTTATAAAGATGGTAAGGCTCCTTCGTAGTGATAATTTTATGTAGAAAAGTTAGATTTTTTAGTTCCAGGTAGTTATCGAGTGTAATTCCAAATATACGTTTTGAGAATGAAGAAACACTTTCAAATCGTGTTAGGCCATAAACATAACGTGTAATATTGTTAAAAGTAGTGTTAATCTTTCTTTTTTCCTTTAAATTACAACTTGCAAAAATTTCTGATGAATACAGCAGTGTGGGTATAAGGAACGTCTTTGCTAACATCATCCTTATTTTCGGTGGTGTGTAGTTATGACTTGGCCATAGACTTCTGAGCATACCATATTTTCTTCCACAGGCTTGTGTAATATGATCGGACCAGTTAAGCGACCGATTGAATGTGACTCCAAGGTTTTTTATAGTGGTTACAATATCAATTTTGGTCTCTCCCAGGTATATATTGATGTCATCACTTAATGATACGGTTTTTTTGCAAATGATAATACATTTTGATTTCTTTGGATTTAATCGTAAACCATTGGCAGAGGCCCAGGTAATAACTCTATTAAGATCTTGATTGAGTTCGTTAACTTTTTCATGAATAAGATCCTTGGGACTACTGAGGTAAATTTGAACATCGTCTGCATACATACGAATACGACAGTGTTGGATTTGCTCAGGTAAATCATTTGCGTATAATGAATACAATAATGGACCAAGTATAGACCCTTGAGGAACACCTCTAGGCAAGTGCAAAGGCCTTGATGTTCTGTCTTTATTTGTAACTGATTGAAATCTATCCGTTAGGTATGATTTAATTAACTTTGTCGCTGTGGACGAAAAGTTAAATATTTTTTTGAGTTTCATAATCAATGTATTGTGATCCACAGTGTCGAATGCTTTTGAGTGATCTAACAAAACTAAGAAGGTAATTTTGTTGTCATCAAGATTAACACGGATATTTTCAACCACTTCCGTTAAGGCTGTGATACAACTATGATGTGGCCTAAAGCCAGATTGCCGATCAGTCAAAAGCTCGTTTGAGTAGATATATTTGGAAATTTGTTTATGTAAAATCCGCTCGAAGACTTTAGAGAGATAGGGAAGAATAGATATAGGTCTATATTCTTTATCTGATTTTAGCACTGGTATTACTTTGGCATACTTCCATTCTGTTGGATATGTGCTGGTGGTGACTATGGTATTAAAAATATGATATACATAACTTATGATCCATGGGAGTATAATTTTTATGAATCTAGGATGAATATCATCTGGCCCAATGGCATTGGACTTAATTGACCAGAAACCTTCAAATACTTCATTTATGTGAAAGCACATGACGTTAAACGGATTTTCAGGCGACGTAACAGCAAGATTATCTGTATTATAAAAGCTATGTTGTACTGGAGGTTGAGGTATATTCACAAATTTCTACAAGAGATGCCATATCTATTTTATTGTAATCTCGAAAGGAAAACTTTTCATTGTACCGCACAACGTTAAAATTGTAAGACATAAAGATAAGATCATGCTTGGAGTAAACTGGTGCAGCTAACTGGTCGTAGTGCAGAACTTTACTACTATTATCAACGAAGAAAATGTCAAGCAATGTAGAATTGGTCGCTGTATAGTGTGTTGGTGTTGAGCTGTTTACAGCAGATAAGTTGAAGGAGGCCATAGTAGAACAAAGATTCAATCCAGTTTGAGTTAGTATATTACTATTGAAATCACCTGTTATTATTATGTTAGAGTATGCCACAGTATGTAATTCTAGGTCAGTTACAAGGGAATCAAGTTTGATATTATTATTTGGTCTGTAGACATTACCTAGCAACAACTTCTCATCCTTTGAATTCAGCTCTACAAATATGTATTCAACATCATTCTTAGCTTGAAATTTTGAGATAAGCTTACACGATATGCTGTTTTTAATATAGATTGCCACTCCTCCAGCATTTCCATCACGATCACATCTAAAGATTTTATAACCTCGTAGTTCGATCAGTTTGTTATTATGGGCTTCGTTAAACCAAGTTTCTGAGATGCACACAGCATCAATACCAGAGTCTTCAAAAATGTAGCGAAATTCATCGATTTTACGATATAAACTTTGTGCATTTATATGACAGATGGAAAAACCAGAATAGCGTTTTGCAAATATTCGCACCATATTATAGTTACCTTCCCTGGAACCAAGTTGATTAGTTGAAGAATTTATAACTAAAAAATTGTGTAGCAACGCAATAAGTATTAAAAAACTTTTTTTGACAAGTAAATTAGTTAAAAGGTTAAAAAAATGTTTGTATGTCACGATATAAATGATAAATAATAAATAATAAATGTTTAATAAATTATATATATCATTAAGAGTAGCATTAAAGGTTATGAGAGAGATTGTTCGGCTCCAAATCATCTTAAAGAAAAAGCTGGTCTAAATTCTCTTGAAACTCTACTAAAATTGGGTCATCATTATGAAATTTCTTAATGTATACAAGACCTCTGAGCGTATAGGCCGACTGAATTTTATTTTCCCTTTTCATACGCAGAGCAGCTTTGAATATCCTGTAGTTATGTGGTGTTAGATTTTCATTTATGTAAATTGGTTGATCGCTTTGTATATCAGCATGGTTTAAGGTTAGTGCAGTTCTGGTTTCACGCCTAAGTTTGGCTATAGACTTAAGCAAACAATTTTTTTCAAAGGGTGACTGAAGTTTTGCAACAATAACTTCATCAGTTGGCACGTATGGTTTGTTGTTCCTATATATCTTTTGAAGTCTATATATATTTTCAAGTTTCGGAGTGGGGATGTTTAAATTTCGGCAGATAGACTCGAAAACACAATGTAAATTTTCATTATCCATTTTGGGTACGCCAGAAATTCTAATACTACTTGCCACAACAGAATTTTCATGGGTTAGCATTTTCTTCTTAAGGTCTTGAATTTCAGCTTTCATGCTATCTATTTGGGAACATTTGGCCTTAAGATTACTAACTCTCTCAGATATATTATTCAAGATTTTCCTGAAACTTTTAAATTCCGTCTCAACAACTTCACGAATCCTCTCTTCATCACGAATCCTCTCTTCACTTTCACTTATAAGACCTTTAATATAACTAAAATGTTTCCTTTCACTGTCCTTAATGGATTCATCAATTTTCTGGGCAGTTAGTGCTTCACTTTCACGTATCAGGGCAACAAGAAAACTTCTGTCACCAGTAGACAAACGTGGGGTTTATACACCATTTTCAAGTGGAGAGTCCGCCGCGGGATCTCTGGATCTTTTGGCTGAAGATGATGCACCAGATCTAGTCGTTATGGTATTATTCATGTTTATTTTTGAATATCTGGTAAACAAGTTTGCTGGGAAATAATGTTTTTAAAAATAACGGCCTTTTTTTACTATTGCAATACCGTGCTCAATTAGTAGTACCTGTAGTTGAGTTTGGCATCACTTTCACAAACCAGTATTTGTTCAAGTGAAACAGCTGGTGTTGTTTACAAAGTTAGTTATTATTTTCCGGCAATAGTTGTCTCGTTTGTGTAGTTTGAGTGAAATTTAAATGATTTTTCTTTTTTTAAATTAATATAATTAATTACAAATTATAATTTTGTCCAAACACAGGTAACTTCAATTTCCCGAGATAATCACAAAGTGCACAATTGTTTTCCCGTAATTTTTGAGTTTTAAAGGTAGAGATTATCGGACTTTTTTGCAAAAAATGTGAGAGCCCCTATCACAGACGTGTGTTATTTTGTTTCGTTTTCACACTTTTTGTCGTACAACTACAATCTGCTGTGCAATAAGCATTCAAATAATATTTTTGGAAAACAGAAAATTGCGTTCAAACAGAAAATGACATAAATACGTCTATAACACCATAAAAACTTTATATATGTATGCACAAATTAATTCCGATACATTTTATTTTTATATCATTTTTTTTTCTCAATTTTTATTGTTGTAGTAACATTTACATTTTTACAATAATTTAAATTTTCATTTTAAGAGATCAATTTATAAAAAATTTTTCTACTTAATCATTTACAGCATTATTTTATAAATATATGTACTATTTTATCATAATTTATTTAGGGAAAAATATAACAAAAAACCCATAAGTAGAGCAGTTAAGTTAGAGGGTAAAAACAAGAGATAAAGTTATCAAACGAATGCATTGATGTGTAAATAGCTAGAGTATATACAGCGATTTGTAAAGTTTAGAGACATTATATTGAGTTTATCTTTAACTAATTTTATGTTAGACATAGAGTGCAAAGTTTGTGTGGAAAAACGTATTGGCAAATTATATATCATTTTGAGTAGTTTATTTTGACATATTTGTAGTTTTTTAAGATGACAATCAGATGTGACATTCCAAACAGGCGCCGCATAAAACATTATAGAGTGGAATATTGTTTTTAAAATAAGAAGTTTGTTATGTGTATTTAGTTCAGACTTTCGGTTTATTAAGGGATACATTATTTTAATTGTTGTATTAATTTTGTGTACTATATATTTTATATGTTCGTTAAATAAAAGTTTTTTATCCAGCATTACGCCAAGATATTTAACCTTGTCATCCCATGGAACAGATTCGGTACCAACGATGATGTTGGTTTGTGGTAGAAATATACTTTTCCTTCTTCTTGTAAAGAAGATAGACTGAGTTTTTGAGGGGTTTATCATTATTTTCCATTTCCTAAAATAGTCTGTAACTATTTTCGATGATTCCTCCAAGTTTTGTACTATGTCATCCGGTAATATTTCTGAACTAAGTATTGCTGTGTCATCGGCAAAAATAGATGAATTACATCCATGTAAAGCTGGAAAATCATGCGTAAAAAGATTGTATAAAATTGGGGATAGACATGATCCTTGCGGGCATCCGGCAGGAATATCATAGTTCTGTGAACAAATATTTCCAATATGAACTTTGAATGTTCTTTTTGATAAAAAACTTTTTATTATTTTGACAATCGCAAGATCCAGTCCAATTGTATATAGCTTATGAATTAGGGCATCGTGCCAAACAGAATCAAAAGCCGCTTTTATATCCATTAGGACCATTCCTGTGGACTTACCTTCATTGAAGGAGTTGTTGACAATATTTCTTATTCTAACAAGAGGCTGAATTGTGTTGTGTTCCGAACGGAATCCAAACTGTTGTGGCGGTAAAATATTGGTGTCTTCCATGAAACAAACTAGTTTTTCTTTAATAATTTTTTCTAGTATTTTGGACATAGTGTTTAGTAGGCTTATTGGACGATAGCTGTTAGGATTGCTGCTGTCTTTTCCAGGTTTGGGTATTGCAATGGTTTTTGATTCTTTCCAAATTAATGGGAAGTAACAAAACTGTAAACATGAGTTGTAAATAAGTAACAGAACTTTTAAACCTTTCGCTGGAATTTTCTTCAAGCTAAAGTTTGAGATGCCATCAATTCCTGGCGCTTTTTTATTTTTAAACTTTTTAATAATAGTTTTTAGAGTATCCATGCTAACCGTTATATTACTTAGGTTTTGATCATTAGTAATCGTATTTAAAGTACTTCTTACTACACTCTCTGTACCCAAGTCACTTAAATTTGAAGAAACATTATGATTTGTTAAGAAATTTTGAGCCAATATATCAGCTTTCTCCTTATTTGTTACAAACAAACTATTATTTTGCTTTAGTGTAGGTATACAATTGGTTTTTTTCTTAAGAGCTTTTGATATCCTCCAAAATATTGACGAACCTTTAGGCAAATTAGATAGAACGTTGTTCCACTGCTTATTTTTGAATTCTAAAATTAGACTTTTACTGACATTATTTAAGAAGTTCATTTGTGCTTTAAAAAGTGGGTTTTTTAATCTTATCCACTTCCTACGTGCACAGTTTCTTAATTTAATAATTTTTAGAATCGATTCTGGTAATCTTTTCACGTAAATATTTGGAATTGAAATTTTCGGTACACCAGCCTCTATAGCGTCTTTGATAATATTAGTAAATTGTTCAATTAAGCAGTCAATATCATTTACCGAACTAATATCCATTTGCAAAAGCGAATCAACATTATGATTTACATGATTTGCAAATAAATTCCAATTAGCGTTTTTGAAATCATATTTTTCAGCAACTAAGCGATTACATGAAAAGTTTATAGAAATGTGAACTGGCATATGATCAGAATTTAAACTGTGAAAAATTTGTGCACCAGACACTTTTTCAGGAATATTTGTTAAAAAAAAATCGAGAACTGAGGCCTGATATGTACTAGTTGTGGGAAATAAAGTTGGATCTGGGGGGAATACCATGCTGAAAGTATTAGTTGTTATTAAATTGTGCAGTATTGATTCCCAACAGTTTAGTCTCAAACAACCCCTGCTATGATGTCGGCTATTAAAGTCCCCACCGATTATAAAATTACCATTTATTCTTGAAAACATGTTTAAATCAGCTTTAAATAGGTTTTTTTAATATCATTAGGTCCTGCGGTCCCTCCAGGAAAATAGCAACTGTAGATTTTAATAGAGTAGTTATCGGAAGTAATAGTTTGATTCCAATGTTTTCTATTACTTTTGTTTGCAAAGAGTAAATTGGATCATGTTTTATATTTTTTCTGATTGCAATTGCAACACCACCTCCCCTTCTTGAGCCGGATCTATCCGCTCGGTAACAAAAATAATTTGGATGTTTCATAATTATTTTCCCATCCAGCCACGTTTCACAAACTAATGCAACATCTATATTTTCTCTAATAAGATAATCAAAAAACTCGTTAAATTTATTACGAACACCTCTAGCGTTCCAAGTAATTATTTTTATATTGTTAGCCATATTTACGACAAGAATTTAAATGCTAACGAAGTTATAACATCAAACTGCTCTAATTTATTTTTACAATTTTTTAAATTATTTATCAGTTCAAAGGTCAAAGACTTTAATTGTTCTACAGAAAACAAATCATTATTATTGTTAATGTTATTGTTATTGTTATTATTATTATTAGAAGAAGAAGAACATACAACACTAGCCCAGCTTCTGTTACCATAATTTTGTTGAGCAAGATTAACATTTTGTAGAGCACTAGCATTTGGCAGTCCAGTATGAGAAGCCTGTTGATTATTTCTGCCTTGTCGACTTGCAAAACGTTGCCTCAAACCAATATAAGCTGATCTACTAGGGCAGGTATTATAAGTTGATTTATGATCTCCATGACAGTTAGCGCATTTAACTACATCAGTCCGTTGTTTTGTGAGGACCAGCACATTTAGAGCAAAACGTAGTTATATTGCAATTGTCAGAACCATGGCCAAACATCTGGCAATTGTAACATTGAGTAAGCTTGTGTGGTTTCCTAGCTTGATAACTCCATTTAACTCTAACATAATTAATGCTTTTATATTTTTCACGCAATTCTTTAAGCGTTATAGCACCTTTTTTGAAGTATACGATGTACAGTATTATTTCTTTGTTATTTTCTGTTTTTCTATGAACAAGTTTAACATCAATGCACTGCAGCCCAAAGTTCAAAAGGGTGGCTTTTAAATGGATTGGGTCGGTTTTGTCCAACCCAGATAGAATGACTTTGTATGGCCTATTATTTTTTGGAGTATATGAAAAATACTCAACTTTGTTTTCTTTAAGATATTTAATTGTACAATCATAGTCATATTGGAGCTCAACGAAGAGTTTGTGACCAATAGTCATTTTTCTGATTGAGTAACTTGTAATCGATAGCTTTTTACAGATTTGGTGTATTTTTTCCATATCACATTTCACTAAAGTAATAGGTGGCACATTAATTTTAGTTTCTTTTGTTGGTAGATCATCCACATTATCATTGTCTTCTTTATCCGTTAATGTTTGTAATGGAAAAAAATAATTTGTGTTAACAGATGTTTTCGAATTTTTAGATGTGGAAGCAATTCCATCATTCGCTCTTTTTATCTTACTCGAACTCATGTCCGAATAAGAGAGCGTTTTACACTCGCTCACTTGTTTACAAAAGTCTCTCCAAATGATGAGAAAACAAAATCAGAAAGAAAGCAAAAATAATAAAAAGAAGTAATGCAAATTGCATTTATTTTGTTATTGTTAATTTGGAAAAAATTAACTGTATAATAATATATTTTCAAATATAGAATTTATGCGCGATCTTGTCTGTTGTCTTTCAATAGCCAAGAGAGACTCTTATATCATTTTTTTATTTACTTGCTTTTAATTTTTTTTTGTGAAATTTTAAAATATTTTGTGGTTTTAACTAAAGGTTTTAGTTAATAAGTTAAAACACATATTTCTTAAAAAAATATGAATAGGGAAACGCGCACACAATCACAACCCCGTAAAAGAAACAGGGAAATTAATTTAATCCAATCGATCCCTTACGTTTTACCAAAAACCATTCCTACAGATCAGATTAGAAATCAGTTTATAGATTTATCTAACACTATAAATGCAGGAAACCAGGCTCAGAATTTTAGCTCTAACGTTTCGGGAAACATTCCGATAGCTCAAGGGGAGGATATTGCTCCTGAGGTTAGGGATTTAGTTTCTGACGAAGCCATGATGGTGCAAAGGTTCTTAGAGGACAAAGTTAAGGAAATGGTACAGGTAGAAATGTCGGATATGAGAAAAAGTATTGCCGAGTTAACGAAGTGCGTAGTTGAGCTATCAAGAGTAACGGCTCAAAACCAAAATTTCGTAGTCGGAAATCAACCAACTGTGAATCCAAATGTCAGTGAGAATTCATCTCATGGTGGTAGACTTTATGTGAGAGCAGGGTAAAGCAATACCTCTGGAGATAGCACGTTAAACAGTAGTAATATTAATTTACCTCTCCAAAGTGTGCATGTACCTGTACCAAATTCTCAAAATTTAGACGTTGCCAGGATTCGGGTTGATAAGTTAGGTATTGTTTCCGATGGTCACTCAGCTCATCTTAGCATCGATGATTTTATATTCCGTCTCGAGCATGTTCAGTCTCACTAACAAATTCCATAGACAAAAGTATTGCGAGATTTTCATTTATTAGTGTCTGGGTCAGCCAAAGAGTGGTACTGGCTTACATTAAGATTCATGGAGTAGTAGATTGGCCAGGATTAAGATACGCTTTATTGGCTCATTATCAGGTAACGAGATCAAATTTCGAAATAATGAGAGACCTGGTTGAACGTAAGCAACAAAGTGGCGAACGGTTGATTTAAGACTCGGTTAATACAGCCAATACCTGAATATGACCTTATAAAAATCATTAAAAGAAAGTATAGGTAGAATCATATATCCTATATCAATGTTATCCGTCAAACAATTAAAGGTCGAGTGTAATAAGACGAAAGGAATTTTCCTAAAAGAGAGATACGTCAACGAGGTTTATATTGACGATAAGGTGGAAGATAAATTCGCGAATCTGTCAGATCATTTTGAATAAAGTGTCTGCATTAAATATGAATATGGGACTAACATCTGTCTCATTATTCGAGTGTGTGGTATGTTTTTGTTGTGTCTTACCTTTTTTTTTGTTGCCGTCGCGAACCTGACGAGAAGGGTTGGAACCTCCTGAGGTGTATTTGAGCAGGCCGAGAAGCTCGTCAGGCGACTAAACGTAGAACGTAACAAATACCATTCATAAAAACTACACACGTGCAAAAAGCTAACGGGATTTTTATATGCCCATGTTTTGAAAACATTCTTTAACCATCTAAACTAGGTATAATTATTTATCGTAATGTTTACAAATATTTTCAGAAATGTAGGCGTCTTATTGCCAACAACATGCAAGCGACTGTCAAACACTAGTTTTGTCCTATTACACCAGTTTGATGTCATGCCATCGCGGCCTGTGAGCATTTGATCGTTTAATAGCCGCTTAAGCTCAACATTTGTTAAATAAAAATAACTGTAAGTCGAAATCTGTGTATATTTCTTCGGTGTGAGTGAATCTAAAAATAATTTGCGGCTAATCCGTCTTATAACAATGATAGAAGTTAAAAACAAAATTTAACATTTATTTACCTATGATATTAAGTTTATAAATGTAGTAATTATTTATAATTTAGAAAATAAAAGCATTTAGGTAATTCAAGCATTGTAGTTTAAGTGTGAATCGATTTAATGCCTTTTTAAAAACAATAGAACACATATTGTTACCATACAATAACACAATCGGTAACGTAGGTTATTTGCATTTACAGGTAAACCTCCTACAACGCGGTGAATAGGTTCCTGAAAAACTCCGCGTTATAGGAAATCGCGTTGTAGGAGACTCTAACTTCATACAAAAATTAGAGTTTGGTTCCAAAGTAAAAAAATATTCAATAAAATATTGGAATTTGTATAGTAAAAATATGTGCTTAATATAATTTTGTGTACATATTTATTTGTTGAGTCATAACATACATATTATGTAATTTAATAACACTTCATTTATATAAACAAAAACAAAATGAAATAAAATTTCAGTTCTACGTAAAATATTCAAGTTGAAAGATTTAATAAATTAAAGCCAAAATAGAACGATAATTTTCTACTCCTCCTCATCACTTAGTATGATTTGTTTCGAGCGTTTTGTTCGTACTAGTTCAAAATCTGAGCTTGATCCACTATCAGATTCGGGCATCCTTTCGACGACTATTGGTTTGAAAAAATCGTGCATTGAAGTTTGTTTGCTCTTATTTCGCAAATCTTTATGAATTTCTAGATAGGGAGCTAAATTGTTTTGAAGATTTCGGTTAAATATTTCTGCTCTGTCACTTAAAGGGTCGTTCTCCAAAATGTATTCTTCCAACTGCTTTGCCATATCTAAAACTTTCTCGATACTTTTTAGTGAAAAGTTTTTATTTTCAACATCGGAAATATCGTCAGAGCTATCTTCAACTGATTCTTCATTTGTCATTGCCACTAAATCTGTTTCGTTTATTTCGTCATCCGCAATTAATTCTTGAATATCAGCCATTGTTATTTCATCAAATCCATCACCTTCTACTACATGCGCCAATCTCACTATGTTCCTATATTCATCTTCTATTGGTGTAGAAACAGTACCCTGAACGTCTATTTCCGGTATTAGTGCTTTCCAGCAAGCTTTTAGCGTTGAAGGACGAAGTTCTTTAAGTGACGCATTAACAATTTCAACGGAATTTAAAATTGTAAATTGTTTCCAGACTTCTTTAACCGTAATATTTGCTGACTCCATCTTCTCTAATATTACCTCAAAGGATTTCCGAATGTAGTAAGCTTTGAATGCTGCTATTATGCCCTGATCTAAAGGCTGTAATAGCGATGTGGTGTTGGGCGGTAAAAATTCGATTTGAACATTAGGATGACTTAAATAAGTCGAATGGGATGGCGCATTATCTAAAAGTACATAGTAAAACTTTAAATGCTAAGTTCTTTTTTTTTAGATAATTTTCTACGTCAGGAACAAAGCAATGATAAAACCAATCATTAAATAAACTGGCAGTCATCCATGATTTTTTGTTGGCTCTCCAATACACTGGAAGGTTGTTTTTGTTGCATTGTTTCATACATCTTGGATTTAATGATCGGTTAATAAACATTGGCTTGGTCATAAAATCACCAGATGCATTACTGCACAGCAATAAAGTTATTCGATCTTTCGAAACTTTAAAGCCAGGAGCTCTTTTTTCGTTTTTCGAAATAAAAGTTCTTGAAGGCATTTTTTTCCACCACAAGCCTGTCTCATCTGCGTTGAACACTTGTTCAGGTAAATATCCATTTTCCTTAATAATTTTTTCGAATTCTGCTGGATATTTTTCTGCTGCATCTGTATCTGCGGATGCACTTTCTCCCTGTATTTTTAAATTGTGAAGTGCATGTCTTTTTTTGAATTTTCCAAACCATCCATTACTAGCTACGAATTGATGATTGGCTTCATCGCTTGACGATTGTCCTGTTTCCTTTAAATAATTAAATATTTTTAGTGCTTTATGCTTAATAACGTTCCCATCTAAGGGCAATCGTTTTTTTGTCATGTCTTCTATCCACACCATAAGCGATTGCTCCATTTTCTCCATTATCTGAGGTCTAGGACGAGCAGTTACTTTCGCGACTACAGAGGATCCAGATGCTACCGAACTTCTAATTTTTTCTTCGTTTTGTTTGATAGTTCTTATTGTTGACTCATTTAAGTTAAAATGTCTGGCAATATCACTTATCCTCTCTTGATTTTGAAGTCGATCCAAAATTTGAATTTTGAATTCAATGGATAAAAATTTTCGTTTTAACGGCGTTTTTTTTTTCATTCGGCATTTTTGTGGCTAAATTTAAAAATTTATTT
Source organism: Phasia obesa (assembly GCA_949628195.1). NCBI lineage: Eukaryota > Metazoa > Arthropoda > Insecta > Diptera > Tachinidae > Phasia > Phasia obesa. The sequence continues at coordinate 93,394,510 of OX451217.1, forward strand.
GCATTTAAATAAAGTTACATACATACATATAAATAAGGTTTAAAAGGTTTACTTATTCACCTCTTAAAATAATTTTATAAAAACTCTTTACAAAAAAAACAACTGTTTCATAAATTTAACTGGAATTAGACTGAATATTTTTTCGCAATTTTTTACACGCTTTAGATTGATGCTTTTATTTGCAATGCCGACAACAAACTAACAAAAAAGTTATTACATCAAATGAAAGTAGCATAAATCGCTGTGTGATGTTAGAACCGCGGGGAAACCCCTTTTTAATTTTGTCGTTGACTACATTTACGTACATACATATTTATTTGCCACTTTCTAAACACATGTTCAAGTGTAGCGTGGCAATGCTATAAAAAATATAGGTATCAAAGTCTGGACAAAATGCAAGGAAATTTATTTGGGCAAGAAAACCTTTTTCAAATTAAAATAGTAAATAGTATTTGAAAAAATTTTCGTAAAAATCGCGTTGTAAGAGTAGCGTTGTAAGAATTTGTCCGCATTTTGGAAAACGCGTTGTAGCGAAAACGCGTTATAGGAAACCGCGTTGTAGGAGGTTTAACTTACATCGAATGAAAGCAAATGTATATTTTTGACTTGGTAATGTAGATACATAAACAAACGTATGCACGAATATTCGAATAATTTTTTGGGAGATGAGAAAATAATAGTGTTGGGATTTGTGGTACAATTGTATCAAATTTGGTACAATCGACACATCAGTGGTACACTTCATGCTTTTTGGTACAATTTCATATAAAATTTATTGAATAATTTTATTTATTTAAAAATTATTTTTTTACTTTTTCCTTCAATAATAAACATTTTTAATTTCATAGTTCTGTCCAAAAATAACTGAATTGCAACATTCTTGATTTATGTTCTAGATTTTTATTGTTAACCTTTGTAATGTACCCACATTATTAATTAGCTGTTAAATTGTTTTAGCTGGAAATTTGTGTTAATCATTTAAAAAAACAGCCAAAATCATGCTACTGACGAATAAAGCTCTAGGAAAAAAAAAACAAGAGAACGAATGGGAGCCATTGATAACCACTAGCGGTCAGTCGGGTGGGTTAGTTCTTGTTCTCATAGTTTCTCTAGCCAGTAGACTGTCGAAGTTACATAAATATTATTATAGACTCCCGTAGTCAATATAATAAAAAAATATCGGAGGTTAATCGGTATAAAATAAGCTGTTAATGGAACCCTGGTTAGATTAACCAAAAAATAAACTGTACAAAAAATTCAACCTCAAAAATCTTCAAAAAAGTCTATCCTAGATGGAATTGGATAGATATGCACCTCTATACCCTCCCTACCATTGATTTTAGTGGTGCTAAAGTGGTTAACTAAAATCCCACAAAGCAAGTTACCCTATTTCTAGCACACTACACGACGTAAGAAAACTTTAAACGATTTATTTTTCCATTTTCAGATACAAATTTATACTTTATTCAAAAAAAAAAAAAAAAATCAAAACAAACAAATTCAAGTGATTTTCCGAAATTTGCAAAAATATATGTTAGATAACCGAATTTATAATACTTATGTATAACAAATTTCATATAGTGATAATAAAAAGATATGTAATGTATAACTTAATAGTTATCAAAGAAAATATAAACTACAAAAAGTGAAAATATACAAATATAAAAATTTAAATTAACTTTATTCATTTTATACTAGGTGTAAAAAAAAGAGAATGCAGGTTTATTGTATCAGAGGTGGAAAACTCAGTATACTAGTAATAAAAAAAACACGATGTAACCTTTAAACAATTATTGCTTTTAGATTTGCTTTTAAAATATTAGCGTATAAAAAGTTAGGTAAACAGAGTAATATTATAAGGAAATGGAGAAACCAATACTTATAAAATTTTTGACTCAAATAGATTACATGTGCCATGAGCACAAACAAAAATAATATTAAAATAATCAAGAAACTGGAATACAGACAAAAAAAAAAAAGGAAATAAAAAATACGAAAATTAAAATTTTACTAATGAAATATTATGGTACTAAAGTTTCCATCCCGGATGAGTTTAACTAAATGCATGGAATATCTAATACTTAACAAAAACAACTTTTGCACAATTTCGAGTTTATCAATATGTAATGTTGAACAAAAAAAATCTAAAGCAACATGTTTATAGGAATTTTATAATTTATCAATGAAAATGTTACTAAAATTTGTTGCTAATTGATAGTACAAAAGAAATAGTAAATAATTGACTTTCATAGCCCATTCAGGCTGCCACGAAATTAAGTAATTTCGAGTTGAAATTACGAACGAAATCTAAAGTGTTCATACTGGGCTTTTTAACATTTGAGTTAATTTCGCTAACAGCTGATCACGTTTAGTTACATTTGTATAATTTAATTATTTTGCAAAAACCTTTCGCACAACACTTTCGTATTGATTTAAAATATACATGAATATTAAAAACAACACTACAACAAAATTAATGTACAATTATGTATATATTTCCATTATTTCATTTGTCATTTAAATTTTTTTCAAACAAAACGGACTTTCAAGGTTGTAAATCTGGTCATGGTTGCAAAAAAATGTACCTTTTTCTACAAAACCAGCGTTGTCTATCGTAATTTCAAGTTAATTTCAACGAAATTAAGTAGAATGAGTTAATTTGGGCAATGGTAAAATGTATGCGAAATTACGTAATTTGAAGTTGATTTCGGTCGAAATCACGAAATGACTTAATTTCGTGGCAGCCTGAACGGGCTATCACTCACCAAAATGCCTCTTCAATTGCTGGTTCTCTTAATGGGTTAATCGTAAATATCTCTGGCTGTAGCTTGTGAGAAAAAAATTGTGTCTAGACACTTCCATGTTATAAATGTATAAATACTTAAACTAAAAATAAAATATAACGCAACAATGTTTAGATACACCACCTCAATTTCTTATTAATTTTGTTGAAAATATGTATGCTTGTGGAGATAAATGTGGAATGCAAATTTGTAAAATTATTTGTTTTTTTTCTTTGTTCTTTTTGTTCTTCATTAAATCTTTCATTTGACTTTTACATGTTTTTTTATTGTTAAATTCCATATTTATCACTACATAACTAATAAATATTTATTTTTTTATACTACATTACAAATTAGAGTTAGTTTAATGAAAATAAGTTAAGATATTTAGGTATTTTAGTTTTAAGCTACTTTAATGTATATTTTATACTTATTTTTCCTAGTTTTTAGTTATTTTATGTTTCTCTGGTGGTTTTACAGGATTCCTGCAGGGTTTTTGTACTTGAAGAGATTGCTCTTTTCGGCCTGGACGATTCTTTAGGAGTCTTTAAACAAAGATTTTTTTTGAAGTTGCTTTTTTCACAATATCGCCGTGTTAAAGGAATTTTGCTTTACTTTTCGCGACTCAAGTAAAGAAGAGTAACATCAAACCAAAAACATTGTGGTAGCTCAATTTAGGAGCCACCAAGAAGATGATGATAATTGGAGGTATTAAAATTATCTTTCTTTTTGTAAAAAGAATTTAAAGGCAATAAAGCAAGACGTTAAAGTGTTCAGACCTTTAGGAAGTAATTTTCTTCTCCAATTTCATTTAGATTTCTACACATTTAAGAGATTAAAATTTTAGAGCTTTAATTTAAAACCTTAAAGACAAATAAAACAATATATAATTACCTTGATATTATATATTATAATTGAAATAAATTTCGATGAGAAACGATTTACGAATGGCAATGTTATTAAATTACTTTACTTCTTTTATGTATTAGTTTAACTTCTTTTCACTTTTTGATGTTAATACTTTGACTGATCGATGAGAAAGAACATTGCTGTGCTCAAACGGTAGTTATGAAGCCTCGGTTTTCTTTTAACAGCGTGGTTACAAGATCAATCAAATGCTTGAATTGTTAACAATCTTAGGAAGTGCTTGTAATTGCTAAAAATCAAGTTACAACTAAACACAGTCCAGTAAGTAATCATTTGGCTTACTTAATATAACATTGGATAACATAAATATAATATTGGTGTAAGATTATTTTTTTTTTGGAGTTGCTATTTTTATCTACAAAACGTAGTTTTAGCTTTGTTTTACAAGTTTTTTAGGTTTCTTACAATTGTAAAACAACAAGAAAATTTATATGAAATTTATGTAAATAAAAAGTATTGATCGATTTCTGAGGAGAAAGAACAATTAAAAGAAGAAAATCTTTCTGAAAACTTAAATAGAATAAACAGACATTTCGTTTTGTTTCTATGGAATTAGTTTTTTTAAATATATCTGAAATAAAATTAATCTAAAATTACTCGACTTATTAAATAAAAAAAAATACTTATTTATCTTAGTTTTACAGAAAATTATGTAAATGTTTATAAGCTTATATATTTGTATTTTGTCATGTTCAAAGTTCCTAATTTTGTGCCTTTTACGTGAGCCATCTGGTCACCTCTTTTTTGTATCGAACTTGCGAATATAACAGTTTCACGAGCATTTATTTCAGACTCAAACCACATTTCTTATATTTTTATAAATTTTTCTTATAAATATTTATCAACTCACAATTTAAAACATCGCACAGTAAAATTACATGCATAATCAATTTAAATTGTTACTTAAAATTGCATAAATTTAGGCATATTAGTAAAAAGATCAGATTATTCAAACAAAATATTTATCGATTATAATATGCAGCTGAAATTTGGATTGCGAAAATTTAATGATATATATAATTAATGATAATAATAAGATTTAAAATATTAAAAATATCGTAATAATAAATTTTGTTTTTCAAAGGTTAAATACTAAAAACAATTATAAATAAAATTATTTATAACACAAAGAAAAAAATTTTAATGAGGCAAGTATTTTAGAATATTGTTCAAACCCTACATTACAAACAGCATAATACTGGTCATTTGGACAACATTATTAGGAGGACGCAGACTTAGGACAGAATATCTTTTGCGTGATATGTACCTAATATTTTACCTTTTTCATCCTCTAAGACATAATAATTATTTCCTATTTTTTCTTTTATTTTACATTTTAAAAATGAAGGAGCCAATTTTGCACAAAATTTTTTCTTGAGATTAGATTGCGCGAAATTTCTTCGGTAAACATATTGTCCAATTTCGTATGAAATGGGTCTAGCTCTCAAATTATATTGGTATTTATACCTTTCATAGGAACTATTTATATGTTTTTGTTTATATGTTTCTGTGAATTAGCTGCAGTTAATCATCCCGGTCTAATTTTGTTACCGGTTCGTTTAGTAAATTTAGATTTTTAAGCACGGCATAAGAGCTGCCATGAGTTACCATTTCTTGACCGAAAACAGCGTGATAAGGAGAAACCTGTATACTTTGATGCACGGAATTTCTTAAGGCACAGCTTATAAAACTTTAGTTTTTCATCCCAATGAGTTTGATCTTTCTTTAAATACGATCGAATACCGGATATTATAGGCCTATTGACTCTCTCTGAGGCATTAGATTGTGGTGAATAAATGGCGGTATATATATGTTGAATACCCATTTTTTTGTCAAAAACGTATTAAACTCATAAGACTTGAACTGCGAACCATTATAACTTACTAAAATTTCTGCGACACCATAAACATGGAAAATTTGTTCTAAAAGATATTTTTGTATGACAGAAGAAGTAAATTTTCTAAGTGGACATAACCATTGAAACTTGGTTAGATGATCTAGAACTATCAATAGACCTATATTACCTTGTTTACTTCGGGGATAGGGACCTAGGATGTCAACATATAATCGCTGAAAAGGTCTAGATGTTACAACCTGATTACCCATGTTTGGTTTTAGGACTACATTTGGAGCTTTACATTCTTTGCAAGTTTCACACGATCCTATATACGCTCCCACATCCCGTACAATACCTGGACAGTAGAACTTACGACGAATCAATTCTAATGTTTTTCCCATTCCTCCATGCGCTGCTATCGGAGAATCATGAAATCTAGATATTACAGTTTTTCTTAAATTCTGTGGTATCAAAAGTTTACAACAGTCATTTTCCTGTTCGGCTTCTCCAGTATAATGGGCTGTACGAATATAAACATAATTATCAACGACTTTTATATCTGGATATTTGGATGGATTTTCACTAATTTTCTTTTTCAATACACGGTAGTCATCATCATTAAAATGGGGTGAATACAAATCGATTTCGGGTTCAGTCATCTCAATACTTGAAATTTCTTCGTAAGGAATTCGTGACAAAGCATCCGGTACTACGTGATTTTCCCTTTACGGTGGCTTATTGAGAACTTGTAACTTTGAAACTTCCATACCCATCTTGCGAGCCTTACTGTTACATCCTGCTGTTTCATCAGCCAAACTAAAGAAGAATGGTCTGTTATTACTTCAAATTTTTGAAGTTCTAGATAGCATCTAAACTTCTTTATGGCTTCTAGCGCTGCCAAACATTCGCGTTCGGTGACACTGTAATTGCGCTGAGCAGAATTCAGTTTTTTCGACATAAAAGCTATTGGCTTTTCATTGTCATCATCATCCAACTGCACTAGCACAGCACCGATGCCAAAGTCGCTGGCGTCGCATTGTAAATAGAATTTTTTTGAAAAGTCAGGATTTGACAGAACAGGAGCAGATGTAAGTAAATTTTTAATTAGTTCAAATGATTTTTGAGCTTCTGGGGTCCAACAGAATTTTCGCTTGGTCGATAATAATTCCGAAATAGGAAAGACAATAGATGAAAAATTCAATACAAATCGACGGTACCAACCTGCTAAGCCAAGAAAACCTCGAACCTGTTTTATGTTCTTGGGGATGGGCCAGTTTCTAATTGATTCCACTTTTTCAGGATCAGTTTTTATTCCTCCGTTACCAATTATATATCCTAGGTAATTTACTTCCGTAACACAAAATATAGATTTGGAAACATTAAGGGTAAGGTTAGCGTTTCGCAATTGTTCGGCTATTCTAACTAGCACTGTTAAATGAGAATTAAAATCTTCTGAGACTATAATTAAATCGTCCAAGTATCCAAATACAGAATGACGAAGGTCTGGAGGTATAAGGTTATCCAGTAATCGACACATAGTGGAAGGAGGATTACAAAGCCCAAGAGGGATTACGACAAATTGGTATAACGGTCTTCCTGGGACTGTAAAGGCAGTTAGCGCTTTTGATTCTTCGGACAAACCGATTTGCCAGTAAGCGTCTTTTAAATCTAACTTAGATATTATGTTAGCTTTTGGTAACCTAGAGAATATACCTTCAATATTAGGTAACGGATAGGCGCCTTTTCTGGTGACCTCGTTTAGTTTGCGTGCATCTAAACCTAGCCTTACTTTGTTGGGTTTTACGACGAGTCTCATAGGAGAGCTCCAAGACGATGAAGATGGCTCTATAACTCCTAAATTTAGCATACGATCTATTTCCTGAAACATTAACTTTTCTACGGCAGGTGAAACAGGGTAGAATCTTTGCTTAACGGGTTTGGCATTACTAATATCGATGTGGTGTTCAATTAAACTTGTACGACCTAATCCATTCTTCTCAAAATTGGGAAAAAGTGCTACTATAGCTGTAAGTTGTTGTTTTTGGCTATTTGTCAATGGATATTCCTTAATATACTTAGAATCAGACTGAACTTCGGACAAAATTGTTTCATTTGTGGATAATTTAGATAAGGTTTTCGAAGAGCATTCTCCCACAGACGAGCAAATTATATCATCAAAAATTTCTGGAGTTAATTTAAAGGTTTTCCAAAAATCAAGACCTAAAATAAGTTTTTGAGTTATTGATGGCACGATTAAGATTTTTAATTTCTTTATCATATCCTTGAAGGTAACATCTTCATTTAAAAATCCAAGAACATTTTGCTCTTTTCCATCTGCAGTTTTTACAAAATTTTTCATGGGGAAAAATTCCTGAAATTATCGAAAATCACGCTTTGCTAGGTCAGAACCAATACAAGAAACATTCGCGCCTGTGTCTAAGAGACCAAATTCTGCGAAAGATAAAAATTTGACAGGAGCATAATAACGTTTGTCGGCTGGATTATTTACGATGGAGGATATTAGGTATTTAGAACATAATTTTCTCTTTCTAAAATAAGTACGCAATCTTTTTGTGGATCGTTTCTGTTTACGATTGGAACAATAATCGATGGCATTAGTAGCGAAAATTAATTTACGTTTTTCTAAATAATTTTGTAATCTAATATGATACGGTACTATTGGATGACATATTTTTTCATTTGTTTTTTCATTGTTACATTCACATTCAGAATCTTCACGTTTTAAAATGTTTGTCGACAAATGGCTCATAAATATTTAGATTTATTTATTTAATTTTAATGCCTTTAATATTATTTTTGTTTTCTTTTTGTGAGCATACTTAATGTTGTCTTAATTGTCTTATATACTTAAATTTTTGTGAAGCTTATGTACAAGTTGTTGTTCTTTTTAATGTTAAATTTATTGCAGTGCTTTGTTTCGTTCAGTTGGTACCGTTACTTTAAATGTGTTATACACATGCATAAAGTAGTTGTCGTAAAGTTGTCCAACAAAATATTTTAAAAATAAAGTTAGTTTGTGATAGAAAAGCACTGCGGTAAGTTGATATTAATTATTAATTTATTTCTTTATACTAATTCTTTGTGTTTTAAAATAGAAATAAACGCACCATTTTAAAGAATAATTTGTGTCTTTTTTTGGTGTTGTTAAATTCGCTCTTCACAAAGCTCAAGTCGCAGCCAGCGACAAATTTTATTTCGCAGTTTATTTGGCGAAAAATGTGGTTCCATGCCCGCCGGAACAATTAATAAAAAATTTTATTGACGACAAAAGTGGTTCCATGCCCGCCGGAACAATTAATAAAAATTAAATTCGCAATACTTTGGCGAAAGATTTGGTTCCTTGCCTGCCGGAACAATTAAAAATAAATTGGTTTGAAGTTCCTTGACTGCCGGAACATTTTTTGACGAATAATTTTATATGTTTGTGGTTCCTTGACTGCCGGAACATTTGTGTGAAGAATAAATTTATTTCTGTGTGGTTCCTTGACTGCCGAAACATTTATTTGAGAATATATTATTTGTTTTGTGGTTCCTTAATTGCCGGAATATTTTATTTTGGTTCCTTGCCTGCCGGAACAATTGGTTCTCTGTCTAACAGAAAATAAATTTTTGCTGAAGTGGTTCCTTGTCAGCCGGAATAAATAATTTTTATTGGACATTGCCTGCCGTTAAATAAAAATTTTATTTCGCAGCTTTTGTGCGGAAATTCTTGTGGTTCCTAGCTGAACATTGTGATCTTTGGAAAAATTTATTGTGGTTCCTTGCCTGCCGGAACAATTGGTTCTCTGTCTAAGAGAAAATAAATTTTTGCTGAAGTGGTGCCTTGTCAGCCGGAATAAATAATTTTTATTGCACATTGCCTGCCGTTAAATAAAAATATATTTGAAAATTTTTAAAGTGGTTCCTCGTCTGCCGGGACAACAATTGTTTAAAGAATATTTGTGGTTCATAATGCAACGATCGCCAATGAGAAGAAGCGCTCGATTGCAGACAACATCAAGCCAAAATAATAGTGGTTCTCCATCTGCCGGAACATATCTGCCGTCACAGCAACTGGCTCCCACTGCCGCTGGAGCTCCTTTGCTGTCTACCAGTTCCTCTGCCGCCGGAACAGCAATGCCTATACCAGTAGTTCCTTCTACTTTAGGAGTAACCAAGACAATCGTAAGTACTGCTCAAATAAGTGATAAAATATTATCTGCCCCTGCCGCTGTCGCAATGTCTACGAGTTCCACCTGCGCTGGAATCTCGGGTAGCGTAGCCACCACTTCCACTGCCGCGTCCAACATGCCCTCAGCCACGGTTCAACCTAGCCAACAGCTTCCAATGCCCCAGCCCAATTTCGGTATCAATTTGGAAGACTTGCAAAGCCAAATTAATACACTCCAGGTCCAGTTGCTGACTGCTCAGAAAGTTTTGTCCATTGCTCTTAATGCCAATTCAACGCCATCCTCAGCTGTGCCCCAACCATCCAATATGGCGCCAGCTGTGACGGGTACTAGTGAAGCCAACGTCGAAAATTCTGTCTCAGCCAACGTTGACTGCACTGATCGCCGTACGCCATTTTCGTGTGTTAGCTGCAATGCAAATAGTACCGGTTTTTGTGCAAGCCAATCGCCTTTAACACAAATGTTACCGCCAAATAATTTTGTGTCTCAAAATGGCGGTTCGATGGCAGTGCACAGAAAAATATATGACCTGCCGGAATTTAGTGGTACACCTGAGGATTGGCCCATTTTTTCAACAGCCTTTAGTAATTCGACTGCTGTTTATAATTACAATAATTTTGAAAATTGTGTTCGGCTCCAAAAGGCATTAAAGGGTGACGCAAGGGAGAGTGTTAAATCGTTGCTCATACATCCGGATAACGTCAATGTGGTGATGGAGCAGTTGCGTTTTCGATATGGTCATCCAGAAATGCTTATCCGATGTCAGCTCCAACAAGTGAAAGAAATTCAGCCCATTAGTGAGAGTGCTATTGATCGACTTGTGCCATTTGCTGTTAAGGTGCAGAATCTTGCCGCCTTTTTGGAATCTGCCAATGGACAACAGCATTTAGCGAATACTACATTAATGGATGAATTGGTTGGTAAGCTTCCCTTGAGCAAACGAATGGAGTGGGCCCGCTATTCCTCAACAATTAAGCCATATCCAACGGTTTTGGATTTTAACAGGTAATTTAACAGGTAATTGTGGCTCTTAAAGGTGCTATGGAGAAGCCGGTGAACTTTTCCAGCGATATCAACGAGCTGCAGTCAGAAAAAGTCCTAGGTATGTACTGGCAACCTAAAGATGATACTTTCAGGTTTGAGTTGAGGTTCCACAACGTGAATGCTGATGTCATAAATGGTTTGAAGGCTCCTACAAAACGAGAGTTGCTTAGTGTGGTAATGTCTATTTTCGATCCACTTGGTCTATTGAGCAACTTTATGATTACGGCTAAACTGTTGATGCGTGAGGTATGGAGGTACGATGTCCGATGGGATGACCCTTTGCCCAATGACTTATATGACATGTGGAATATTTGGCGCCAAGAGCTAAAAAATGTTGTTAATGTGAAAGTGCCTCGATGTTATTTTGGAAATGGTATTCCTATCCGTCTGGAGCTACATGTTTTTGTCGACGCTAGTGAGGATGCATTTGGTGCCGCGTCATACTGGAGGTCCATATATCCTGATGGAAAAGTTGAAGTATGCTTCGTAGCTGCAAAAACGAGATGTGCCCCTCTAAAAACGATGAGTATTCCAAGGCTCGAACTTCAGGCTGCTGTTTTGGGTACTCGATTATTGGATACCATTTTGAAGGAGCATTCCATGAAGATTTCTCGGTTTATTTGTTGGAGCGATTCCTCTACTGTGATTAATTGGATAGGCTCAGAAAGTCGTAGATACAAGCCTTTTATTGCCCATCGAATCACAGAAATTCTAGATTCCACTAGCCCAGCAGATTGGAGATGGCTGCCCACCAATATCAATGTTGCTGATGAAACCACTAGGATGAAGTCTCAGGTCTACTTTTCGAATGAATCCAGCTGGTTCAGTGGCCCTAATTTTCTTTATGATGGTGAAGATGAATGGCCCAAAGCTGTGAATATAAGTCCTGCTAGCCTTGATACTGAGGAGCTACGTCCAAAATTTGCTCTATTAATTAATATTCCTCCTATTATTGATTTTAGTAGATTTTCTTCTTATTTGAAGCTAAAACGAACGGTTGCCTGGATGTTATGTTTCATAAGTCGATGCCAAAGGAAAGTAAGCCAAGATGAAAGAAATAGTTTGACTGCTGCTGAACTAAAAACTGCGGAAATTTATCTTTGTCGCCAAGCCCAGAAAGAAAAATTTAATGCCGAAATTGAAATTATAAAATCTGAAGAAAATTTGCCGAAAAGTAGTGAATTATATGCGTTGGTTCCATACTTGGATGAAAATTTACTACTGCGAGTTATTGGCCGTGTAGACGCAGCTAGTTGGTTGCCCTTGGAAATAAGACATCCGATTATATTGCCGTCACATCATCCCGTCACTGAGTTGTTTGTGGCCCATGTACACGAGAAGATGAAACATCAGAATTTCGAAGCCACAATATGTGAAATAAGAAGATCGTTCTGGATTCCACGCTTAAGAAAAACTTTACATAAGTATGTTTCTAAATGTTTTATTTGCAGATTTCGTCGTACATTGCCGGTGCCACCACTTATGGGTTCTTTGCCAGAAGACAGACTTACGCCATATATTAGGCGCTTTACCTATACTGGGTTGGATTACTTCGGGCCGCTAACTGTAACCATTGGTCGACGCCATGAAAAGAGATGGGTAGCTCTATTTACCTGCCTATCCGTAAGAGCCATCCACTTAGAAGTTGCTTTCGACCTGTCCACAGATGCGTGCATCCTTGCCATACGTAATTTTATAAATCGACGTGGCGTACCTACAAGGCTCAGAAGCGACAATGGTAAAAATTTTGTTGGTGCTGACCAAGTCGCTAAGAGGTTCAGTGAGGTATTTGATGTGGCCCGTATTGAAGATGAACTATTATCGAAAAGTATCGACTGGCAGTTCAATTGTCCACATAATCCTGCAGAAGGTGGTGTATGGGAACGAATGGTACAGTGCGTCAAACGTGTGCTACAGTCAACATTGAAAGAGTCTGCCCCTCGTGAGAACACGCTTCAAAGCTTCCTAATTGAAGCAGAAAATATTGTGAACTCTCGTCCCTTAACATACTTGCCGTTGAGCCACGAAGATGAGGAACTACTAACGCCTAATAATTTGCTACTTGGTTGCCCAAATACAACCCAAACTCCTGCCGGAGCGCCAGCGGAAGAGTCTATTTTATTGAGAAAGCAGTGGTGCATCTCTCGCCAAGTACGCGATCATTTTTGGAATCGCTGGAACCGAGAATATTTGCCCACGTTGATCAGACGCTCCAAATGGTGTCAACGCACAAAGCCCATTGCCGTTGGTGACTTGGTTATCATTTGTGATCCTGCAGTGTCCCGAAAAGATTGGAGACGAGGTCGAGTGGAAGAGGTATACAAGGGTAAAGATGATATTATACGTCGTGCTGATGTCCGTACTAGCACTGGTGTCCTGATGCGTCCTGTTTCCAAACTTGCAGTCCTTGATTTGGAGAAGTGAATCGTAGCCGATCCACGGGGGTGGGGATGTCGCCAAATGGCTCATAAATATTTAGATTTATTTATTTAATTTTAATGCCTTTAATATTATTTTTGTTTTCTTTTTGTGAGCATACTTAATGTTGTCTTAATTGTCTTATATACTTAAATTTTTGTGAAGCTTATGTACAAGTTGTTGTTCTTTTTTATGTTAAATTTATTGCAGTGCTTTGTTTCGTTCAGTTGGTACCGTTACTTTAAATGTGTTATACACATCCATAAAGTAAGAAGTTGTCCAACAAAATATTTTAAAAATAAAGTTAGTTTGTGATAGAAAAGCACTGCGGTAAGTTGATATTAATTATTAATTCATTTCTTTATACTAATTCTTTGTATTTTAAAATAGAAATAAACGCACCATTTTAAAGAATAATTTGTGTCTTTTTTTGGTGTTGTTAAATTCGCTCTTCACAAAGCTCAAGTCGCAGCCAGCGACAATGTTATTTGTTGTTTTAAGGTTTAAATTGTTATTATTGGAGTTTTATACTTCAGAGTTTTCTGTGGGTAATTCCTGGTATTGTTCATACCTAATAAGTTTTTTGAGCTTACTAGTTTTCGGTTAGCACGTTTGCTATATTGAGGCTTATAAGTATTTTTCATACCGCACCCATAACAAAATATATTTCGCGACTCTAAACAATCTTCCCAGTGATGACCAGGTTGATCACAATTCCAACATTTAAAAGTTTGAGGTGATTGTTGGATTCCATCCACAGAAATTTCATGTTCATCCTGAGTTTCAGAAACACTAAGTTCTGGAGTGCAATCAACTTCTGCCACTTGACGTCTGGCTCCAAAATTAGGAGGATATCTGAGGGTCATATTTTTTTCGAAAAGAATCAGAGTCCATTAAATGTTCCCTCATCTGAACTAATTTCCTAAGATGAGAGATGGAGTATACAGGAACGTAAAGTAACTTATTCCTGATTTCTGGTCGAAGATTTCTAGTTAAAATTTCTACCAATTCTGACTCTGGTATAGGGGTCGAAAGTTTATCCAACATGGCACAAACCGATTCATAAAAAGATTCAAAAGTTTCGTTAGGTTTCATTTTTCTATTCCTTATTTCCTCATGTATATCGAAAATAGATTTGAATTCCTTATATTGATATTTTAAGGCTTCACAAAACTGCCTCCATTCTATAACTTCCACCTGTTTGTGGTAGCGCCAGTACCAATCACGTGCTCTACCAGCTAACAGTATATGAAGATTTTTGCATATTAGCGAAAAATCATTGTTAAAATTTTCTCGAGCCAAACAGCTTACTCTGTATAAAAATTCATCAACACTAATACCATTACTGGATCCATCAAATTTAATGTTCCAGTTTTGAATAATTGATGTGATTTTATCGGCTCGTATGGCAAAATTTTCATCGAAAGACGAGTTGTTGCATGTGGGACGACTATTATGACGTACTTGAGAAAAACTTGAAGCGTTTTGAGAATGAAATTGAGGTCTAGAGGGTGGTAGTTGTGCGTTTAGATTACCGGGGTTATTTTGTAAAATTTGAACTAAATTAAGATTTTGTAACAGACGTGTTACCGTACTTTCAATTATACCACATAACTGTGAGGTATCGACAGAACGAGAAAAACTTTCTAAATTATTTCTGTTATTACCGTGTGGTCTGTTATGCTCAGGTGAATTTTGTCGATTGAAATTTATTTGGTTTCTTTGCAAACTGGGTGAAACTTCTGGTAGTGGATTTGCATTCAAAGATTGCACACTGACATTTAAAGAAGGAGGTTGTGGCTCAGTAAACAATGCTTTCACATTGCTACGTGTATTGTATTGCTTTGCTATGGCTCCTCGGGGTCTACCGCGTTGACTTACATTCTTAGGATTTCCACCTAGTTGTAAATGATTTGATGTTTGGATTGTTTTGAGTTCCGACAAAGAAAAACGGACATTCAGTGGAATTTGTTAAATGATTCTCAAGGCAATAGCGATGAAAGACGTGGTTGCCTTCTGAAATAATTAGACAAACTTGTCCTTCAGCGATTTTGTCGTGGCAAATTGTACAGGACTGATCATCATTTCTTGCACTTATTGACGCAGCCTGAGTTTGGTGAGAATGAGATCTTTCCATTTTAATAATAAAATTATATTATCCAATTGAAATAGCAAGTTGTTAACGAAATAACAAAAAATTTAGAAAACGTATCAAAACTATATATTTATCAAATTACTGCAGTCTTCGGGTACTGTAGATAAATCCAATTAAAAGAAAAATATTTAGAATTTACTTAAAAAAAAAAGGAAATGGTTACGTAGGTTTGGTATCCGCAATAATAAAAAAACGAAAACGAAAGATTGATATTTCAATTTTAAACAGCAGAACCTAAGTATATATCAACGAAAATAATTAAACAAAATTATATAAAAAAAAATTGAGAATGTGTAAGGGCTAATTAGCTAACTAACTAACAGAAAAAATTAAAAAAAGAACGATTTTAGATATGGAATAAAATAGACTTCGAATTAAAATTAAACCAAACAAAATTATTTTTAGAATTAAACCAAATTTAACGAAAGTATTTTCCCATTTATTTAAGGAAAACAAAAAAAAAATTGTTTTATAAATACATATACAATATATGAAGCAAATGTAAGCAAAATATATAAAACGATTAAATAAGTACTTAAAAAAAACAAAATGGGAATGAAATGTATGGTTTTCTTACTCGTTGTAGTGCGAATCGAAAGGGTAATGAAAATAAAGTTTTATAAAGGTAGAAAGGAAAACAAGTTCGGACTATGGAGTTCGAAAAATATGTTGTCACCATTTTTCTAACAACAAACCGATATGCAAATTTTTAACTTAACTAAACTTATTCTAACGGACAATAAATCGTTAGTTTACACAATTATATTGTAAATCAAGGAAGAAACCAGGATACCGATAACTAAGTTATGATAAAAAAATTAATTCCAACTATTTTTAAACCTGCTACAAATACTATTTAATTTATAGGCAATATTCATCTCAATTCAAAAGGATTGTTAGTACATTACTGGTCGAGTTGTTCGAACCGAAAAATCTCAAATAATCGATATCCGAATAATGCTAACAATTATTTGAAAAGTAGATTTCCGCAAACATATAAAATAAAAAAATTTCTTATTTAATGAAATTTATAAAAAAATTTCAAATATTTGGTGTGTAGAGCAAAGAAAATTGAATATAAAATACCTTTAGTATAATATACAAAACTTTCCGGCCCCACGTTGGGCGCCATTTTATGTAATGTACACACATTATTATTTAGCTGTTAAATTGTTTTAGCTAGAAATTTGTGTTAATCATTTAAAAAAAACAGCCAAAATCATGCTACTGACGAATGAAAAAAAAAACAAGAGAACGAATGGGAGCCATTGATAACCACTAGCGGTCAGTCGGTTGGGTGAGTTCTTGTTCTCATAGTTTCTCTAGCCAGTAGACTGTCGAAGTTACATAAATTGTAACGCTAAAAGTCACGCCGGTCGTTTTTAGCAACACCAACCCTATATATATTTAAATATTTGTTTTTTTGTATTAATAACATTTTCTATATTGTGAATTTTTAGTTTATTTTAAGTTAAAACTTATCTTGAATTAGAAGTATTTGAATTTTTAAGAATTTAAATTTAACGGCAGATCGCCTGGCGGCGCCATCTAAACATAAAATAGTAGCCTAACTACATCTGTAATATTAAACACAGCCAACAACTATGATACTAAACACATCCAACAGCTGTTGTATACAACAGCCGTAGATGGTATACTTGTGTGTGTGTGCATATGTGTGGTCGCGAATGGGTATATAAAGGAGAATTTTATGAGTAATTAGTTGAGTTAGTGCGCAGACAGCCTGCAGATAAGAGGTAATATTTTACGTAGAGCCCTTCGCCCTAAAATATTTCCAACTTATCTTCAGCTAATACTGTGAAGTCACAAACTGGTGTAGAGGTTTTGCGACGGGTGATTCATCCTCCAAAATCCTACACAGGATTGGGAATTCATAGTACCAGCTAAGCGAAAAGTATACGAACTGAGGTGTGCAAGGATATTTTCCACGGAGCTATTAGCCCTGAAATATCCAATACGCCTACAGCCGATACTGGGAAAAACCGGAGCAGCGTGTAACTGTGTTCAAGTGTTTTTAACCTACACAGCTTCCACTGATCCGAATATTCCCTACGTCCACTAACTAACAATCCGTGGTACTTAGCCAAAAGGTACCCAGCACACGTTTGTACAGCACGAAGTGCCGGTAGAGCGACCTGCCGAAGATTTAGTTTATAGTAAATAAAGGCAGAAGATTTATAACGTTAAATAAAAGCCTTTCAATTTATTTGGCACAACACGACCCTGGACACCGTTGAGCATATCTCAGCAACCAGCGGGAAACGTGTCGTGACATTGGCGCCCGAGCAGGGACACTAGAAGTGTTACATAAAGATAAAGCAACAGCTTATCCAACCAGAACCACAAGATGTTGAAGTCATCATGGGCGTATGCCTTGCGAAAAGAGGAACTGGTGAAATATTTGGGATCTTTTGAGCAGGATTACTCAGGCAACGTGGAAGAGTTAAGAAAGCGTTTTGCAAGGTTTCTGGCAGCAGAACATTCTGAAAAACGAAAGCAAGAACTATTAGATTTACAAACCAAACACGAGCACATTCCTAGCGCTACGCAACTACTTGTACCAATCGAGAGTGGACGCACTACACCGGGATCCCCCGTCAAAGATGAGGCACTCCAGGTACCCCACGTCCTCAGTCTGTGTCCCAGGCAGTCGCTTGTACAGCCAACACCCTCAGTCAGCACTGCAGCAATGGTGAGTGCTAAGGATATCATGGATAATACAGCATTACCCCTTAACGAGGAACGAATCATGGTAGTGGAGCTGGTCAGAAAATGGGGACTAAAGTATAGCGGTGGTAAGGATCCACTAGAGTTTATAGAAAGACCAGAAGAGCTCGCTGATATGTACAACGTGGACGTGAATCAGTTGCCCCGTGTGATGCCAGAAGTTTTGAGGGACAAAGCGTTGATATGGTTTCGCAATAATAATCAGCATTGGAACCACTGGGACCAGTTTAAAAAAGACTTTTATGAATTTTTTCTTCCTCCCAATTATTTTGAGAAGCTAGAAGATGAAATCCGTAAAAGAACGCAGCGGCAGCGAGAACCATTTAAAGACTATGTACTCTCTCTGCAGGAGCTAATGAGACACGCGAGCCTATCCAAACAACAACAATTAGATAGAATCTTTCGAAACTCCCAACCAAATTACCAATTGTATATTCGTCGGAAAGATTTTTCTACTCTGGGTGAGCTCCTTCAACTTGCCGATGACTTTGAAAGTATACCTACTACAGCACCTCAAAAGCGAATTGAACATCACCGTTTGCTTTTTAAAAAGGATGAAAAAACTTTACGATGTCCTCAACGAAGAGTTTCAGTCGAAAACCATAAACGAAAGGTACCCAAAACCACGCTGCTTTGGGAAGAGGATAAGATACAAGCAATCGTACTCATCGAAGGGCAATCAGCAGCCGCAATCATTGATACTGGGGCTACCCGTAGCGTTATTACCCCTAGTAAAGTGAGATGTTTTGGCAGCAAAGCTACAAAAGTTACCGTCGGCATCAATGTACATCTAGCAGATGGAACAAAAAATTTTATATCGCAAGATGTGCGTTTAAACGTAACTTTAGGGAAGAAGACTAAAAAATGTGAATTCCTTATCCTAGATGACGCTACAGGAGACATCATATTAGGACTAGATTTCTTACAAAAAGTCGACACTGTCATCAGCTGTGCAGGCCTGCGAGTAAGAAGTAAGTCCAAAAAGCAGCCGGGTTATGAAACAGATGCTAATCAGGCAACCCTGACTAAAGAGAGAAGAAGCCTCTTTGGAACACAGAAAAACCTAAGATCGACAAAGTTTGGCTACGCAGGAAAAAAATCGATTACGGATCATAACTATCAACACAAAGCTACCCGATTTTATGAAAAGAAGAAGTTCAATGATACACGGTTTCTGTCCCATACCGCGAAGCATAAACCCATTATTACGGATGACTGCCCGAATAAGCTCCGCTACCCTCCACAAAACTCCGCCATGCCAGCCATTCAGCAGGAATCATGCCCATGTGTAACGGGCCGAATGAAAGATGTAAGGCAGCAACCGGAAAAATTTGCAAATTTTGCCAGGCAGAATTCAACACGGAACAGAAATGACGAAGATTGTACGCAGCGAAAGTTGTACGTAGTGACTTCATCGCGGGAACAAGTCATCAGGGAGAACCACGACGCTGTTGCTGGTGAACACTTGGCAACGAAGAAGACACTCAAAAAGGTTGCCACCCGATACTATTGGCCAGGTATGTCGAGGGACGTCAGCCGATACGTACGCAGTTGTGACTCTTGCCAAAGATACAAGGCACTGCAACAGATCCGTGACACCTCATTAGTAACTCCGGTAACCCGCAGTCGACAACTGGTCGGCGTGGGACACAATCGCAAACGAAAAGGCGACCCTACTACGGCGCCACCTACGCAGGAAGAATCGATTACCGACGGTCAAGATGGGTTAGCACAACTAACACGACCGCTAAGCCTCCTGGAAGTGGAAATTGCACAGCTTCCCCAAGAGTTGCAAGATCTGGTAGCGATAGCTTTAGCTAAACGAAGCCGGCGGCAGAGGGTAAGGTTTCTAAAGAATATAAATGGTCAGCAGTTCCAGGTAAACGTAAGCCGAAGAGGCACGCCGCACATCCTCTTGGTCCCTACGTCAACATTACCAGGGAAGGAGGCAGTGTAACGCTAAAAGTCACGCTGGTCGTTTTTAGCAACACCAACCCTATATATATTTAAATATTTGTTTTTTTGTATTAATAACCTTTTCTATATTGTGAATTTTTAGTTTATTTTAAGTTAAAACTTATCTTGAATTAGAAGTATTTGAATTTTTAAGAATTTAAATTTAACGGCAGATCGCCTGGCGGCGCCATCTAGACATAAAATAGTAGCCTAACTACAACTGTAATATTAAACACAGCCAACAACTGTGATACTAAACACAGCCAACAGCTGTTGTATACAACAGCCGTAGATGGTATACTTGTGTGTGTGTGCATATGTGTGGTCGCGAATGGGTATATAAAGGAGAATTTTATGAGTAATTAGTTGAGTTAGTGCGCAGACAGCCTGCAGATAAGAGGTAATATTTTACGTAGAGCCCTTCGCCCTAAAATATTTCCAACTTATCTTCAGCTAATACTGTGAAGTCACAAACTGGTGTAGAGGTTTTGCGACGGGTGATTCATCCTCCAAAATCCTACACAGGATTGGGAATTCATAGTACCAGCTAAGCGAAAAGTATACGAACTGAGGTGTGCAAGGATATTTTCCACGGAGCTATTAGCCCTGAAATATCCAGTACGCCTACAGCCGATACTGGGAAAAACCGGAGCAGCGTGTAACTGTGTTCAAGTGTTTTTAACCTACACAGCTTCCACTGATCCGAATATTCCCTACGTCCACTAACTAAGAATCCGTGGTACTTAGCCAAAAGGTACCCAGCACACGTTTGTACAGCACGAAGTGCCGGTAGAGCGACCTGCCGAAGATTTAGTTTATAGTAAATAAAGGCAGAAGATTTATAACGTTAAATAAAAGCCTTTCAATTTATTTGGTACAACACGACCCTGGACACCGTTGAGCATATCCCAGCAACCAGCGGGAAACGTGTCGTTACAAAATATTATTATAGACTCCCGTAGTCAATATAATAAAAAAAGGATCGGAGGTTAATCGGTATAAAATAAGCTGTTAATTGAACCTTGGTTAGATTAACCAAAAAATAAACTGTACAAAAAATTGAACCTCAAAAATCTTCAAAAAAGTCTATCCTAGATGGACTTGGATAGATATGCACCTCTATACTCTCCCTACCATTGATTTTAGTGGTGCTAAAGTGGTTAACTAAAATCCCACAAAGCAAGTTACCCTATTTCTAGAACACTACACGACGTAAGAAAACTTTAAACGATTTATTTTTCCATTTTCAGATACAAATTTATACAGTATTCAAAAAAAAAAATCAAAACAAACAAATTCAAGTGATTTTCCGAAATTTGCAAAAATATATGTTAGATAACCGAATTTATAATACTTATGTATAACAAATTTCATATAGTGATAATAAAAAGATATGTAATGTATAACTAAATAGTTATCAAAGAAAATATAAACTATAAAAAGTGAAAATATACAAATATAAAAATTTAAATTAACCTTATTCATTTTATACTAGGTGTAAAAAAAAGAGAATGCAGGTTTATTGTATCAGAGGTGGAAAACTCAGTATACTAGTAATAAAAAAAACACGATGTAACCTTTAAACAATTATTGCTTTTAGATTTGCTTTTAAAATATTAGCGTATAAAAAGTTAGGTAAACAGAGTAATATTATAAGGAAATGGAGAAACCAATACTTATAAAATTTTTGATTCAAATAGATTACATGTGCCATGAGCACAAACAAAAAAAATATTAAAATAAGCAAGAAACTGGAATACAGACAATAAAAAAAGGAAATAAAAAATACGAAAATTAAAATTTTACTAATAAAATATTATGGTACTAAAGTTTCCATCCCTGATGAGTTTAACTAAATGCATGGAATATCTAATAGTAAATAATTGACTTTCACTCACCAAACTGCGTAAAGGTTGTAATACTGCAGCTTGTTGAGAAGGCCTCTTCAATTGCTGGTTCTCTTAATGGGTTAATCGTAAATATCTCTTGCTGTAGTTTGTGAGAAAAAAATTGTGTCTAGACACTTCCATGTTACAAATGTCAGTTAACGACAATTATGTTTAACCAATACAATTCAAAGAATCAACACATTATTACAAACATTGGGGTCATCGCGCTAGCAGCCGCACATGCCAAAATAAAACGCTTACGAATCATATTTGCATTATTCTGCTATTGCAATACTTTTGTTAAACTGAATACTCGTGGTGCAATACTTTCGCTAAATTGCTGACACTTGCGTCTGGTTGACTAAATTTATGATTATTAATATTAATGAAAAATTGTTAATTAAGTTAGTTCTAATTAAACATTGAACCAATAAAAAGCACTTCAGACCTTAAGTCTGATGTTATTTAAAAAAAATAAAACAAAATTATATTTGTTTAACTGGCGCCCGAGCAGGGACCTGACAGGATAATAAAGTGAAAAGTGAATCGTGTTGAAATACTTCCACAGGAGCTATGCTTAAAAATAACCAAGAGCGCGTAACTAGTTACAAAAGTCCTTGTCAGGTTCCAAAGAAAATTAATCGCTGTCAACCCTTCTTCACCAGTTCGAAGGATACCACTCGCATAGTGTGTACCGAGGGCCTGAGTCAAGATGCAGAGACCATCCAGGAATTTTACCAAAGGGTATATAACCATCTATCCTTGATATTGAACAAAATAAGCTTAATGGATATAGGGCAAGAGTCGTTGGGTCTTTTGACACAAACATACAGGGACAAGGCGTTGGATACGTTTATCCGAGGCTTAAAGGGAGATCTACCAAGGATCCTTGCGATAAGAGAGCCTACAGACTTGCCTAATGCTTTGCACTTATGCTTGAAGCTTGAAAATCAAAATTTCAGGAGCAATAATTCTCACAATATAAAAGCAAATAAGAATTTCGGATCTAATCCTTCACGGAATCATGCTGTTTTTTATCCTTCACGGAACCATTTCAATTTTTATCCTTAATTAGCACACATTCCACCACCACCCCAGCCTAATAGAATGCCCGATACTTCTCAAAGAAGAGATATGCCCAATCAAGGATACAGAAATTATAAAAGTCAAGGCGCTGTTCCTAAATTTAATCAGTACCACCAAACAATGTATGCTCCACCAAGACTTTTTGTACCCAAACCACAACCAAGGCCTGAGCCAATGGATGTGGATCAGTATGAAAACGCAAGAAAGGAAAATATAAAAGCAATAGTAAAAAAGCAGCGGAAAGATTTGAAAGTTCATAACAAGGGAAGAAAACCTTTTAAAGACTACGCAATAGGTAAAAAAATTTATGCAAAAATCAATAAAAAATTAGGTTCCAAACTATCACCTCGTTACAAAGAAGAAATAGTTTTAGAAAACAGAGAAGGTACTGTATTAACAGAATCTAACAGAATAATAAACAAAGACTTTATAAAAAATTGAAAAATTCAGATTCCTCAAAAATTAATAAAGATACAGATACATAAATACATATACGTATGACAATTTAAAATTTTTACAGATTATTCCTGCCAATGCTTAAAGCAGAGGTACAAATACTTAACTACACGGTCTCCCATGTGATAAAAATAGGAAACGGATACGGAAAAATTCAGGACGGCACATTTAAATTTATCCACCCAATTAATCTCGAGTCATATTACAACTTCTTACAAAAAACGAAAATTTATGTAGACAACAACATACCTAGGACAAATCCCTTATATCCAACAATGTACTACGAATTGAATCAGACAATCGACCTATTGGGTACACTATTAGACTTCTCACATAAAAGACAAATTAGATCAATTGACACTTTGGGACAAATTTGGAAACTAATCGCTGGATCACCAGATCATGACGACGCAGAATATTTTTATAAAACTTTGGACGAGATATCCAATAATAATAATCAACAAATAATTATAAATGCAAATTTTGCAAATCAGTTAAATAATATTACTAAGTTAATAAATGAATTTTCAAATACAGTAAAAAAGGATGATACAGTAGTAAATGAGAATATAGAAATACTAAGAAATAAAATAAGATTAGCAAAAGAAGCAATCATAAATGTAAAATATGCCATACAATGGGCAAAAATTAACGTAATAAATTCATTCTTACTAAACAAAGAAGAAATGACAATGACTATAAATAAATTGAAAGAAGACAACATGCCATTTAATAATATAGAAGAGGCATTAGAATTAGCAAATATTAACATTCTAAGTAATTATACAAATCTTTTATACATATGTTATTAAAATCCCTATAACAAACTCCATTTTATACAATAATATAATTGTAAAACCTGTTATAAAAAACGATTCTATAATAAAGTTAAATTTTGAACAAATGTTTGTAAGTAAAGACGAGGTTTACGCAATTAATAATAAATGTAAAAACTATAATAAGATAAAAATTTGTAAAAGGAATCAATTGTTAGACCTAAGGAAAGATAATTGCATTAAACATATTATATTTGCTCAAAAACCAGTATACATTACGAGCAATACCCATCATGTTCCACGCATTGAAGAAATCACCGATGGACTCATTCTACTAAACAACGCAAATGAAACAATTACAACAGAAAGTATGAAATACGATCTAAGCGGTACATTCATCATAAAATTTGACAACGCCACGATAACAATTGGCGACAGATCTTATCAAAATTTGGAAGCACCACAAATGATAATAGTCCCCGCTACAGTGCAGGAAAGTCCAATCGAAGAAAGAAGACTAAATCTTTTATCATTGGAATCACTCCAAGAACTACATCTCATCAATACTAAGGCAATCCATAGAATCAGAAAAGAATCATGGGTTACAAAAATGTCCATAGCCATTACCTTCTTGTCTACAATCGGTTTAGCAATTATGCCTGTAAAAATGGTAAGGAAAAAGCCTTCAACTACATTAGTCCTGAATTCTACAATAGCCCCACCAACAGAAAAAGACGTAAAGGTAACACCCTCCATTAGATTGCATGACTTACCTTATTTCTAAGACGCTCGTGGACGATCGCATTTATGGAGGAGTTAACGACAATTATGTTTAACCAATACAATTCAAAGAATCAACACATTATTACAAACATTGGGGTCATCGCGCTAGCAGCCGCACATGCCAAAATAAAACGCTTAGAATCATATTTGCATTATTCAGCTATTGCAATACTTTTGTTAAACTGAATACTCGTGTTGCAATACTTTCGCTAAATTGCTGACACTTGCGTCTGGTTGACTAAATTTATGATTATTAATATTAATGAAAAATTGTTAATTAAGTTAGTTCTAATTAAACATTGAACCAATAAAAAGCACTTCAGACCTTAAGTCTGAAGTTAGTTTTAAAAAATAAAGCAAAATTATATTTGTTTAACTTGTATAAATACTTAAACTAAAAATAAAATATAACGCAACAATGTTTAGATACACCACCTCAATTTCTTATTAATTTTGTTATGAAAATATGTATGCTTGTGGAGATAAATGTGCAATGCAAATTTCTAAAATTATTTGTTTCTTTTTCTTTGTTCTTTTTGTTCGTCATTAAATCTTTCATTTGACTTTTACACCTTTTTTTTATTGTTAAATTCCATATTTATCACTACATAACTAATAAATATTTATTTTTTTATACTACATTACAAATTAGAGTTAGTTTAATGAAAATAAGTTGATATTTAGGTATTTTAGTTTTAAGCTACTTTAATGTATATTTTATACTTATTTTTCCTAGTTTTTAGTTATTTTATGTTTCTCTGGTGGTTTTACAGGATTCCTGCAGGGTTTTTGTACTTGAAGAGATTGCTCTTTTCGGCCTGGACGATTCTTTAGGATTCTTTGAACAAAGATTTTTTTTGAAGTTGCTTTTTTCACAATATCGCCGTGTTGAAGGAATTTTGCTTTACTTTTCGCGACTCAAGTAAAGAAGAGTAACATCAAACCAAAAACATTGTGGTAGCTCAATTTAGGAGCCACCAAGAAGATGATGATAATTGGAGGTATTAAAATTATCTTTCTTTTTGTAAAAAGAATTTAAAGGTAATAAAGCAAGACGTTAAACTGTTCAGACCTTTAGGAAGTAATTTTCTTCTCCAATTTCATTTAGATTTCTACACATTTAAGAGATTAAAATTTTAGAGCTTTAATTTAAAACCATAAAGACAAATAAAACAATATATAACTACCATGATATTATATATTATAATTGAAATAAATTTCGATGAGAAACGATTTACGAATGGCAATGTTATTAAATTACTTTACTTCTTTTATGTATTAGGTTAACTTCTTTTCACTTTTTGATGTTAATACTTTGACTGATCGATGAGAAAGAACATTGCTGTGCTCAAACGGTAGTTATGAAGCCTCGGTTTTCTTTTAACAGCGTGGTTACAAGATCAATCAAATGCTTGAATTGTTAACAATCTTAGGAAGTGCTTGTAATTGCTAAAAATCAAGTTACAACTAAACACAGTCCAGTAAGTAATCATTTGGCTTACTTAATATAACATTGGATAACATAAATATAATATTGGTGTAAGATTATTTTTTTTTTTTGGAGTTGCTATTTTTATCTACAAAACGTAGTTTTAGCTTTGTTTTACAAGTTTTTTAGGTTTCTTACAATTGTAAAACAACAAGAAAATTTATATGAAATTTATGTAAATAAAAAGTATTGATCGATTTCTGAGGAGAAAGAACAATTAAAAGAAGAAAATCTTTCTGAAAACTTAAATAGAATAAACAGACATTTCGTTTTCTTTCTATGGAATTAGTTTGTTTAAATATATCTGAAATAAAATTAATCTAAAATTACTCGACTTATTAAATATAAAAAAATACTTATCTTAGTTTTACAGAAAATTATGTAAATGTTTATAAGCTTATATATTTGTATTTTGTCATGTTCAAAGTTCCTAATTTACCTGAGCTATCTGGTCACCTCTTTTTTGTATCGAACTTGCGAATATAAAAGTTTCACGAGCATTTATTTCAGACTCAAACCAAATTTCTTATATTCATAAGTTGTATAAATATTTATCAACTCACAATTTAAAACATCGCACAGTAAAATTACATGCATAATCAATTTAAATTGTTACTTAAAATTGCATAAGTTTAGGCATATTAGTAAAAAGATCAGATTATTCAAACAAAATATTTATCGATTATAATATGCAGCTGAAATTTGGATTGCGAAAATTTAATGATAATAAGATTTAAAATATTAAAAATATCGTAATAATAAATTTTGTGTTTTAAAGGTTAAATACTAAAAACAATTATAAATAAAATTATTTATAACAAAAAGAAAAAAATTTTAATGAGATAAGTATTTTAGAATATTGTTCAAGCCCTACATTACACCTTATATCCCTTTTACGTATAGGAGATAGGTGAACTACAGTGTTTAAACGTTTTAGCATCGCCTCCATCAGTTTCCGGCAGTATTCATATGTTTTCCATTCTTTCGTAATATTTTTTAGTATTTAACTGACTCTTGAATTATTCTTCTACATGACTATAGGCTTACGCTATCGGATTAAGATCCGGTAGCTTTGATGGAGTTTCAAGCACTTGTTGGAATTTGTAGAGTATTCAGCTCTTAATATTGCAGGCCTTTTGCTTATGAAATAGGTAATTATTTTGGTAAAATATTTGTTAGAAAATTAGCAACACAAAAACAAATACCCTAGAATAAATATTTTTTGAATTGTCCTGTTTTAATGTCGAGCTGTTTTACGTACATATATTTTATTTGTTTTTTCACTTAGTGCCAAATGTTGGTACAATTGATGTTGATTTGGATAGTTTTTTTTTTAACTACCTGTTTCTAGAGATTTATTTATTATATAGAGTAATGCAATACCCGTTATGTTCCAATTATCTAGAACGATATTTTTTGTTAGTTTGTTAAAGTCAGGTTTGTTATTAATATCTTTACATATCTTTTTAAGTTCTTGTATATGTATTGCAAGGAATTTAAGTCTAGAATTTATATATATTTATATGTTGCTTATCTCCTATACTATCTCTAATTATCTTAGTACTATTTATAAGAAAGTTGTTGAACTGAGAAGCTATTTGGTAATTATTTTTATATTTTATTTGGTCAAAGATCACAAGTTGGCTCTTTTTAAGTACTAAACTTTTTAATTCTTTCCACTTAAGTTTTTGATCTCTGACATTGTTTATTATTAATATACATATTTATTTTTTTTCAGAAACTATTTTACATTTATACATGATAAATAATAATGCTTCATTATTATTTATCATTTTAGCTACTTGGTATTTCAAAATCTTTTCTTGTTTAAGCATTCTTAATTGCACACTAAACCAAATATTACTATTGCTATGCTGCCCTATTTTCTTTTTTGTACGTAAACTTTCTAATTGTCTCAAAGTCAAAATTATTTTCACAAACTTTTCAAAATGTTGATTCACTAAAGCTATGTGATCTATATACCGCTGCCAATATAAAAAAGTTTTTTTCCTATTTAATGCAACATGCATTTGACCAGTACTTTATTTTATCAATTTTTTCTAATATGTTTTCAACTTTCTACTTTTTTATAATAGATAGTAACACCTCCTGTTCTTGTTGAGCTAGATAATGTTGTTAATTGTCAGTATCCTTGAATTGATATTTCTTGATCATCTACGTCTTCTGTTAAATGTGTTTCTGATAGAACTATAAAATCGGGATTTTCGTCTTCAGCAATATTTTCTAATTGGTAAAAGTTGTTTATTAAACCTTGAATAAATACCACGTATAGTGTTTAACTGTAAAATATTTAGACCAATACTTATTTTTTTCTTCTTTAGTTTGTTTTGGAAGACTGGACATTCCCTGTTCATTGTGTGGTGGTTTTCATCAAGATTTAAAATAAAGTTCCTTATTCATCGATTTTTGCATTTTTTGGCTATGTGGTTATAACCTTGGCACTTATAACATTGTAATATTTCCGTTCCATTAAATACTTTGCATTTTTCCCACCCAACATTAATCATAAAAGCTTCAACTATTTTTTTTTTTTTTGTACGACTCGTTATAAACAGTCTTATTGCTTCTTTTATATTCATATGCTCTTATAACTTTTATTTTTGATTCTTGTATGATTGGAGTTTGTTTCTTTATTTGTTCTATTAATTCATTTTCAGAATATTTAAAACTCATATCAGTTATAATAACAGCCATTTCTATTAGATTTGGAACTTTTATTTCATAACCGTCACTCATTTTATTTTGAATAGCGACTATTCTTTTCTCTCACTTCATAATTTTCGGTTTGAGTTACTAAAATTCCATTTTTTCTTTTTTCTACATCTGTTTTTTTAAATTTACTGGATCCACTTTTTTACTTAGCTCGTCTTTACTTTTATCAACTTGTTTTTAATATTAAAGGCACTTTTTTGTTACTTCTGGCAACACTTTTGCACTTTTAACAGATTCAGCATATGACATTTTGGTTTTAGTGGCGGTTGTTTTTTTAATACTTGTTTAATTTCGTTACACATTTTGTTATTGTTTTCTTCTATCACATTATACATTGTTTTGTTTTTATTTTCAAAGTCGTTAACGCAGCTATAAAGTTTTTGAAATTCTTGTACATTTTTTTTTCAACTCTTTAAATCAATATACAGTGGACCCTCGGTTAACGAACTCGTTCGTTAAGCAAAACGACTATTTCCATATACATAAATGCATGTAAAATAAATTAATCCGTTCCAGATCGAAAAAAACTACCCACTAATATGCTTTGAACTCTTTTTCACTGACTGTTGATGTTCCTGGTAACTTTTCAATAAAATTGACGAAAATAGTTTTAGCCTTCTCACAAATTATATTCTGCGAAATTGAGTCACCTTGCATTTGCTTTTCGTTAATCCATATCAGAAGCGATCTTTCAACATCATCCATAATTTGTGGTCGTTGCGAAGAAATTCTTGATACTTCTTTTGCATCATTCACTAGCCCAAGCTTGTCGTTATTCTTGAGAATAGTAGAAATCGTCGATTTCGGTAAGTTGTATTTACGTCCTAAACCAGACACACCCAAACCTTGTTTATATTTTTCAATGATTTTGAGTTTCATCTCAATAGTTACAGAGTGGAAGGTCTCTTTGATAACTATGATTCCTAAACCAGGAAAAGACCACACAAAAGTAGAATCATACAGACCTATAAGCCTTTTATCAAGCGTGTCTAAGTTATTTGAGAGAATATTAATAACTAAGCTGAATTCAATTCTTAGCGCGAACCATCAATTCGGCTTCAGAAAACAACATAGTACGATGCAACAAACACACAGATTAGTAAATGTAATTAAAACGACCTTTGAAGAAAAAAATACTGTTCTGCGCTCTTAATCGACGTTTCTCAAGCATTCGATAAGGTTTAGCACGAAGGCCTAATATTTAAGCTAAAACTGAACTTGCCCGAAAACTTGTATAAGCTCTTAAAAGATTATTTAACGAATCGCAAGTTTTTACTAAAAGAAGGTGACTTTTCAAGCTCGCCACAGCTCATAGAAGCCGGAGTTCCCCAAGTTAGTATTTTAGGACCAATTTTATATTTACTGTACACATCAGATATGCCAATTAGCACCCTAGTCCACACATTAACTTTTGCAGATGACACAGCTTTTTTAAGTATTCATGAAAGCGCCCAAGTAGCATCACAACTTTTACAAGACCACATACTCAATTTGGAAAAATGGCTAGAAAAATGGAGAATAAAAGTGAATGAACAAAAATGCACTCACATAACTTTCACACTGGGCAGGGACTCATGCCCTCCTATTCGCATAAATAACCAAATGATACCACAGCTTTCAGACGTTAAATACCTGGGTATACATCTTGACCGTCGCCTTACTTGGAAAAGCCACATTGACTTCAAGTTAACACAAATGAAACTAAAAGCAGTACAACTAAATTGGCTTATTGGCAGAAACTCCACCCTGAGCGTAGATTGTAAACTTCTACTGTACAAGTCGATCCTCAAACCAATTTGGTGTTATGGGATTCAGTTATGGGGCACTGCCTCAGCTTGCAATGTAGAAAAAATTCAAAGGCGCCAAAATAAGATTTTACGTATTATTACATCTGCTCTCTGGTATATAAAAAATTCGAACATCCACTAAGACCTAAACATGCCATCAGTTAAAGCAGAAATAGCGAAACATGCAGTCACATATCTAAAGAGGCTTGAATCTCATCCAAACCCTTTGGCGCGTAACATGCTGAATGAACCTGGTTATATTCGACTAAAAAAAAGAGATACTGCTTTTCTTGGCCGTACATTAGAGGGATGACCCGCAAATGATTGCAAAATCCGTGAAACAAGCATTATTTTTGTCTAGCACTGGCTGGACTTAAAAAGAATATTTTATTTTAGACTTAAAATACGAGTAATTGTTAGTTCAAAAATATTGAAGATACAATAAATAAGTTATGAAAAAAAAAAAAAATCTCAATAGTCATTTTAGCTCTTTTATTTTTCTCTTTCTTCAAATCTTTTGTTGAAGGCATTTGCGAGTATGTTATTTTGTAATTTTTATAAAAACAAAATTAAAAATAGAACACTTACATATATGTTTTAACACACCTTGTAGATTATACGAACACAGCTAACGCAATTATGCACTCGAAACAAAAGATGAAAACAGGCAACACAATAATGTATAATCGGGACTTCCCCTGTTTCGTTGCTATATATTGAAATAAATTTTCCATGCAATTAAGGTTTTCCCTTTTTTTTGGTCGTTATGCGAAAGTTTTTCATAAAAAAGTGTTCGTTATACGAAATGTTCGTTAGGCGGGGCGTTCGTTAACTGGGGGTCCACTGTACATATATTTTTCTAAATCTATCTTCGTAACGTTTTTCTATTGCTTCCAACAACTGCCTTATTTAATTTTCATTATCTTTAAATACCACTTTAAATTCATTTTTATATTCTGCCAAGTATTGTGTATTTCTATCGACACCATCTTGAATTTATTTCAGCACTAGAACAACATTATATATTTATGTATATCACATATAACTCTCACAAAATTTTTTGTTTCTGAAATTCCAATCGAATATTGATTTAGCCCAGAAGATTTTGTTCCAGTTTCACCTCTAATTGTTTGCTTGCATTAATTTCACTCCGCAGGCATGGCTGAGTTTTTCACGTTTTAATTTCAAAAATATTACAGAACTTTTATGTCCTCGTTTTGTCCGTATCATATTTTATTATTTTAAACAATCTTAAAATTTCAAACACAGAATTTTTTTAAATTATAAATATTTTCCCAGAGCGATTTAAATTCACAAGAGTTACCATAAGAAACATTGTCAGATCCCAACAATGGTAACCATACATCCATCGTCAAATTATGCACTTGCAGTACAATGTAT
This sequence comes from Phasia obesa, assembly GCA_949628195.1. Taxonomy (NCBI): domain Eukaryota; kingdom Metazoa; phylum Arthropoda; class Insecta; order Diptera; family Tachinidae; genus Phasia; species Phasia obesa. The sequence goes on from OX451217.1 coordinate 93,426,968, forward strand.
GGCAGTGTAACATCTTGATATGCTCATAGTCTTTGATAATGCCTGCGAGATCTACTAAGCAAAGAAATCCATGAATTTTCACCTGATACATCCATCACCGTACTACATTAATTTTGTAAAAGAACTTGGCATTAATTCAAATAAATTTTTTTTGCGGATTTTCCATATTGTGATTAATAGAAACAGCTTCAAACCCCCCCAAAACATATGTATTTAGCTCAAGAGCAATTGAACGAAAATAACGACTAGTTAATTTTTAAACTATGAATTAAAATGACACGTTTCGCTTAAAAACATAATAATAGGTCTCGTGAATAGTTCTATTAGCATTGTCGAAAATCTTATTTATGATGTTGAAGAATGAACTAAAGTACAAACGCATTTTTTTGTAAAATTAAAACTAAATTATTTTTTTTTTTTTTAATAATTATATGTGTTTATTAGAGTCGGCACAGCACAAGATTGACATTATATCTTGTATTCATTCGTTCCATAACTGTGGTGTAAAAAACTTAAGTGAATGCCTCTACTGCATGAGACATAAATGTTTGTTCGAACTTAATAATAATACTAACAAGGGGCGCTTAAAGATCTGGCTCTTGAAATTAAAGTAAACAGTAACAATGCTCACTAATCGGTTCGATTAAATAAACAAAAAATTATATGAGAAGTAGATTGAATTCATGATTGCTCAAGTGGCCCTTGATGCTGTGGGCTAAGGGCTTACGTAATATTTCTTATTGTAATTTTTTGATCACATTTGTAAAATTTTGTCTCTTCAGTATTTTTTTTTTTCAGTTTTATTATTTCGGTTTCCTACATTTGCGTTTTTCTTCATCGTCACTTATTATTGTTGTAAATGAGTGTTAAGCAGTGACTCTTTAAAATTTTCAATAAGTGTATAAACAATTTTAAAATAACCTGAACAATCAGATATTAGTTATGTTATTAACAAAATAGCACTTGAGTTTGTAATTAAGGTAGATATTTTTTGACCAAGTAAAAATATCTACCGGGTGGTATTGTACAAAACGTGTCGAAGTATTTCCAATTTATAGTAGGTGTTTTTATGTTCCAATTATTTAATTGGCTATTAGTGTACTTGTTTTTTAGTAGAATAAAGTAAAAACCGAAATCTAAAATTTGGTTAAGAGATTTTTGATGAGCGGACTTGAGAAACTAGCAAATGGCAATAGACACTAGCTTATTCTGTAACATTAATTTTCATTGAATATAAAATAATTTGTGAGGCAAATTTTTTGTAAAAATTTTACCGAACAATTTTTGAAAAATTTGTATCGAAAATTTTTTGTAAAAATTGTATCGAAATTTTTTTGTAAGAATTGTATCGAAAATTTTTCGTAAAAGTTTTATCGAAAATTTTTTGTAAAAATTTTATCGAAAAAGTTAAAACCTTCCTTCCTGCAATCTATATTGCGTTAGAATGGTCAGACTAAAGTACATTGGTGGGGTCATATTGACCCCGCAATGTGCCTATGGACTGCTCCTAGTTCCCTGTGGATACCCTGTGGGTCTATCGGCTACCGCTATATGTATGCTTTCTCAAAAGGCCTTAAATACAAATCAAAGCAGAAAACCCGTACCAACTCAAAAACTTTTTGAAGAGAAGTTGGAACACTCAGGCCTATATTAATCGAGTTTCTCCCTTTGGAAAGGGATAGGAGTAGATGAGACTTATTGTTAGTGTGATAGTTAAAGATTCAGTTATGGCAACACTTTAATCGCACGTTATTTATAATTATTGTTAGAACAGTGTTGCAGCGCCTCTTGTGTTACGTAGGCATGTTAGTTTGAATGCTAGCATAGCCAATTTTTAATTATTCTACTTCGACGATAAAGGAGGGCGCTGTGATATACATTATTGTAAAGAGAATTAATACACATCAGAAAAAATGGTGTTGCGTTGCCACGGCTGGGTACTGAACTCGTGACCACAAACACAATGTAACGACGTAGTGTATTTTGGGACAAAAATAAAAAACGTGGTCCGATGTGATCTAAATTTTGCAGAGAGATCCGATTACCACGCCCTCTCCACATACAAAGAAATTTGGGGTTTCCTAAATTGGTCCAACTGATTTTGGGTGATGATCGTCCTTATTGTAAGGAAAAAAATCCCCACAACAAGGGGGTCTAAAAGTAACTGTTTGGCCCAAATGGGTTAAAAAGTCTTTTTTTTCTACATTTACAAACACAAAAAAACATAACTGTTTTGAAAAAATCACTTGTACATACCAACATCTTAATGCTTTTATCCACACTGAAAATTCAGTAAATAAATTTGTCAAGTGCGAGTTAGACTCACGTAGGGTTCCGTACTATGTTCAGTATAATTTAAAAATTCCAGTTGTTTATTTCTTTATGTCTTATGGGACACCATTAAATTTTAAAATTAAAGTAATATTCGCGAAAATTGCATCATAATTAGAACACCCTTTAAATTTTAATATGTAATTGATTTTATAGCGGCCATGGTAATACACTTTCTATTAAAATATCAGGAGCCTACCTATTGCGGTTAACAAAATAAGGTAATATTCGTGAAAAACACGTTACTAATGGACACACTTCAATTTTAAGTATTTGTTATAGCGGCCGAAGTAACACATCTACTGTAAACATTTCAAGAGGGTATCTATTAAGGTTTATAAAATCATGTCACTGTCGGAACACCCTTTAATTTTATTATTCATTATAGTGGCCATGGCAACTTCCTTTCTATAAATATATTAAGAGTCTACTTATTGCGATTTAAAAATAAGTCACTATAAGTGAAAAACATGTCACTGTCGGAACACCCTTTAATTTTTAGTAATTGTCATATCGGCCGTGGCAACACATCTTCTGTACAAAATTTCAAGAGTCTACCTGTTACGGTTCAAGAAATAAGGCTTTATACATGCAAATCACGTCACTGGCGGAAAACCCTTTAATTTTTATTATTTGTTATAGTGGACATAGTTATACACTTCCTGTAAAAATTTCAAGATTCCACCTATTCATTCAAAACTTAATATTTAAGTTCAATTTTGTATACTTGTTTATAAAACAAACATAGTTTTAATTACAGTCTGCAAATTGTAAGTGGTTTCCTCTTACAGCTCAAAAAAAAACACATAAACGTAAATAACACGTCACTTTTGGAACACTCTACGTTTTAGTATTTTTTGCTATTGTGGCCGCAGTTATACACTTTTGGTAAAATTTTCAAGAGTCTACCTATTATGGTTCAAAACTTAGGCCTTACACATACAAAGAACACCACTATCGGAACACCCTTTAATTTTTAGCTTTATTTTTTTAGACTTGTTTATAAAGCGAACTAAGTTTTAATTACTGTTTGTAGGAAATAAACACATATTCGTAAATAACACCTCTCTATTGCAACACCCTATAAGTTTTAGTATTTTTTGCTATAGCGGCCATAGTTAAACGCCTTTGGTAAAATTTTCAAGAGTCTACCTATTATGGTTCAAAACTTAGGCCTTATACATGCAAATCACTTCACTATCGGAACACCCTTTAATTTTTAGGTTTATTTTTTTCAGACTTGTTTATATAACGAACTAATTTTAATTTAGTGCTTGCATATTTTTAGTGAATTCCCTCTACAGTTCAAGAAATAAGCACATACTCGTGAATAACACCTCTCTATCGGAACACCCTATAAGTTTTAGTATTTGCTAGTATAGCGGTCACAGTTATATACTTTCTGTGAAAATTTTAAGCGCCTACCTATTGCTGTTCAAAACTTAACCCTTATACATGCAAATCACACTACTATCGGAACACCCTTTAATTTTTAGGTTTATTTTTTTATACTTGTTTATATAGCGAACTAAGTTTTAATTACCGCTTACATATTTTTAGTGTATGCCTCCTACAGCTCAAGAAATAAACACATATTTGTGAATAACACCTCTCTATCGGAACACCCTATAAATTTTAATATTTGTTGCTATAGCGGCTAAAATTGTACACCTTCTGTAAAAATTTCAAGATTCTACCTATTATGATTCAAAACTTAGGCCTTATAAGTCAAAATAACACCACTATCGGAACACCCTTTTATTTTTAGGTTTATTTTTTAGACTTGTATATAAGGCGAACTACGTTTTTACTACAGTTTGTAAATTTTTAGTGTATGCCTCCTACAGTTCAAGAAATAAACACATATTCGTGAACACCTCTCTATCGGAACACCCTATAATTTTTAATTTTTGTTGTTATAGCGGCCATCGCTATACACCTTCTGTGAAAATTTCAAGAGTCTACCTATTATGGTTCAAAACTTATACCTTATACATGCATTTGACACCACTATCGGAACACCCTTTATTTTTTAGTTTTATTTGTTTATACTTGTTTATATAGTGAACTAAGTTTTAATAACTGTTTGTAAATTTCAAGTGTATCCCTCCTACAGTTCAAGAAATAAACACATTTTCGTAAATAACACCTCTCTATTGGAACACCCTATAAGTTTTAGTATTTGTTGCTATAGCGGCAACAACTATACATCATCTGTGAAAATTTCAAGAGTCTACCTATTACGGTTCCAGAGATAAAAGGCGCTGACAGACGGACAGACGGACAGACATTGTAGCGAAAACAATAGGGTTTCGTTTTTACACTTTGTGTACGGAACGGTAAAAAGTATGTAAAAGAACCAGTTGTTGTATTAATCAATATTTTTCCATACTCCCCAAACCTGAATATAATAGAAACCGTTTAAGTTCGTTAGCCCATAAAGTTTGTGAGTACGGGAAACATTCTGCAGCCAAACCTAAGTTAACTGAAGCCATTCAGAAATCTTTGGACACAATAAATAATAAAATTTTATAATAATCAACTGACCACTAACGGTGCCTAATGTTTATGTAGCAGTGTTGCCAAAACTATTGAACCAATTCCCGCCAGATAACACTTTAAAAAACGCTAGAAACCACTAACTAGTCAAAAAAAAAAAAAAAACGTTGACACAAACCGCTAAAAAATTGTATGTATAATTTAATAGTTCTTTAATACTAATTAATTACACAGCACAACAAAATAAAAAAAATTTCATGTGCTCTTAAAACCACTATATAATTTTGATGTATCATGACTACCTTTGTACAAAAATGGTAAAATTTTTAAATTCTATGGATAGATTTTTTTTTTAAATTTTTTTTTTTTAAATTGCAATTTTTTTGAGACGTTTCTTCAAATAATTAATGATAACTCAAAAACTACTAGTCCGATATTATTAAAATAAATTCAGAAAAATTAAGATTTGCATAGCCTTTAATTCGTCTATATATCGCGTTTCAATCGGATCAATAGTATCGGAGTTATAATAAAAAACTTAAGAAAAAAATATATTTTTTACGTAAAAATGGCAAAAATTTTCGTTTTAAAAAAATCATAAAAAATCGAAAACGGCAAAAAACTTCCAGATTCATTTTTTTATCGCATAGCGACATATAATAGCAACAAAATGAGATATCGACCATAAAAATCGATTGATTTTTTTCGAATTTATTCACATTTTAGTGAATTCGCTCATTTTCACAAAATTTTAGTTTTTTGCTTGATATACGCATTATAGCGGGTTTTCAAATGTGTGAAAAACATAAATTTTCAAATTTCAAGGGGTGCATGTCGGATTAATGTTAGATTTGATGAGAAACAAGTACGCGAAATACTGTTTTGGGCAAAACACGTATTTCTGTGGGACACGTGTTACTGTGGAAATACAGTATTGAATGTAGAAAATTGTTTGGAACAGATCTTTATGGCATTTTTATGATTTTCAGAATTAAAAAAAGTAAGCAATAAAGGAAAAGTTTTTTAATTTTTACGATTTCAGTAGAAATCTGATAAACGATGAAATGCTCCTTTTCTGTTGGCTACCTGTCGCCCTTGCTTCATTTTGACAATTGCGGCGGCAAAGTAATAAACGTTCATAAATTTGCGTGCACGCCGAATTGGGTTTTTCCGCTGGCTACCTGTAAAGATTGATTTTTTGCATAGCATTCCTTAATGTTTTTTACGATTCTTGGGAATAGGTAAAAAATAGGACCACATTAAGGGTTGTTCGAAATTTTAGTATCATTATTTATAAGAGCTCCTTGAGCCATTTCTATTCATTCAACAAGTGTTTGCGGTAACAGAAGCATAATTTTCAATCAGCCATGAGCAAGAAAACTAGAACATTTTTATGTAAAAACAATCCGGACTCATTTTGTTATGTGTGCGGCCAATATATTAACGAAAAAAAACGGAAATGCTTCTCAGCTTCATTTCAAAAGTCATATGAAGATTGCTTTAATATAAATCCGAAGAATTTTAACGAACATTGGACGCCGAGTACTATATGTACTTCATGTCGATTCAATTTAACTCTAAGCTCATCTAACAAAAAGTAAGTATAGGTTAATACATTTGGAATATTTTATAAAATTTTTTATTTTCTGTTATAAAAATTTTTCAGACCACACTGGGGAATTTCGAAGCCTATGCTATGGAGAGAAACAACGAATCATGAATCTGATTGCTATTTTTGTTTAACTACAAAAACCGGCTTTGGAAAACATTTGCGATGGTCTTACCCTACGAGGTCTGCTGATGGGTTTCAACTTGCAGTTCTACATTCACAGGAAATTATGGATGCACAAGATCAGGGACCAAGCTGTAGTCAAGTGCTTTCATCTTCACAAGGACACTCAACCTCAAGCATGTGTTCTCAATCAGGAAGTTCAGATCCAGAACTACCTATATCTGAAAATGACGAGTTCATCCCACACAAAAATATCTCACCGAGACCATGGAATCAAGACCAGCTAAATGATGTAATAAGAGAACTTGGATTGTCAAAAGCATCTTCGGAATTACTTGCATCCCGGATGAAGGAATCAAATCTCATAACGGAGGAAACTAAAGTTTCGTATTCGCAAATTGGTCAAAGATACCGATTTTCTCAGTTCAATGTCAGAAATTGAGAAAAATGCATGGGATTCGTTTGTATGGGTTATTCAACATTTCTTAGGAAATAACAAGGATGATGATTATGTTGCGCACGTTGAAGAGATGTTAACTCACTTCCAGAATCTTGGATGCAACATGAGCATCAAGTTACATTACCTTCACAGTCACTTAGATCGTTTTCCTGAAAATCTAGGAGACTTAAGTGAGGAACAGGGCGAACGATTTCACCAAGATATTCGGACAATGGAGGAAAGATACCAGGGTCGCTGGGATGCACACATGATGGCAGATTTTTGCTGGAGTATTCAGAGCAACACTTCGTTATTCAATAATAGAAAATGTCATAAAAGAAAATTCCAAAGTTTGTAGTTTATAATATTTATTTATTTATTTCCTTATTTTATATGTTGTAATAAATTTAAATAATAAAATATAAAATAAAAGAAAATACATGAATAAAACAATGAAATGCATTTTCGATCTATTCCATCGATTTGACTTAGTTACATTTTTTTGTCAATTGCCTTCGGCAAGTAACTTGAAAACTGTTTAACCGATTTAAAAGATATGTAGCTTATTGTAAATCTCATTGTGTTTGCCCTAAGGACCAGGATCCACTTTTTTGCAAAAGGGGAAATAAATAGCGTTAATTTTGCAAAAACTGAAAATTTGTCAATTATTTTCGATTTAAACGCTTTTTTTCAGATTTGGGGCCTATGCGCTACGTGTTAACGTTGTCGAATTCGACTAAAATTTTGTGGGTGGAAGTTTCTCATCAAATCTAACATTAATCCGACATGCACCCCTTGAAATTGGAAAATTTATGTTTTTCACACATTTGAAAACCCGCTATAATGCGTATATCAAGCAAAAAACTAAAATTTTGTGAAAATGAGCGAATTCACTAAAATGTGAATAAATTCGAAAAAAATCAATCGATTTTTATGGTCGATATCTCATTTTGTTGCTATTATATGTCGCTATGCGATAAAAAAATGAATCTGGAAGTTTTTTGCCGTTTTCGATTTTTTATGATTTTTTTAAAACGAAAATTTTTGCCATTTTTACGTAAAAAATATATTTTTTTCTTAAGTTTTTTATTATAACTCCGATACTATTGATCCGATTGAAACGCGATATATAGACGAATTAAAGGCTATGCAAATCTTAATTTTTCTGAATTTATTTTAATAATATCGGACTAGTAGTTTTTGAGTTATCATTAATTATTTGAAGAAACGTCTCAAAAAAATTGCAATTTTAAAAAAAAATTTTTTAAAAAAAAATCTATCCATAGAATTTAAAAATTTTACCATTTTTTTACTAAGGTAGCCATGATACATCAAATGTATATAGTAGTTACTCGAGCATATTTTTGCTGTTGCCCTGTGTTATTTATAGTTACAGTGAGTCTATAGCTGATTAATTCATATCGTGATGAATGTCAAATTTCGTATACTTAAACTAATAAACCACTTACCCAGAAGTTTAACCAGTTCAATATCAGTGGACTCATCTAACACCAGACTGAAATGAGATTTATCAATATCCTTTCGTAGACCCTCTTAAAATGAACTGCTTACACATTTTTTATAGTTTTCGAGCATATATTTCTTTTTTTTTGTTTTTTTTTCAAAATTTATTTATTGTATCTTCAATATTTTTGAATTAACAATAATTACTCGTATCTTAAGTCTAAAATAAAATATTCTTTTAAGTCCAGCCAGTGCTAGACAAAAATAATGTTTGTTTCACGGATTTTGCAATCATTTGCGGGTCATCCCTCTAATGTATGGCCAAGAAAAGCAGTATCTCTTCTTTTTAGTCGAATGTAACCAGGTTCATTCAACATGTTACGCGCCAAAGGGTTTGGATGAGATTCAAGCCTCTTTAGATATGTGACTGCATGTTTCGCTATTTCTGCTTTAACTGATGGCATGTTTAGGTCTTTGTGGATGTTCGAATTTTTTATATACCAGGGAACAGATGTAATCATACGTAGTATCTTATTTTGGCGCCTTTGATTTTTTTCTACATTTGTTTGAGAATCGACTTGTACAGTATAAGTTTACAATCTAAGCTCAGGGTGGAGTTTCTGCCAATAAGCCAATTTAGTTGTACTGCTTTTAGTTTCATTTGTGTTAACTTAAAATCTATGTGACTTTTCCAAGTAAGGCGACGGTCAAGATGTATACCCAGGTATTTGACGTCTGGAAGCTGCGGTATCGTTTGGTTATTTATATAAATAGGAGGGCATGAGTCCCTACGCAGTGTGAAAGTTATGTGAGTACATTTTTGTTCATTCACTTTTATTCTCCATTTTTCTAACCATTTTTCCAAATTGAGTATGTGGTCTTGTAAAAGTTGTGATGCTACTTGGGCGCTTTCATGAATACTTAAAAAGGCTGTGTCATCTGCAAATGTTGATGTGTAGACTAGGGTGCTAATTGGCATATCTGATGTGTACAGTAAAAATAAAACGGGTCCCAAAATACTACCTTGGGGAACTCCGGCTTTAATAAGCTGAGGCGAGCTTAAGAAATCTCCTTCTTTAAGTATGAACTTTCGATCAGTTAAATAATTTTTTATGAGCTTATAGAAGTTTTTGGGCAAATTCAGCTTTAGCTTAAATATTAGGCCTTCGTGCCAAACCTTATCGAATGCTTGAGAAACGTCGATAAAGAGCGCAGAACAGTATTTTTTTTTCTTCAAAGGTCGTTTTAATTACATTTAATAATCTGTGTGTTTGTTGGATCGTACTATGTTGTTTTCTGAAGCCGAATTGATGGTTTGGAATACATCCTTTCGCGCTAAGTATTGGATTCAGCTTAGTTATTAATATTCTCTCAAATAACTTTGACACGTTTGATAAAAGGCTTATAGGTCTGTATGATTCTACTTTTGTGTGGTCTTTTCCTGGTTTAGGAATCATAGTTATCAAACAGACCTTCCACTCTGTGGGAAAGTACTCAATACGTAAGATGGCATTAAAAACAAACAGAATAATTCTGCGACCTATTCGGGTCAACTCAACTAACATCTTGTTACTTGTTTTATCAACGTCAGGGGCTTTTTTGGTGTTTAAATCTTTCAATATCGCTTAATTCAAATCTTAGGGGTACTACTGCCCTAGTCTCTACTGATGGCAACTCAGCTATATCAGTACATACATTTGGGGTGAAAACCTTCTTCAAATGTCCAACAAACAAATTGCCTTTTTCGGTATCATTCCTTGCCCAGTCTCCACAAGAAGTTCGCAAGGGAGGCTTACGTACGACCGGTCTTTTAAGGTTCCTACATGCACGCCATAATGACTAATCTGATTGTGCAGTTGCGTCGAGGTCTTCCAAGTAATTTTTCAGAGATGCTACTCTTCGAGATTTTAGCAGCTGTCTTAGCCGTTTCGTGCAATCTTTAAGTCTAGATTTGAGCTGAGGAGATCTGTGTGCTTGCCACTCTCTTCTAATTTTTCTTTTTTCAGCCAAGAGCCGCTCGACATCTACAAAATAAATTTGATTGTATCTAGCTGGTTGTTTGGTTTCTGTCGCATGTTGGGCAGCTGATTTAAGGTTTTGATCAAAATAAATTAGACTCTGGTCCACATCTTCTGGTGTTCTTAGCGGTATGTTTTCCGAACAATGAGTACTGAGATACATTCTATATTTCAACCAATTAATACTTGTGCAAGTTGTTGGCGACATGATATTTTGCTGATTCCATATATATACAATAGTGGGTGAATGATCTGAGGATAATTCGAGAGACGCTTCAACCTTAATCATTTCTCTCGAAATACCTTTAGTAACGCCAAAATCAATAACATCAGGTATTTTTTGTCGATCAGTAGGCCAAGAGGTGGGTTGTCCACTTGATATCACATTCAGACGCATTTTTGGAATAGTGTCAAATAAAACAGGACCTTTTGGAGTTATTAGGCGTGATCCCCAAAACGTATGTTTAGCGTTGTAGTCGCCTGATGCTATGAAACAGGGACCTACTGATTTGTAAAAGTCGATATATTGACTCTCTGATATTTGAAATCTAGGAGGTGAATAAATCGAAGAAATAACAAGGTTTTGATGATATTCTTCAATACAGATGTTTCTATGTAACCGAATTTGTTGACATGTGGTAGAATCTTCAAATTCATTTTTAAGAGGGATGTCATGTGGTCCGTGTTGGAAAAAATATAACGACAAAGAAGGCTTGTGCTTTAGTACATTTTGATAAAAAAGGAATTTTGTTTTCTTGAGCAAATCCACATTTAGAAGACAGATGATTCTTTGTTGAATCGTGTGCAATCAAATCTGAAAATTTGCACTGCAAAAGACATTTGCAATACCTACAAGAAGCTTTAAGTGGTTTGTCAAATTCACTTATCCAATCCCTTAATTTTCGGTTAGTTTTCCATTCCCTTCTAAATTTCTGACCATATACCTGTTTACTCATATTTCTGCAGAATCAATTATAATAAATATATAAGTATACAGAAATTGGAACAAATCTAGTTTAAAGGTGTGTTTACATTGAGTGTACAAGTCATATGTATTGTCAAAATTGCTATCCATATGGAATTTCATGTGTATGTCAAAATCAGTGTTTTACATATGGTTTATAATTTTTGTTTTCAAACGTACCCATGTTACGTACATATGACATAACCTCCATTTGTAGAAAACAAAAATCAAATATTTAAAACAGCTGGTCTTCAAAGTGTGGTTTAGATGGATTATTTTTTTAAATTGTTAGACTATATAATAAAACTAATAATGATAGCTTTATTGGGACTTGTTGTAATAAGTTATAAGGCAATTTTGTATATTTTTGCCGCCATAGCATTTTATTAGACAACCGCCAGTGATGTCAACTATGGTAAGAACTACCGTTTTGTGTTACCATTTGGGTGCTTCTACAAAAGTACAGAAATCAATTTATAAGAGACAAATTATATCAAAATAAAAAATAATTAGAATAAATAATACAATAAGTAATAATTAATATCATTTGAACTATATCAGCAAAAATTTAATGAATAATTTTGTTGATGTTAATGTCAATTTATTTTCACTCTTCTTTTTTTTTATTAGGAATAAAATTTTTTTTATCCTAATTCTTATGAAAAATTAAACTAAATTTCTTTAAAATAATGGAGCCGTTGCTTTTGGAAATTAGAGAACTACATTTTATTTTATTTAATGATTTGAATTTGAATTGCGTTAAAAAAATCACAAGCCGGAATAGTCTTATTTTATATTTTTTTGTGGTCTTATTGCATGTAAGTTTAATATGCAATAATAGTTATCCATTTTAGCTGCAAAAAAAGGTTTTGGTATGCGCCAATGTAGTTGTTGATTTTCTTTTACTGAAAAGTAATTAAAAAAATTTAATAGTTTATTTACATACATATTTTATTGCAATATCATTTCATTCTTCTTGGTACAGTAAAACATAAAACAAAAAACAAGAAAAAAAAAAATAAAATTATATTATATTATATTTAATTAAAGAAATTACAATACTTACATATATTTCTTAGGTTACATAGCGAAGATTTTTCACCATACTTGCAGTATGATTGCTCAATTCTGATAATGCTTCTTATTATATTGCAATATAAAAAATAGTACTATTCAACATGGATTAAAAACATAAAATTATGTAATTTGTAATAAGATATAGGTTTTATACATTTTTTTTCATAAAATGGAGTTCTCTCATTTTCTAAAGTAACGGCTTAATGAAGTGATTTGCAGCACTTTCGATACCCACAATACCTCTATAGCATTTTTTATCCTGCGGTCCAAAGTTGTTAATTAGGTGATATTACAGTTTACACAGTTTGCTTACCGTCTTAAAAAATATTTAAAAATAATACACTATAGTAAAGTAAATTTTTAATTTAATTCAGTCTTTCTTAGTACCGGTAAAATAGATAAACACAAAAATATTAAAATTGAGTCAAAAAATAAATATCTGTCTGTTTTAAATATCATTAAATTCGACATACAATTAAACAAACTTGCAAATAGATATATAATATACATATGTATGTATATTAGATTACATATGTAATTTTATTATTAATATCACCTGTGAGGTATCGATATAAATCTGCGAACATGAAATTACTAACAATATTTAGAACAAAGATATTGGTTAATTTTAAACTCCTTAAATTCATGATTAAAATAAATAAGCGGAATTTTTGAAACTAAAAGTGAACATCACTGAAAACATCTGTTGTCATATAGTTTTACACATCAAATAAATAAAAAACTAACACATGTTATTGCACATAGGTAAATAACATATGTTATGTGTCAAGAACTTTACACTATGTGTATAGTTTTACATATGGAAAATCTGACATTCCATATGACTTGTACACGCAATGTAAACACGCTTTAACTAAGATACTTCAATAAAAATGCACCCAATGTAATGGAAAAATTGCAAATAAGACAAAAATGTTAAGTACAAAAAAAAGGCGGTCACCCACTTTTTCGAGTTGTAGGCCTCTAAACTTTTCAAAAATTTTAGTAATTCCTAAAAGATATATATTTTCAAAAACTTTTCAATAATACCAATATTGATCTCATACGTTAAGAAATGTAATTCACAAGCGTTTTCCATAAAAAGTTAATAGACCCATAACACGGAAATTATGGGTACCTTCTTTGTTAGTTATGTGTAAATCTTTAGTTTTCGATAAAACAAGCGCAACGCAGAGACGGATAATCTAAATAGATATTTATATAAGAGGGTTATTAATACAGAGTTGAGCTTACTTTGTAACATACAAAAGCTATTGCAGATATTTCATGCTTAAAACTAGAAATGTATTAAAGCTTAAGAAACGCTAAAAAACCGTGAATTAAAAATTTTCACAGCTAAAAAACCCACTTGGTGGTTTTTTTCAAAAGTTCCCACTTTTAAGAGCAAAAAACCACCAGATCTAGCGGGAAAACCGCCGTTTTGGCAACACTGTTATGCACCACAGCAACTCTAGGGTGGGCACTGTTTTATCTGTGTAGGTTTAAATGTAGTCATAGTTTTTTTACAAGTAGATAAATTTGTTCACAATCAGACGAATCTTAACTAAGCAACGCAGATTGTCATAATTCAGAACATATAATTCCAAATCAAAATATAATGAAAGAGCTTTATAAACAGATAAGAACTTTTCTTTCTGTAGCTTTTCTATTTGACTTGGTGAATTGAAACTTATCAACAGGTAAACTTTTCAGACAAAGTGACTTAAATCAATCACATACTCCAGCCAGGTTTACTTTTTTACTTTGAACTTATTTTTTTCCTAAAGATTTGCTCCTATTTTAATTTAAATGTAGGGCATAACCTGATCACTTTGCTTGTGATTGTATCTTTTTCTTCCAAAAAGGCAATGCTATTATGTAACGTATTGCTCTGTTTGCTAGTAATCCAAAAATTAAAAACTTCCGCGTCTCTGGCACTAATGGGAATTTAATCTATATTAGAAACTAAAAATAAGTATTATACTTTTTGTATAATTCTTGTGGCTTAAGACCACAAGACCAAATCTGCAATTAAAACAATATGATTTTCTATTAAACTAGAGCGCAATATCCAATTTAAATTTTTGCAAACGTACAGGCCTGCCTTCCCCGGCCTTTTTTAATTCACTTTTAAAGTTTTTAAAAGTAGGCATAAACCTTTTTGAGAAAAGCATTTGCTTGAAGTCAACGGAATATCTAAATAGGAATCAAAAGAAACTAAAATTGACTTTTGGTTTCTTATAATATATTTTAAAAAAATACACCAAATTTGTGCAAGGTTGCATTTAAAATTATTAGAATAACAGCTTGTCGAATTTCACCTGAAAATACGAATTTTTGTATGAAAACTTTCATTCAAGGCACATTCATTAGGAGGAATCACTACGAAGGGAAAATAATAAGGCGAACATTTTAAATTGTTTTTATATGGATTTTCACAGTTAAACTTAAAATTTTTGGCCTTAAATGAAAGTTGAACTATCAAACTCCATATAAAAAAAATTAAAATTTTCGCCTTAATATTTCAGCAAGCAAGGCTACCTGTGCCTTGATTTCATTTTTCGATTTGCGTCACTTTGAGAGCACCCTATGTCAAAATTAAAAGAAATTATAAAATTATTACCAAAATACAAACAAATTATTTTAATTGCGTGTCACTGATTTTTGTCCCTTTGGTTACATTGTGGAACGTGTTAATCACTTGAGCTGTGGAATCCTTTGATATAATAATATCCATATGATAAGAACTTTTTTGAAAACTTAATAAAGCACAGTTGGTGAAAAACCTACAGGCATAACTTGTTACCAATCAACTTTGGATCCAAGCCAAAAAATAAGCTAAATTCAATTTTAAAAATATTTTTATTTATTAAAATTTAAAAAATTTACTGATGGTAATAAGATAATAATTTTCGAGATCTTTCCAGTGTCCACAAGACCACCACCACAGGAATCGGTAGTCGCTCGGGGACACCCCCACTGTCAATGGTTATTGGTGAAGACCTTCTGCGAATAACGAACTTGTCAGAGATATTTTTTGTGTTCATTTATTTGTTATTGTATCTTCAATATATTTAAAATACCAATAATTACTCATGTCTAAAGTCTAACATAAAAACTAGATATACAGAAAATTTGAAATTTTATTAGTCCAACTATATATTTTACATACAGATGAAATTTGAAGTTATTAAGTTCGTTTTTATTTTACTCTATGAAAGAATAACTAAAATTACAAATTAGGTACTTAATATTAAAGAAAAATTTAATTTTAGACAACAGCAAGCGGAATGCACATTTTCTAGACAGCTACGTCCGTCATCAACACTCTTTGTATCTATCTACTTAGGGTAGTGCTTTTGTTGTAAGCATCATCTATTTAACCAACCAAACAAAGATAAAGGAATACGAGAAAACTGTATTCAATCATCAAGCGTCAGTTGGTGAGAACGAAGTCTACCTAAAGCTTCCCTCTTATTTAAATGTTTTCCACCTTATATTTGTTGTTATATGAAAGCTACTTTATGTTGATTTCTTTTCTCCCAACATTCGTTTTTAGTTAATACTAATTTTTCAAATGGCCAAAAAATAAATTGCCTTTTTCGGTATCATTTCTTGCCCAGTCTCCACAAGAAGTTCGCAAGGGAAGCTTACGTACGAATGGTCTTTTAAGGTTTCTACATGCACGCCATAATGAATAATCTGATTGTGCAGTTGCGTCGAGGTCTTCCAAGTTATTTTTCAGGGATTCTGCTCTTCGAGATTTGAGTTGAGGAGATCTGTGTGATTGCTCTCTCTTCGAATTGTTATTTTTTCAGCCAAGAGCCGCTCTACATCTACACAATAAATAGTTGTCGGGTTACTGTTGGATGTGGGGCAGCTGATTTTTTTTTGTTTTCATAATTTATTTATTGTATCTTCAATATTTTTGAACTAACAATAATTACTCGTATCTTAAGTCTAAAATAAAATATTCTTTTAAGTCCAGCCAGTGCTAGACAAAAATAATGTTTGTTTCACGGATTTTGAAATCATTTGCGGGTCATCCCTCTAATGTACGGCCAAGAAAAGCAGTGTCTCTTCTTTTTAGTCGAATGTAACCAGGTTCATTCAGCATGTTACGCGCCAAAGGGTTTGGATGAGATTCAAGCCTCTTTAGATATGTGACTGCATGTTTCGCTATTTCTGCTTTAACTGATGGCATGTTTAGGTCTTTGTGGATGTTTGAATTTTTTATATACCAGGGAGCAGATGTAATAATACGTAAAATCTTATTTTGGTGCCTTTGAATTTTTTCTACATTGCTAGCTGAGGCAGTGCCCCATAACTGAACTTGAAGTCAATGTGGCTTTTCCAAGTAAGGCGACGCACGGTGGTTCAGAATTAATTTTCATTGGCCAAAACCTATATTTTTTGTTGACACAGATTCTTAAAATTTTTATGTCACCAGAAAGAAAACAGATCAAAACTAAGGTAGCCGAAAAATTGGGTCAAAATATTCGCAGTAGTGGGCGTGGCATGCTGCTAAAGGCAAAGAATTTATGTTAATTTAAAAATAAAATAAAAATTGTAGTATTTGATCTCATATTAATTGCGATTTCTTAAAAACTGTTATCGATATTGAGCTGCGGTTTTTTTTTGTTATGTTGGGTGAACTGTTGTTTTTAAGAAATGGTATATGCACACCCTGTATAATTTGTAAATAGGGTGTTATGTTTAAAATTGGAAATCTCCATATATTCGCAAAGTTTGAAGTTTAGTAGTATATAACTTCTAAAGGACAAAAAAGGACAAAAAACCGAAACCACCCAAAGAAAGGCAAAAGTGTTCTCTTTAACCCTATATATACTTTTGCACCCGCCCGGATCCGCCCGTAGAACACTTTTTCTATTTTAATGAAAATACTCAACATTTTTACAAACAAATTTCTATCAAAATTGCTAGTAAATTTACTTTAGAAGCCATTCACTGCCAAAAGTACAAATTGCATATAGCAAAACTTAAGGGGAAAGAGAGGAATCTAACTAAAAAGTTAATTTTATTCGAAAATTGAGAATTTTAGTACACAAAACAATTTTTGGTAAAATTTCCTTAAAATCTAGTATAAGTTGTATATGACAAATTTTCCCATAGAAAACTTGTATAAACCGAATCAACTTAGGTAGTTAAACTTAGTTTTTTGTGTTTAGGTAATCTACTTTAGGTTTAATATTTTTATATGTAGTATAAATCACAATAATTTGGAAATAAATTTTATTTCGGTACTTGTATTCGATTTAAAAAGGCAAATTTATTGTACGTTTTCCAAATCAGCTTAGGTAGTTGAACTTGGTTTTTGTCTTAAAAAATTCCATACAAAAGAAAAATACCTGAGCTAGCCTAGGTAATAATAGCTCTAATATTTTTTTGTGTGTACGTAATCTACTTTAAGTTTGACATTTCTTTATTGAGTATATAAGGACAAAAATTTGGAAATAAATTTTACTGTCAGACAAGAATTCGATTTGAAAAGGTTGATAAATTTTTGGAAGTTATTTTTATAGCATTTCAACAAATACATTATTTTCAGCTTAATTAAAATATGGAAACTTTCAGCTATAAGGAATTGACAGAAGAATATTTTAAAAACAAAGAAGAAGTTCTAAACCATATTGAAAGAAAATTGAACATAAATGCTATCAGCAGTGAAACGCAATTGGAAATAAAAAACAAAGTATCTGATTTCGTAAAAATATTGCAAAAACGCTACAAGGAAATTCACTATAGTAAAAGTAAATTTTACAAGCGCTTTGAAAATTGGTTACAAGGTGAACTTAGTATCCAGGTGATTTCAGAAACCACAAATAAGAAGAGTGGTGGAAGACCAGAAAAATTTCTAGATAACTGTAGCCATAGATCTAAGAGACGAAAACTTAAGAATATAAATGAAGAAATCGGATGTGAAAACATTAAAGATAGTTTTCTTTACAAGCTGCGATCACAAAAACAATTAACGAAAGTGGATATCATTGAAAAAGTCATTTCTGCTAGTCCGGTGAGAACAAAACGGATCCTTAAAAGTATTCCGACATCAAACCAGGAAAAACAGTTCACAAACGAGGAAGCGCTTGCATTATTTCTGGATTTAAAGTTAACAAAACAGCAGTATACTCAACTCAGATTACGTGCGCTCGAAAAAGGCTCAAACTAAGGCCATTAGAGTTAGAGATAGAGGAACAGACTATTAAATTGAATTACCAATTAATACTATCTATGATAGACGGAAAAACTGCCTAGGTTTTGACTGATACAAAAGCTTCATCCAGCTGTATTATATGTAAAGCAACATCAAGTCAGTTAAACCAAGAACCGACAAAGTCGGAGGATAGTATTGATGCATTTGAATTTGGATTATCACCGCTACATACGAGGATAAGATTTATGGAACACATACTGAAAATAAGCTATGATTTGGACTTCGGAGCTTCAGGATCAGTAAGAAATAATGGCACCAACAAAGAGATAAGAAAATTGAAAAAGAAACAAGTTCAAGATGCATTTCTCAAGCACGGGTTGATTATAGATCAACCAAAACAAGGATCAGGTAACACAAACGATGGCAACACCGCAAGAAGATTTTTTTTGGATCCCGAAACTACATCTGATATAACAGGTGTTGATATAGATGTTATTTCAAGATTTAAAACAATTACTGAAGTACTTGCGTGCAATGAACTAATTAATGCTAGAAAATTTGGTGATTACGCCAAGGAAACCGCTGCTATATATACATCCAAATACAAATATAGAAATATGTCAGCAACAGTGCATAAAGTTCTTTATCATGGAGAAGAGGTCATTAAGCACCATTTATTACCAATTGGAGATTTGTCAGAGGAAGCCCAGGAAAAAAGAAACAAGGATTACAGGTTTTACAGAGAACATAATACCAGAAAAATATCACGAATTTCTACAAATGAAGATTTATTTCATATATTATTGGCAACTTCAGATCCCTTAATCTCTAGCATTCGAAGTCAATGGAAATTGAATCATTCAGAACTAAATGCCGAAGCTAAGGCACTGCTACAGGACACAGGTAATACAGAGCAGAATATAGAATATTTACAGGAAATATTCCAGCCAAATGAATAATAATTATAATTTGAATTTAGTATTTGAATAAAATAAAGTATACAAACATTAATATTAAATGTTATTTTATTTACCTAGAATCTATTTATAACTATAAATAAATATGTATATAATTAAAGAAAAATTAAACTACACTGTTTTGTTTTAAAATTGACCAAAACTAGGAAATATGTAAGTATTGTTAGGCATAACGTTGAAATTTGTACAATCCTAATGAAAATACGGAAAATACCTCAGTGAAAATAGGGGCCACCCTAAGGATAGCAAAATATTGTATTGTCATCCAAGATTGACCCGTGGACCAAATTTGAGCCAAATTGTTTAAGGAAAAGTGGGTCAAAAATGAGTTGGCACATTTGAAACGGAATTTCAAACAAGAATTAGGAAAAGCAAATCGAAAGTTCAACTTTAGGCTTGAATTTCTCAGCAACCGCTGCACCGATTTTAATAAGGCCTAAACTCGGTAAAAGCTTAAGATGTTGTCTATTGACTAAAAAAAAACTACTAAAAAATCTTTATTAGTTAAAAAGTTACAGAGTTTTGGCCAATGAAAAACGTTTCTGAACCACTGTGCGACGGTCAAGATGTATACCCAGGTATTTAACGTCTGAAAGCTGTGGTAGCATTTGGTTATTTATGCGAATAGGAGGGCATGAGTCCCTACGCAGTGTGAAAGTTATGTGAGTACATTTTTGTTCATTCACTTTTATTCTCCATTTTTCTAGCCATTTTTCCAAATTGAGTATGTGGTCTTGTAAAATTTGTGATGCTTCTTGGGCACTTTCATGAATACTTAAGAAAGCTGTGTCATCTGCAAAAGTTGATGTGTGGACTAGGGTGCTAATTGGCATATCCGATGTGTACAGTAAATATAAAATTGGTCCCAAAATACTACCTTGGGGAACTCCGGCTTCAATGAGCTGTGGCGAGCTTAGAAAGTCACCTTCTTTTAATAAAAACTTGCGATTCGTTAAATAATCTTTTAAAAGCTTATACAAGTTTTCGGGCAAGTTCAACTTTAGCTTAAATATTAGGCCTTCGTGCCAAACCTTATCGAATGCTTGAGAAACGTCGATAAAGAGCGCAGAACAGTATTTTTTTTCTTCAAAGGTCGTTTTAATTACATTTACTAATCTGTGTGTTTGTTGGATCGTACTATGTTGTTTTCTGAAGCCGAATTGATGGTTCGGAATGCATCCTTTCGCGCTAAGTATTGGATTCAGCTTAGTTATTAATATTCTCTCAAATAACTTTGACACGTTAGATAAAAGGCTTATAGGTCTGTATGATTCTACTTTTGTGTGGTCTTTTCCTGATTTAGCAATCATAGTTATCAAAGAGACCTTCCACTCTGTGGGAAAGTACTCAAGACGTAGGATGGCATTAAAAACAATCAGAATAATTCTGCGACCTATACGGGGCAACTCAACTAACATCTTGTTACTTGTTTTATCAACGCCAGGGGCTTTTTTGGTGTTTAAATCCGCTATTGCCCTTTCAATATCGCTAAATTCAAATCTTAGGGGTACTACGGCACTAGTCTGTACTGATGGCAACTCAGCTATATCAGTACATACATTTGGGGTGAAAACCTTCTTCAAATGTCCAACAAACAAATTGCCTTTTTCGGTATCATTCCTTGCCCAGTTTCCACAAGAAGTTCGCAAGAGAGGCTTACGTACGACCGGTCTTTTAAGGTTCCTACAAGCACGCCATAATGAATAATCTGATTGTGCAGTTGCGTCGAGGTCTTCCAAGTAATTTTTCAGAGATGCTACTCTTCGAGATTCTAGCAGTTGTCTTAGCCGTTTCGTGCAATCTTTAAGTCTAGATTTGAGTTGAGGAGATCTGTGTGCTTGCCACTCTCTTCTAATTTTCCTTTTTTCAGCCAAGAGCCGCTCGAAATCTACAAAATAAATTTGATTGTATCTAGCTGGTTGTCTGGTTTCTGTCGCATGTTGGGCAGCTGATTCAGGGTTGTGATCAAAATAAATTAGACTCTGGTCCACATCTTCTGTTGTTCTTAGCGGTATGTTTTCCGAACAATGAGTACTGAGATACTTTCTATATTTCAACCAATTAATGCTTGTGCAAGTTGTTGGCGACACGATATTTTGCTGATTCCATATATAGACAATAGTGGGTGAATGATCTGAGGATAATTCGAGTGACGCTTCAACCTTAATCATTTCTCTCGAAATACCTTTAGTCACGCCAAAATCAATAACATCAGGTATTTTTTGTCGATCAGTAGGCCAATAGGTGGGTTGTCCGCTTGATATCACATTCAGACGCATTTTTGAAATAGTGTCAAATAAAACACGACCTTTTGGAGTTATTAGGCGTGATCCCCAAAACGTATGTTTAGCGTTGTAGTCGCCTGATGCTATGAAACAGGGACCTAGTGATTTGTAAAAGTCGATATATTGACTCTCTGATATTTTAAATCTAGGAGGTGAATAAATCGAAGAAATAACAAAGTTTTGATGATATTCTTCAATACAGATGTTTGTTGCTTGAAGGTAGTCCTCACAAAATTCACACAGTAAATGATGTTTAATTCGAGCCCTTATTAGTATTGCTGAACCACCACATGCTCTGCCACGGGGGTCGTTAGTGTCATATAATATATAGCCATTGATTTTAAAAAAGCTATTTGTTGTTAAATGAGTCTCTGAAACCATCATGACATCAATTTGTTGGTTCTTCAAGAAGTACTCGAGTTCATTTTTGTGTTGGCGTAAGCCGTTTGCGTTCCAGAAACATATTTTTAAACAGTTCATGGTTTGTTAAGTACCGCCTGCAACATCATAGATTGCATGCGAAACATTTCTTGCATCATGCTGCTCATAGAGCTCATAAAACTGTTTAACGAATGCACTAATGTCTCGATACTTGCTTCGAGACGATTGTAGTTACCAGATGGTGTTTGTTCTTTAGCTTCTGGATGCATATTTGGGGTAGAATTGGTTGTAGGTGTCACTTTGTGTACTAAAACATGATTGGATTTTAACATATCCGCGTATGAAACATGTTTGGTTGTGGGTTGAGCTAACTGAGGGTAATGAGCATTTGCTTGGTATTGTGGCTGCCTAGCAGGAGTATTTAATTTCTGAGTTGACTTCCTTACCACAGAAAAAACTGGACAGCCTCTGTAGTTACCAGTGTGATTTCCACCGCAATTGCTACATTTTTTAACCTTCGAGTCATCCTTTGGTTTATCGCATTGGGCGGAACAATGAAGCTCTCCACACACAACGCAAACCGGAGGCAACTTGCAGTAAGCCCTTGTATGGCCGTATTCTTGGCAATTTAAACACAGAACGGGTCCTGACCGTTTATGTGGTTCCTCTACACTTATCCTGCGGTGTAACAGATATTTTAGATTATAAATGGGATGCGTTTCGTTCTTCTTTAATCTAATATCCCCAGGTTCCAGTTCAACGCGAAATAGAGGTTGAGGGACACGCTCTCGATTTCTGAGATTGTCAACGCTTTTAACCTTAAATCCTGCTTTTTGGAGGTCAGCTTTTATTTCCACTGGATTAACATATGAGTCAACACCTTTGATGACTACCTGTAGGCCTTTGCTACTCTTCAGCTGATAGGTATAAAAGTTCTTATTGCAGCTTTCAAACTCCTTTACTGCTTTACGATAACTACTTTCGTCTATAAAATGAATTTTGATCAAATTTACTTATATAGACAATAGTCAGTGAATGATCTAAGGATAATTCAAATGACGCCTCGACTTAATAATTTCTCTTGGAATACCCTTATTCACGCCAAAATCAATAGCATCAGGTATTTTTTGTCGATCAGTATCAAGTGGGTTGTCCACTCGATATCACATTCAGATGCATTTTTGAAATTGTATTAAACAAACGACGATATTTAGGAGTAATTAGTCTTGATCCCCAAACGTATGTTTAGCGTTGTAGTCGCCTGATGTTATTAAAGAGTGACCTAGTGATTTGTAGAAGTCGCTCATTTACTCTCTGATATTTGAAATCTAGGAGGTGAATACATCGATGAAATAACGAAATTTTGATAATATTCTCCAATGAAGATGTTTGTTGCAGAAGGTAGTCCTCACAATAATAACACAGTAAATGGTGTTTAGTTCGGCGCTTTATTAGTATTGCTGAACTACCACATGCTCTGCCACAGGGGTCTTTAGTGTCATGTAATATATAGACATTGATTTTAAAAAAGCTATTTCTTGTTAAATGAGTCTCTGAAACCATCATGACTCCAATTTGTTGGGTCTTCAGGAAATATTCGAGTTCATTTCTTTGTTGGCGTAAGCGTTTGCGTTCCAGAAACATATTTCAAATTATAAATAGGGTGCGTTTCGTTCTGTTTCAATCTGATATTTCTGAGATTCAGGTATGTGATAGAAAACGATTAAGACACAAAATCGATTTGAAAACAACAAAAGTTGTGATGTGTGTTCAGTTATCGTTTTGTCTAATTGATTTCAAATTCCATTTTGTTTCGAACAAAAACATATCGTTTTGCTATGTGATGGAAAATGATAATATCAGTTTGAAATTATTTTTAAAACAAAGTTGCATCAAGTGTTTTTTTTAATTTTCATTTGTAAAAGAAAATGTAAGTAGATTTTTGTTTGTTTGTAAAAAATTGTTAAAAATATAATTTTGATTTCGTATTTAAGGGGAATGCACAAAAATTCAAGAAAAGAGGACGCTTTAATTGATTTTATGCAAAGTCATACCGATTTAGCAAAAGGATTTACTCGATGTGATAGAATTGACCTGGAAAACCTTTGGAAGGATCTAGCCAAAGAACTTAATAGTTTGGGTCCTCCAATGCATGATATCAGTGGATGGAAAAAGGTGATTTAAATATCTTCAGGTTGATATATTTTAAAATGTTATGTTTAAAGATATGGACATGTTGGAAAGCTGCAATCAAACAAAAAAGAAGTTGTGGCAACAGGTGGAGGTCCATACAACCAAATCTATATATCAAAAAAAGAAGAAGTGGTAGGGCAAATATATGGGCTGTATGCATATGTAGAAGGTATACAAAATGCTAACTCTGCTGGAGGCGAAAACGATAATTTCTCTTCTTCATCATCAGAACATGATTTAAATGAAAGTGTCACGAAAAAATCAGATGTAAGTCGCAAAAGGAAAAGAGATGATCCAGAAGTGTTAGATCTGAATCCAGGGACATCTAAAAAATATAAGCAATCTTTAAATAATTCAGCTTGTAGTATAAAAGAACATTTAAAACATTATATTGAAGGTGATGTGAAAAGAGGTAAGGAGTTCTCAGACTCTCTACAAAAAATTTCTGAAATTTTAGAGAAAACAAATGAAAGTATCAATGCAATCGGTGCAAATGTTAGACGCGTCTACAAATCTGTAGAAAGTTTAACTACTAACCTTACTAACGAGCTTAAACGTCACCACAGAGAAATTGAAAAAGCTGCAATTGAAAAAAACAAGCTTAAAAAATTAGATGTTGAAATTAAGCAAAAACAGTTTGAGCTAGAAAAACTAAAAGAAGAGTATTGAAATTAACAACAAATTCCATATTTATTTATTTCTGTTTTTTGTTTAAATATGTAGTTGTATCGTACTTAAATAAAACTGAATTCTTTTATTTTTAAAATTCTGTTGTGTTCTCAGTTCTCTTATTACACAGACAAACTCTCGGCAATACTATTTCGTATTGCAATCATATTGCTTTGAAAATCTACATCAGCCTGGTCCTCACTTTCAACGGTTAATTCAGAATTTTCATCATTGGCTGGTTCTTGTACAATTTCAGCAACATGGTCAATTTTTAAAGAATTGCACAGATTATGTAAAGCGCAGCATATATTAATAACCTTTACAACTTTTGATGGTGAATACCAAAGTGTGCGAGACAAGCATCGGAATCGGCTCTTCAGTATTCCAATGGTCCTCTCCACGATATTTCTCGCAGAGGCATGTTTTTTATTAAAATGTTGCATGCTAATGCTACTTGGAGATCTATAAGAGGTCATAACAAATGGTTCTAGCGCATATCCAGAATCCGCTAATAGCCACGATCCGCGTTCACCATTTTCATATTTTGAAACAAACAAAAGTTTCGAGCTTTGCTCATATTCCATATGAACGAATTGTGACTTGAGCCGGGTCTAGTTGCGTCAACAGTCTTAACATTTGTGTTGTAATCACATATCTGCAATGAAAAGTGTTATTTGCATTGTTTTATATGCACCTATTGTCTACTCACGATCATAGCGTTTACGCTATAGTAACCCTTTCTGTTGAAGTAAAGATATTCCTCATCGGTAGGTCTCTTTATTGGAATATGAGTTCCGTCTATGCACCCCACAATACCTGGTATGCCATACTTATCATAAAAAAACTTCTTCGAGTTTCTTAAGTCTTCATCACTAGATTTTAATTTTATAAACCTCCGACATAATTTTCTTTCCAAATAAGGCAAAAGTTTTGACAACGACTTGGATACTGTCGATCGATGCATTGAAATATATGCATCATTTCCGACAGATCTTTGAAAGCTGCCATCCGCGAAGAACCTGAGTGCAGCTGCCAGTTGCAATGTCAGTGGAATTGAAGATTCGGTGTGGCTGGCTCCAATCATATTCAAAACCATCATGAAGCCTTCTTTATTTAATCTGTAGCATTGAATAAATCTACATGTGTATGTACATATGTACGTAAAAAAAATTATTAAAAATTATAATTTGCTTTTTACATAGTAAACTACATACATATGTACATGTCTTCTGGTAAGTCCAGTGGATTTGAATTATCCCGCAATTGCTTTCTTTTCACATTTTCCTTTTTGTGTTCGTCGTCCAATAGAAGTAATGATGCTGCTACAACAAATGCCATCATAAATTTATTTAATTAAATAACTTTAATTCATGAAAAGATTTTTGGCACTTTTTATAAATTATTCACAAATATATTTTTCACTTTGTAAACAAATACAGAGTTGCATATTTTACTACATTTTTTCATTTTGAAGAGAATGTTATGGATAAGAACAAAAAATGGAAAATGAAACCAATCAAAATTCATCACATCTATATCGTTTTCAGAATTGATTTGCTTTTTCAAAACGATCGTTTTTCATCACATACCTGATTATCTACACTTTTTACATTAAATCCCGCTGTTGGAGGCCAGCTCTTATTTCAACTGGATCAACATATGAGTCTACACTTTTAACCTTCCATTACTAACATGCTGTCTCCAGGCCGAACACATACTAAAAACTTTCTGTAGGTCAGGGTTGTGAAATTTCCGCTTTCGTTCCTTCGTTACCTTTTTGTTGATCAGTAGTTTTATTGCTGCCGTTGTGGAGAGATCGCTGCTAACGTATATTTTATTAGTTTTGCAGTGATTCAGTCTGTGAGACTGATGTTACTAAAAATGTAACTTTTTGAGAACTTATAACCTCCGGCAAACTTAAGATTGTGTTCAATACAAGCCACTTATAACTCCCGAAATGATTGGTTATAAAGATAATGGACTTCGGAAAATTTCAAGCTAAGATAATCGCTGTGAAAAAATAATTTCAAGCTGAAATTGGAGACTAGTTACTCTTATTATATTTCTGTGGGAATTTTTGTCTAATTCCCTTATTTTTTATATAAACGTTTAAAGATTTTGTATTTTTAAGTTTTTTATTTAATAGGTTTTTGTTTTATTATTAGTATTCATAAGTAGTTTTTAATTTAGCGATTAAGATTTATATAATTTAGATTAAGTTTGTATATTATACTTTAGTTATTTAATTATATTAGTTAATTATTTAATTAAGATTATTTAGTATATTAAAATGTTTTACCCTAATTATTTAATATTTAATTATATTTAAGTTTAACAATTAGTATTCTTTTCTCTTTAAAACAACTCAAATTTTCTCATCACTCTATTACTTTTTCTCTATTCAAGTTTACTCGTCAACGTCTCTTAACAAACTCTGTCTAACTCTATCTTCTCATTTCTGTTTTTCCTTCTGCTTGTAAATGTTTTTGTCAAAGCCTACTATGTCTTTTCGTGTATGTGTTAGAGACTTTTCTCTTTGTGTTTCTCTGTGTGAATGTTTTATATATTGTTGTTTTTGTATCTAGCCTACTTAGTTTTTCTTAGCCTACTGTTTATACTCTATCCGTATTGGTTCGTTCTATATCTAATTGGTATATCATAGCCTACTGTTTGTCATGCGTGTCGTATTTATAACAAGTAGTCCGTTTGTACAGTGGTTTGGCTACCACATCCTACAATCGGCCCTCCTGACAATGGCTTCGCCCCGAAGCCGGATACCACGGTTTCAAGTACTCTACAACAGTAACGCAATTTCTTTAACCCTCACTTTCAGCAATTTTCTCTACTTCATAACGGTCGTGGTTAAACTTGGCCTATACCTTATATGGACCAAGGAATTTTGGACGTAACTTCATGCCTACACCATATTTGGTGCGTTTGATGGCTACTAATTCTCCTACTTTTGGTTTTCGTTTTTTCTTGAATTTCTATTTGTTTTATTCTTTAATTTTCTCTCGGTTCTCATCTCTAATTGGATCTTGTTCCTTTTGTAGCTCGGGTTCTGCAAATTCTTTTAATAGTTTGTCTAATTTCTCGATTACTTCTCTACTGTTTGAACTTTTTGTTAGGTAAAACCAAACTAATTTTATAAAAATGTTAACAATAGCAAGAATGTAGTTACACATCTTGCCTTCCCTTTTCTCTTTTCCATTTTCTTCCTCTTCTTGTTCCTTAACTTTTTCTGCTGCATTTTCCTCATCAATTACCGCCGTTTCTTTTCGTTTAAAATCGTTTTCGATTAAGTAATTTTCATCTGTACTACTCCCTTTTTCTAATATTTTTGCAACATCTTTCTTTATGGTTTCCTCTTTATCACATGTTATCTTTTGTTTCTTTATATTTTGTTTAGGTTCTTTTGAGGTCTCTTTTGTCTTCATCTTTTTGGGTTCATCTTTTAATTTAGCAATTCCTTTATTGTTTTTAGTACTTGCTTCCTCTGGTGGGTTTGCTGTCACAGTTTATTTTCCTTCAACCTCTTTTTCTTGTTGTTCCTCTGCTTTATTTATTAATTCGGCCTTAACTTCGTCCTCTATAGTTTCTCTATCATCAGACTTCACTACTTTCCCACATTCCTCTAATTCCCTTCAATATAACAGGTGAAAAAATACATTGAGAAATAAGAAGGTTTTCCCCTTTTTTAATCCATGATACCTACTTTTTTCCCGCAAAATCTTTATCTTTCCACAGTTGAAAAATGGGGAAAATATTTATTCATAATAATAGGAAAAAAGATCATAGAGTAGTGTAGTTCAGTTCAAAAATTATGGAACCTAAAATACGCTATGGGCATGTTTTCCCGTTAAATGACGTAGTTTGCCCATTGCTTTAAGTATATGTAATAATCCAGAATTGGGAATCCTGCAGTTTAAATCACAATTATTAGCCAATAGATACAAAGTTCTAGTAAAGTCAACTGTCCAACATTCGCATAATATTCAAATTTTATGTGCGGGATGGCGTAATCTTGTTTCTATCATTCTTGGTTCAGTAAAACTAATCACTAAACTTACCTAAGTAACCTGTTCCCTATACTAAGCTCACTTCCGCTCCATCGTTCATTTCAACTCCTTTAGCTCATTACTTCAAGTTTCTTTCTAGTTCATGTACTTTTTCTTATTTTAACTGATTTTACGAGGTGGGAGTGATTTTGCTGTTCTTTTATGTGCTAATCAGGGCTGTCAAGAATGCAATTCGGTTTTGCTTTTTGTCGTTTTTGAAAACCAATATTGGATTTATTTGGTGTCACAAAACCAAGTCGGTTTTGTTCTTTTCGAATGAAAACAAAACCGATGATCGAATCAGCTGTTGTTTACATTTGTGTTATTGCTTACAATTTTAATTTAATTTTTTGTATCATAAATAGAGTGTGCTTCTTGAAAATTTTTAGAATTTCTGTTTTATTAAAAAAATAAATAAAATGAGTACTGCTGTTGTTTTATATTTACTGCTAGAGAAAGAAAGTTTAGAAAAATTAAGAAGGAAAAGATTACGAGACTGCAGCAATCCGCTTGAGCTGCCGGAGACAACGTATGTACATATATTTTTTATAATGTGCCTTCATATTTAAAGTTGCTTTGCAGGTTCATGGAATACTACCGACTAAACAAATAAGCTTTGTGTGTGGTCTTAGACACAATAAAAGGGCACCTTTACCGTTCAAAGATTCCACCAATACTACAACTTGCAGCCTCATTGCGGTTTCTAGCTGAAGGGTCATATCAAAGGGCTGTTGGAAACTACTCTAGCATATGTCTGGGTAGGGGCACAGTATCAACCATTTTGGACTATGTACTTAAAAAGCGGTACATTTGCCCCCAGTGGGTGCAACTCGAAATGGACTCCAACTAAAAGCGCAGATCAAGGGATTATTTTTACAATAAATACAAACTTCCCTCTATAATTGGTTGCATCGAAGGGACGCACGTAAGGATTATAAAGCCTACTCTAAACGAGCACTTATACTATAATCTAAAGGGGTATTTCAGTATGAATACCATGATTGTAAGTATAGCACGATTTTACACTATTTACTTTTTGGAAACTAATTTTAATGAATTTACTTTGTATATGTTTACATATATCAGATTTGTGACCATGACATTATAATACGAGCGGTAGATGTAAGGTATCCCGGCTCTAGCCCTGACGCTATTATATGGAACGTTAGTACTGCCAGACGCCATGAATCAGGCGAACGAACAGTAAAATTATTAGGCGATTGTGGATATGGTATTGAGCCTTTTTTACTAACACCATACAGAGATCCACAATACAACTCAAGAGAATATAAATTCAATTTGGCTCACTCATCGGCCCGTAATATTGTAGAGCGAACAATAGGGGTGTTATAAAGCCGATTTCGCTGTTTGATGTGCAGATTACATTATCATCCTGAAAAAGTTGTAAAAATTTCCTGCATATTTTGCAAAATTATTGTACTAATGCGGGAAAATTCGTTTTTGAGATCAGTGATTGCACTCGCTATAGACTCCTTGCCTTTATCAATTGCTTTGTATACACGCCTTAGGTTGTTGGCATTTTCTTTTTCAATTTTAATTAATTTATCTAATTTTTCGTTTATTCCAGCTTTCTCTTGTTGTCTTCATCCAAAAATTTTTTTGGAGTGCTAACTAAAAATGGTGATATTGCCCGTTTTGACGATGTTGACGGTATTTGTTCATAACTTACGTTGTCAACATCTTCGCTTAAGCCAATCGCAACGCCTGCCACACCTTCTACTGATTGTGCAATGCCACATATACGTACCACTGTCTCTTCAGTTTGTGTCAGTTGATATTTTGTAAAATGACAGCCACCTGTTGCCCTAGACTCAGCTTTGTTTTGCGCAAGTTTTCTTTTAATATCAGTAATTTTAACATTTAAAATGGACAAATAGGGTTTTCTACCAAAAACGCAGAAGAACTGGAACAAACCAACCAAAGTACCAAATCGTTCATAAATAAGCCCTACTATTGGATTAGCGTCCAACGCAGGTCTCACATAAATCTCGGGTTGTACTTCTTCTGATGCGTTTCTCAACAAAATCTTCAAGTCTCTTTCATTTATGTCATTTGTTTTCTTTCGGAATTTAGCGCCACTGGAATCAATTGTCAAATCTACCTTGCTCAAAATATTATTCCCTATAAGTGCAGAGTATTGCATATCAGCTTTTCTCACTGTATATAAATCTATATACAGCTCGATAGCATCTAACTTAACTCGTGCTCTCACATTACCCATCGTTGAAATGTTTTTTCCACCAATACCAGTCAAAGTTTTAACTTTAGGCTTTACACTTACATCTTCAAAATTTAAGAGCGTGTCATACCTCAAAATACTGACGTCACTGCCAGTGTCAATTATCGCTGAAACAGTCTTACCATGAATTAATATTTTCTTAAATATTCTTCGCGACGGAAGATTAGAAGATTTTGTAGTTTGCGATGAATGGTGATCGCAGATGGTTTTATCCCAAATTCTCGTTTCAATATAGTTTTAAGAGAGTTCCAATCTCTTACACCAGATTGGCTTCTGATGAAGGTCTTGGCAGCTCCTTTTAACAACTGTTTACCATAAATGTATTTTTTGAGGTGATCCCAATGTAACACATGTGCACAATCCTCAAATTCTTCTATCCATTTATCGATGTCGTGAGTATTTTCCCCTGAAAATTTTGTCACTGAATCCTCTACGTCTCTCAATGTAAAATGCGAGTGACTGGTTGTCTGAGCTAAGCCGCGTCACCGAACTCCGAGTCTCCAGCAGCGCCTCTGTGAGGACCGAAATGTTGGATTAGCCTCTCCTGTAGGTCAGTCTTTATTCCTGTAGTCTCTAGTCCTAGTCTTTCGGCATTTATCCTCAACTCTTCTATCGTCATAACTAATATGTCTCTTAAATCCATTTTCGTTCTATCTATAGGTCACCCTTGTATATATTTTTCGTAAGTATCTTATTTAGTCATAAAATTTTATAAAATTCTCTAAATAACAATTTTATACAAAAAGTAATTATGAAAATTAATTATAATATACACAATTTCATAACATACACAATTTTTTGTTTTTAACCTGCATTTAATTTTAATATTAATTCAAAAAAAAAAACTCTTTCATATTTTCTATTTTTTATCTCTTATATTTACATTCAAATAAAATTAAATAATTTTTAACGAAATTATTATTTACTCTCTAATTTGAGTATACCAAAATTTTACTCATTTTCTCTTTAAAAAAAAAATGAAAACAAATCCTCTTAATTTAATTAAATTAATTTTTGTGTTTTTTAATTAAATAACTTTTACTAAAATTATTAAATATCTTTTTTTTTTAAACTCTATAACTCCACATAACACATATTATTGGTGAACAGTTATAGTAACCCCTAATAAAATAATCATATAACTCTACATTTTTTATCGATAAGTCTTTCTCTAATTATGTACACTAAAACAAATATAAAAAATCCAGAGTTAAATGTTTACGAAAGAAAAGAATTAATCTTAAAAAAAGCAAACAAACACCAATACTTAAACAAAAATACTTACGTTTAAATTTCCCTATAATTGTGCCCATTAAAAAAATAAAAATGATAAACATGCATATTTGTCCACAATACTTTGTACAAACATGCATGCATTAAAACACTTGAAATATTTTAATTGCTCTTTTCCAAGAATACTTGTTTGCACTTTTAATATATTTTGGGTGGCCAATAAACCCTAATTAGATCAATATGAATTTCTTTGGAATTGTTTCACTTTCTTTTGTAAACAATTGATTTCTCAATAGTTCATAAGAATTATCAATAAGCATTTTCTTTTTTGTAAACTGTAAAATTTTAGTATTTAAGATCAAGAATTTGGAAAAATAAAGTCAGTCATATTTTTGATTCAAAACACACAACGAAGTTTTTTTTTTCGCTTAGAAAAATTAAAAACCAAAATTGGCGCAGTCGGTAGGATATCGCAAGTCCTATCCAACATAAAAAGAAGAAGTTTTTATGTATTAAAGCGGTACGGATTGAATTTTAATTCTTAGTGCGATACCATTTTTTTCGTTAGTGTGAAAAAAAAAATCTAAAAACAAAAGTGAACGAAAATCTTTGTAAATTTGTTTTTTGCAAGATTTCGAACTTTTGTGAGCGTGATATGAATGATCATATCAACGTATGAACTTTAAAACTTTATGAACCTAAAAAAAAAAGGTGTAAAAGATTTAACAAAATATTTCTCCAAACAAAACAAATATTAAAGTTAAAAAATAAAACACAAAAAGCAAATAAAGAAAAAAAAAACTGAGAGAACAAACTAATTAAAAGTTTTAAGCCAACCAGCAGAACATTTAATAAAATCTTTTTTAACAAAAGCTACATCAACAACTTTTTGAGAAGATTTATATCCAGAGGATCAAACCCATCCTTCTTTCAGCAAGGCATCCGGTATTGAAGCTGCATTCCACAGGACGTCACATCCTCACCGTTAAGGTAAAATAAGTAAATAGTTTTAAGAGTATAATATTTTTACTTATTTACATTACTGCCTTCAGCATTTATAAAATTTTTTTTTAAGAGATAAAAAGTATTGACAGAAAATTAAATCAAATTGTTTTGTAAAAAAAAAAAAAAAAAAGTGGTTCAAAAGAAGAAAAAATAATAACAAAGCTAGTAAAATTTTTTTTTTTCCAAAAGAGGAAAATTTCTTGCAAATGCATATAACAGAAAAACATGAAATAGAGTCTGAAATAGAAAGAATTATATTGTATACAATTAAAGAAGAAGATATTGAAATATTAACAAATTATTTACGTAAAATTACGTTAATAAAAATTAGTGCAAGGCGAAAGTATTCAAGAAATAAAAAATTTAAACAAAAACATATAAGAATTTAAAAATAAGAAAATAATAATATAAATTTTTTGTAACTATGGCACAAATAAATTTCGACCCTCTTAAATATTTGGGAAACCTCCCTGAATTCAACGGGGACGGTAGAGAATTACAGAATTTCATAAACTTAATAGATAGGATACACCCCAATTTACAAAGTTATGATGAATTGTCACAAGGACTATTCTCTGATATTATTAAAAGCAAATTGAAAGGCAAAGCTAGGGATGTAATAGAAATAAACTTTCAAGCAATTTCCTGGACAGATATTAAACTAGTATTACAGAATAACTTTGGTGACAGACTCAGTTGTGACGAACTTTTCGATTCCCTCAGAGCAGTAACGTTTAGGACAACTAGTTTAGAATTTTACGAGGAAATAAAAAGTAAACTCCGACGACTTAATAATAAAACATTGTTCATAATGGGACAAGGACAACAGCAAGAAGCATTGAACGCAGTAGCCTTAAATAACTCCCGTACAGCTTTAAACGTATTTAAATCAAAAATACCTGAACCAATGAAGACAATATTAGCATGCAGAAACCCAACAACATTGGAAGAAGCTATGAATATTCTTTTTGAGGCAGGATATGCTCACCTCCGAGTAGATATTCAGCAACAATTCTACAACAGACAGGAAAATAAAAAACAAAATCAAAAAACATATAATTCCAAGCAGAACTATCAAGGACCAAGACATTTTCCTCACTCTTCTCAAAACCAAGGAAGAAACCCTTCATACCAAAGCCATGGAAGGAATTTTCCACCACAAAATTCTCAAGGACGTTATTTTCAGCCATTCCCAAGTTACGACCGAAACTTTCAACAACCACGCACATACCCACAAACAAATCAACAAAATCAAAATCCCCAAAATACATCTTTTAACTTGAATAGGCCGAACTTTCGAAACCAACCCGAGCCAATGGATATTAGTAAAGTCGAAGTGTCAGAAAATTTTCAGGAACCAGCCTTGGACATAAATTACCATATATAACAATAAAAACTAATTTAGGATTTATTAGGTTAATAATAGACACAGGAGCAACAAATTCCATTCTGAACCCAGGAATTTGTAATCCAAAAAGAATTTTTTCAACAAATCCAATTCTTATAAAAACACTCCAACATAAAGTTTACGTAGATGAAAAAGCTATAGTACCTCTTTTTGAGGAATTTGGCATTAACGGGTCAGACAAAAAACTTGAATTTTACATAATGAAGTTTCACAATTTTTATGACGGTCTGATAGGCAACGACATATTAAGACCATTAGACGCATGCATAGATTATAAAAATAAGAAAATAACCATCGGTAATAAAACATTACCAATGCTTTTTGAAAATGAAGCAACAAATAAAAATAGAATACAAACTCCACATGACTCCGAGTTAATTTATTTTAAAGAGGAATTTCATGGAAAAATGTTAAGAGAAGGTATTTTAGACGCGGAAGACGGAAAAGTAGAAATTAATTTATTATCCGAAAGTAATAGCGTATCTACGCAGAAGGTAGATCACGAGAATTTTAGTGTAATTGAAAGAAAGGAAATAAAACCACTATTAGAGCAAATTCGAACGGAACACCTTAATTTTGAAGAAAGAAGAGAATTATTAAAATTGATAAAAAATTATTCAGATATTTTCTATCAGCAAAATACAAGATTGACTTTTACTTCAGCTATAAAACACGAGATCAGAACCTCTAACAATATACCCATATATACCAAATCATATCGTTATCCTTATATACATAAGAACGAAGTTCAAAAACAAATTCAAGAAATGCTTGACAATAACATTATCAGGCACAGTAATTCTCCTTATTCCGCACCTATTTGGATCGTTGCGAAGAAGGCAGATGCAAGCGGAGAGACTAAATGGAGACTTGTCATCGATTATCGGAAGCTTAACGAAGTAACCATAGATGACAGGTACCCAATTCCCAATATTGATGAAATCCTTGATAAACTGGGAAGATGCCAGTATTTCACCACGCTAGATTTAGCGAAAGGTTTTCACCAAATAGAAATTAAGGAGGAAGACATTCATAAGACCGCCTTCACTGTGGAAGGAGGACACTATGAATTCCTAAGAATGCCGTTTGGGTTGAAGACAGCCCCAGCGACATTTCAAAGGTTAATGAACAATATTCTTAAAGATTACATTAACAAGATTTGCCTTGTTTATTTGGATGACATAATTATTTTCTCCACCTCCCTTCAGGAACACCTTAATTCAATTAATTTAATCTTTAAACGCTTACAAGAAGCAAATCTTAAAGTACAACTAGATAAATCAGAATTCTTAAAAAAGGAAACCGAATTCCTTGGACATATAGTAACCCCGCTAGGAATAAAAGCAAACCCCAAAAAAATTAAGTGTGTAAAAAATTTCCCTATCCCTAAGACTCCAAAACAAATTAAACAATTTCTTGGATTAACGGGATACTATAGAAAATTTATAAAAGATTACTCCATGATCGCTAAACCTATGACCAAATACCTAAAAAAGGATACCAAAATAAACATTGCTGATCCACAATACGTAGAAAGTTTCAATACTCTCAGAACTTTATTAACGCATGACCCGATTCTAACATACCCAAATTTTTCGAAAAAATTCACCCTTACAACAGACGCAAGTAATTTTGCTTTAGGAGCAATACTTTCACAAGACAATCATCCCATTTGCTACGCAAGCCGAACTCTCAACGAACATGAGTGTAATTACAGCACTATTGAGAAGGAACTTCTAGCCATCGTTTGGGCTACCAAATATTTTCGACCATATCTATTTGGACGAAAATTCGTAATCGAAACTGACCACAAACCACTCACGTGGTTATTTTCCATAAAAGAACCAAATTCAAAATTGGTAAGATGGAGATTAAAACTCTCAGAGTTTGACTACGAAATAAAGTACAAAAAAGGGATAAAAAATAGTAATGCCGATGCACTTTCAAGAATAGAACCTGATTCTGCCAATATTAATTCTCTAGAAACAGAAGTTCTTAGCATAAAAGAAACGGAATCTCCTATCAACATGTTTAAAAATCAAATTATCATTACTAAGATTTTCTCAGGAGCAGCCAGAATTAAAAATGAAAAAATATTTAAAAATTGTCGGAAAGTTATAGGAATCAAAGAACTTGATAGAGAAACTTCAATATCTTTGCTAAAAAACCACTTCAACCCAAGCCAATTAAACGCAATTTTCATAGAAAATGAATTTTTCGACGTAATCAAGAACACTTATGAAGAATTATTTTCAACCAACAATAAATTTAGGATTGTAAGATGCACTCGTTTTCTAAGGGATATCAAAGATGAAGAAGAATTAACAGAAATAATAGAAAAGGAACACTTAAGTAAAAATCACCGGGGAATACAAGCCGTTTACGAAGAACTAAAAACAGAAATATACAATCCTCAACTAAAATTAAGAATAACACAATTTATTAACAACTGTGAAATATGCACTATTGAAAAATATGATAGGAAACCACCAAAAGTACCACTTAAAATAAGCGAAACCCCCTCAAAACCAAGAGAAATTGTACACATAGATGTATTTTACACATTGAAGAAAGAAATGTTTATGGCAATGATAGATAAATTTTCAAAACACGCAGTTGCTTACAAAATCAACAGTAGAACTTGGACGGAATTCAAAACAAAACTCTTGCAGTACATAAATACACACGGTAAAATAGGAAAAATAATTGTTGATAATGAACTAGGATTTAAAGCCATTCCAATGCAAGAATTTTTTAAGGAAGAAAATATTAATGTACACTTTACTTCAAATAGTAATCACACATCAAATTCGGATATCGAAAGATTACACAATACCATAAATGAACACATAAGACTATTAAGACACGACGAGAAGAATAACGATGAAACCACTGAATAATAGGATTTTACAACAATACAATTCACAGTACAACTAAAATTAAACCAATAGACTTTTTAAACGGAAAAGTGAATGAAGAAAAATACCATGAAATACATGATCTAATGTGTAAGAAAAAGGAAGATTATATAAATAAAATAAACCAAACTAGAAAAGATGTAAAAATAGAAGAGGGTATAAATTACATTAAAGAAATTAGAGGAGGTAAGAACCATCGAAAATATAGGAAAATCGATTAAAAAAAAATTGATGAAGAACACGTCGAAAACACTAAGACAGGGCACAAATATTATAAAACACACATTAAACAAAATAAAAAGTTTCAAAATAAGAATAATCCTAAGATAAAAGTTAAGTAATAACCATTTTATATACATATACGTAATACCCTTTTTCCAGATGACATTTTGGATATACCTCATAACCCTTCTTATGACTACAAAGGCACAATTCTTCGACATACAGGACCTGACAAATAATCATGGATATCTACCAATTAAAATAAAGGACGTAAAGATTATTGAGAAATATATTAAAATAATACACGTTATTAATACAACACAATATTTAGAGACAGCAAATATACTACAAGAAAACATTCATAAACTATCAAACACTTACACGAACATTAGCCCACTTTTGGACAGCGTAAATA
Organism: Phasia obesa; assembly: GCA_949628195.1. Taxonomy (NCBI): domain Eukaryota; kingdom Metazoa; phylum Arthropoda; class Insecta; order Diptera; family Tachinidae; genus Phasia; species Phasia obesa. Next base: position 93,465,691 of record OX451217.1, read on the forward strand.
GAAGTATGGACATATGTAAAACAAAAATCAAAAACTTGACACCAAAATTCAGACAGAAACGAGGACTAGTAAACGCAATAGGTAAAGGACTGAAATATGTGACAGGGACAATGGACAGCGACGACGAAAAAGAAATATTCGACAAAATTACAAAACTAGAGAAAAGTAACGTAGACACAATGACAGCTTTAGACGAAATTTCATATCTAAGCACTTCTATGTCAGACAGAATATCAAATATTACAAACCACATAAATAACCAACAAAAAATCGTACAGAAATATGTGAATAAATTCAAGACAGACGTGCAAAATAAAATACTCAACTTAGAAGATGAAACCGTTTTTCTTCAAAATGTCTTTCAAATTAATAATGATGTAAATCTACTAATGGACCACGTGAATGAAATTGGACATGTTATTTTTAATTCCAAATTGGGAATAGTTCCATCGGACATACTGACGAAGGAATAATTTAATTTTATAGATGGAATAGAATCTTATCTTCAGACAAAAGTAGCCTTAAGGTATAGAGAATATCTCGTAGTCTTAACATTGAGTGTGCCAAGATTTTTAAATGAATCATTTTCTGAAGTAACATTTGAACCACTTCCTAATCATGAAAATAAAACTTTAATATTAAACCAAAACACTATACTTATTAATAAAAATGAAATATATAAACCAAACACGTTAGAGTACAAAAACCTAGAAAAGATAAATGATGATTGCTTAACACATATTGTACAAAATATAGAACCTAAATGTAATATGAAGATAACAAACGATCAAGAAGAAAAAGAAATATACCCTGGTTTATTTATATTTAAACATTATCAAGATAAAATTGAAACTAATTGTAAAAACCCATACAAATTGGAAAATTTTAAGACTTACCTATTAAAGTTCGAAAACTGTATTGTTAAAACAAAACTAAAAACTTATGAAAACTATAAAATAAATGTAAAAGAAATGTTCATTTTAGAGAAATTTATTTTAAAAGTTAAAGAAAGTAATACTTCATTTACTGACCTAGACATTAAAGAAATACATTTTAACGAAACAATAAAAACTGTTAAATATAAACTTTTAAAAAACACTTTAATTAATACTGGCAGTAATATAGGAATTTCTGTCACTTTGATTGTTATTTTTATTATAATTTATGTTAAAACACTTCAAACAAAAACTTACATTGTTTCTTCGTCGGAGCCTCACTCTAACGAAGGGGGAGTTATAGTAACCCCTAATAAAATAATCATATAACTCTACATTTTTTATCGATAAGTCTTTTTCTAATTATGTACACTAAAACAAATATAAAAAATCCAGAGTTAAATGTTTACGAAAGAAAAGAATTAATCTTAAAAAAAAGCAAACAAACACCAATACTTAAACAATAATTCTTGCAAAAAAAAAACCGACTTCAAAACAGACAAACTTAAAAGCATGTTTCTTTAAGACGGTAGCTATTGCGACACCCTGTAATTTCCGAATTCAAATTTTATACTAGTTATAGCGGTCGTAGCAATACAGGTTCGTTGTAAATTTCAACCTTCTGTCTGTAACGGTTTAAAAGTTTGGTCATATACATCAAATTACATAAACTATTGCGACATTCTGTAATTTATAATTTTAAATAATTATACTTATTATAACAGATATAGTAATGGACATTCTGTCTAATTGTTAAGTGTTTATCAATAACTGTTTAAAAGATAGGGTCATATATATCAAATGACGTCACCTATTGGGACACCCTTTAAATTCAAATTTTAATATAAATACTTTTTAAAGAACACTTTGTAATACAGATTCTTTTTAAATTTTAACTTTGTGTCCATATACATCAAATTACATCAACTATTGGGACACCCTATAATTTCCAATTTTAAATATTTATACTTGTTGTTATTCGAGACATAGTAGTGAACATTTTGTCTATTTTTCAAGTGTTTGTCTATAACGGTTCCAAAGATGAGGACATAATGGTCAAATAACATCAATAATGGGGACACCCTTTAATTTATAGATCCAAGTTTTATACTTGTTTTAATAGCGGACTAAGCAATATAGGTTCTTTGTAAATTTCAACTGTCTATCTATAACAGTTGAAAAGTTTGGCCATATATATTACTTTTACATAAACTATTGGGACACCCTTTAATTTCCAAATTCATATTTTACACTTGTTATTTTAGCGGACTTAGCAATACAAGTACTTTGTAAATTTCAACTGTCTGTCTATAAAGGTTCAAAAGTTTGGCCATATATATATCAAAATAAACCAACTAATGGGACACCCTTTAATTTCTAATTTTAAATATTTAGACTTATTATAACAGACATAGTAACGAACATTCTGTGCAACTTTCAAGTGTTTGTCTATAACGGTTCAGAAGATAGGAGAATAAAGGTGAAATTAAGTCACCTATGGGGTCACCCTTTAATTTTTAATTTTATTTTTTAATTACTTTTTGTTGTTGGGAGCTACTGTGATACGCACTTTTTTTAAATTTTAAATTGGTGACCTATAATGTTCATAATACACGTAAAAAACATGTATGTTGTATGGGGACACCCTTTAATTTTTAAAATTTTGAACTTCTTTTAAAATGGGACCAATCTGTAGCCATAACCTTTCTAATAGTGCAAAATTTTTAAAATCGGTTCAGAAATGACTGAGTTCTGCGGGCACAAACATAAAAAAAAAAGCAACATTCAGACGAATTGATAACCTCCTTCTTTTTTTGAAGTCGGTTAAAAATACTTACGTTTAATTTCCCTATAATTGTGCCCATTAAAAAAATAAAAATGATAAACATGCATATTTGTCCACAATACTTTGTACAAACATGCATGCATTAAAACACTTGAAATATTTTAATTGCTCTTTTCCAAGAATACTTGTTTGCACTTTTAATATATTTTGGGTGGCCAATAAACCCTAATTAGATCAATATGAATTTCTTTGGAACTGTTTCACTTTCTTTTGTAAACAATTGATTTCTCAATAGTTCATAAGAATTATCAATAAGCATTTTCTTTTTTGTAAACTGTAAAATTTTAGTATTTAAGATCAAGAATTTGGAAAAATAAAGTCAGTCATATTTTTGATTCAAAACACACAACGAAGTTTTTTTTTCGCTTAGAAAAATTAAAAACCAAAATTGTGAACCCGTTCACAACGATACTGTGTAATAATAATTTATATAAACTCGATATTACATGACACCAACTTTTGGTATACTCTTTTTTTAACATAAATATTTATGACATAAATCACTTATTTAATTCTATATTTACATTAATACATACAATTTCTTATTCTTTACTTCCACTTGAATTCTGCTCTCCAGCTTCTTGTAGTTGATAGCGACTGCGTATTTGCTTTTTGCTTTGTTCTTCCCGTATGTGCATAGTTCTCTCTCTCTCACTCTTTCACTCCTTTTCTCTCTCAAATATTATTTACTGCTCCGCTTTGCTCTGCTCTGTTCATTAACATTAGCTTGGCGACAAATTGGGGTGGTTTTCATACAAAAATTTTTATTGACAGAATTTTTGTACACACAATTGTTGGATACAACTTTTGCCCACGCACACTCGATTGACTTTTGTTTTTTTTTTTATGTTTCTTAATTTTGTGGCTCTTTCTATGTTTGCATCTATAGGATTTTTTGTCTTTATTTATTCTCGTTTCTTGAATGTTTTTATAGTCGGTTTATGAGATTGTTTATGTAGATTTTATTTTTCATGCACTTTTAATTTTGTTTTGCACACACATTTAAAGTTTTCTTTTAGATAGATTTCTCAATTTTTCTATTTTTTCAAGTTTATTTACACTTACATACATATATGTAGATAGCTATAGCTTTTTATACATATGTTTTTTGGTACTTTCAGATTTGCCATTTTTTTATTGTCTAGGTATATTTTGCCATTATGTTTTTGTTCACTTATACCTACATTGGTATTTTTCTGTTTAAATTCTATTAAACACTTTTTCTTTATGTTACAACTCAATTCACTCATAAATTAAAATTTGTCTTGCACCAAAATGTTTTTATTAAATTATACAATGTTGGGTTTATGTTTAAAATATGTTTAACAATCTTTTAATTCACTTTTTTATAGTCACCAAATTAACACGCTTACTTCTTCGTGGGAATTTTTCATATACATACATATGTACGTTTCTTCACAAGATAACACTTTTTCACAATCACTTCTATTTTTTAGGTTGAGCCCCCATTTGTGGGAATTTTTGTCTAAATTCCCTTATTTTTTAAATAAAAGCTTAAAGATTTTGTATTTTTAAGTTTTTTATTTAATAGGTTTTTGTTTTATTATTAGTTTTCATAAGTAGTTTTTAATTTAGCGATTAAGATTTATATAATTTAGATTAAGTTTGTATATTATACTTTAGTTATTTAATTATATTAGTTAATTATTTAATTAAGATTATTTAGTATATTAAAATGTTTTACCCTAATTATTTAATATTTAATTATATTTAAGTTTAACAATTAGTATTCTTTTCTCTTTAAAACAACTCAAATTTTCTCATCACTCTATTACTTTTTCTCTATTCAAGTTTACTCGTCATAAAACGCATGAGGCAGGTGAACGTGTACTCCAAACTAGTGCTGGAATTGTTATAAAACTTAACAGATGTGCTTTGGTCAACGAGGTAGCATTAATGTTGGTTAAGGGGCACATAGGCACAGTTGGGGGTGAAGGGGCGGACCAACTTGAGAAAGGTGGATCTGATGTAGATTTCTGTGAACCAGAACCCAGATTATAGCTGGGTAAAGTTCTACAATGGGGGAACTCACGAAACCTGAAAAGTGGAGGGAGGTCACTAAGTGTAGGTCGAATGGTGCTCAAAGAGCATGTGCAGGAAGGCCAGTAAAGTGCTCAGATATAAAGCTGGATAGCTGCGGTGGTAACAGGTCATGGAAACTTTAAGGCCAAGATAAAAATCGAAGAAGATGATACTTGCAGACTGTGCCTGGAGGAGGTTGAGACGGCAGCGCACATTGGGTGTCAATATCCAGCACTAGCTAGCATAAGACTCAGGACCATTGGCAGAAGCTTATTAAATGTGGACGACATGGGGTACCTTGAACAAATACTAGCGATTACTAGAGACTGCGTGATGACAGTCTGAAATCACTAAAGCAGTGTAATCCAAATTTTCATTTTCAATGCACAATTGTGCTACAAAAACAATAAAAAAAACTCACACCGACGCTTGTTCTCTTCTATTTTAGTCGTTAATTGAGTGTTAACGAGTAAACATATGCGGATTCTTACTGCTTTTTTCAGCTTTATTGTTTTTTCAGCTTTGCTAAATTTCAAAATAAACCAGCAAACAAAATTATATAATGGAAACCAAAAATGTTTATTTTGTCATTTAAAATGCTTTTGATAACATGCAATGCATTTTATGTTACCAAACATTTTAAACAAAGAAAACCTTTTCAATTAAAAGGCATTTTGATCTTTTTCTTTCTGCAAGAAGAGCAAAATTGTGCAAAATAAAAAATTAAAAATGGAGATTTCATAAAGTAAATGCCCTTGTCACCCCAGACTGTGGCTAGGCGTATTACCCAAATAGGAAATTCGGTGGAGTCTTCTATTAAAGAAAAATTGATAAATTGTAAATTTCTTTCGTTTTGTTTAGATGATAAATAAATTAAGTTCTTCAAATTTAAAACATATTTTGTTATTATTTTGTTATATTATTATAATTTATAATGCCTAAATACACTTGATTTTTAAAGTTTTAATATGTATGAAAAAAATTGCGTAATTCTGTAAAAACTGAGGCATATTTTTGTATTTAATTTTATTAACTTTTTTTAAACTTCATTTCCATTTTGCTTTTAAAAGTAAAATTAATTACATTTGTAATGCTTAGTTTTGTGTTTGCTGGGCAATATTATCTTATCCAATACAGACGCATTTCATTAATTGAGAGTTTTGTTTAACTATGCACTAAAGTCAAGTTTAAAGGCTTGTTGTATATTCTTTATGAATATACGAATACTTATTTTAGGTTCGAGCTGTTCTAAACAAAAGTAAAAGTAATTAAACAACGTGTTAAAAGAACTTGTTTCTTTTTTTTATACAATTTTATTTTCATAATTCAACTAAAATTATTATTATTTTATGTGTAATTTTCCTTAATATAATTGAAATTAATTTTTATTATTTTTTTTTTTGTATATAATTATTATTTTGTGGGTCTGACTCAGAGTAGATAAATAATATGATTTATGGTATTAAATTGATTAGATTTGTTCCGCCAGTAAATAAAATACTGTTGTCATAACTTTCGGTGAAGACCGTCGTCACGAAAGCGCTCGCCAAACGTACCAAAACAACAGCCAGTGACGACGGTCTTCACCGAAAGTTATGACAACAATATGATTTATTCTTAATTTTTCTTCGTTTAAGTATAACCACTTTCTTTTATAATATTTGAACAATTTAATAATTAAATTTATTTTTATAAATTTGAAACTAGATTACTTATTGTTGAAACATATATGTTTAAAGTTTTTTATTTAGCAATTCAAAATTTTAATGCAATTTAGATTTATTTTAAAGTTAACTGGTAGCTTAAATTAATTACATTATTATAAAAAACAACAAGTAAATAAATTGATTTTTTTTCCGAAATGAATGTGGTTGGTAGCATTTATATACATGCAAATGTTAAATCATTTGGGCGCTTAATTGACTTCCTGCTGGCATTTCTGGATAGAGGTGGTTTCGGGGCGACGCTGCGTTGACATGATGATTCCTCGGCTACAGTAGTTCCAGTGGTGATGGGAGTTAGCTGTATAGCAGGTTTATTGTCGACGTTACTTTTTCTGCTCTTTAATACATAGATGACTAAACCAATTATTACCAGAATTGTTACCAATGAACCTGCCGAAATTATGGAGTATCGGTGTATTGAAATTTCCCAGTCCTGATTCTCAATCCTCCTTGACTTGTCTGCTATATCCCATTCTTTTTGTAATTCATCCAATGATTTCCAATTTTTAAGGGTAATCTATGGTTAATGGTTACGTTGGTACTAGTGAAATTTCGCTTCAACACATCCAGGAGCTCTGAATGATCGACTTCTGGTTGTTTATACCATGTTTCACCATGTAATTTCTGTTTTTTCGTACGGAATTCTAATTTCTTTATTGCTAAAATCGCATGGTTTTAATAACTTTAAAATTCCGGTGTTTGATAATGTTGCGGTTTAATATATACCGTCACAATTTACATTCAAAATAAGCTTATTTTTTAGCTTAAATAACCATTGGTTACTGGATACCATTTTAACCATAATTCCCCCGGATTCTGGGACTGCACTGTACTTGCAGTTCTCTTCAGATGTTTTTGAGTGTTGTAATAATTCTACCAAACATTCTGTGTTTCCGCTGGTCAAGATTGGGCTATTATGTTTACACACTGAGACAGCTGCTGAAGTATTGACTTGTACACTAACACATTTATTGTACTCTTCTTGTGTTAGCGTAATGAATGTGCCATAGTTATCAGCTTCCGCTACGTATTCGTATTTTGTGTTTAATAATAAATCCCATTTCTCATTTAATGATGTTGGAAGATCATGAGTTTTGTGGATGCTGTAAACAATTGGCTCTGGCAGTGGAATTATTATCTTAATTAGCATCTCATCCCCAAAAGGTAGTGACGTAACTTGGGCTGCTTGGTGTATATTAAAAAGTTTCTGGAAAAATGGATTTATTCTTGATTCCAATTTTAACTTTTTCAAATAATTTGCTACATAATTTTCATCTAGTATGAATGGATGCAACTTATTTTGAAACAAGTCATTTAAAATTGATAACTCTGTTGCTTGGCGGTTCTCTATTTCCAGTAAATTTGAGTTAATTATTGTCAGCAGTTCGTATATTTTTGACTTAAGTTTTAATTTATTAATTTCATCATTAGTATGAAGTGAGAAATTATCGTAAGAAGTTCCCAATTCACGCAAATTTTCTGCAATTAATTCCACATCTGACGTTAAATTTTTGATAGGTGTACTAAATTTTTCAAAATTTTAAGCCATTACAGTAATCTGGTGTTTCATCATTTCAAAAGACTGTTCGTCATGTTTGCCTAGTATTTTTAGTTCATTGTAAATTTTATGGGCATCGTCGTTGTCCATAGTTCCAAAAGCCCATTTAGAAAAACGTTCAATTGCATTAATTGCTCTCTTCGGCCTGCGATGTGTAAATATGTGAAGTATGTGTTCGTTGTTCTGTCTTAGATTCTTTGATAATATTTCAGTTTCCTTCACCATCAGCTTACAAGAATTTTGATATTTTTTATGTGACTGCAGAGAAGCTCGATTTTTTGATCGTATTGTTCAGCAATATCTAGCACCGAAGAAAAATCCATTGGTTTAAATTTGGTAAATATGGTCCAGACATCTTTGTAAAAAACTGCTTTTCCATGTTGTAAAAAATTACAGGTGAATTTTTCAGTTGAATCATCTGATATGGAATGTCGTTTTTCGTTCTTGTTGTCAGTATTACATTTGCCAATAGACATATATATGCTTAACCACTTCATTTTTGTGTTTTACTACAAATATAATTTAACGATTTATGAATACATATAATATAAAATTTAATTAGATATCTCTACCAATGAATATATATAAGTACTTATAATTTTAAAGAAAATGTATATATAATAAAATTAAAAATGTTATTGACTTATAAATAGTTGATAATAAATGATTTATGCTGTATTAACATAAATTTTTATATATTTAATATATTTATTGATTAATAATATGTATAGGAATATAGAAGTAATTTAATGAGAATCAGACCCTATGTTATTTATTAAAATGTTTTATTAGTATGTTATATGTCTGCAAGTTGAATTTCTAATAGAGACCTAAAATGAAAAATATGTTAATTTTTTTTGTATTTATTTTTTTTTTATCCCTGCATTAAAATTTTTGATAATATTGGTGTATTATATATTTATATTTTATTAGACTTTTTAGGTGCCTACTATTCCTTAAACAGCTTTAAACGATTATTGTGTACTTTTTTTATTGTTTTTCTAATTTTTATTGCTGTTGTTACTGGCCCAGGAGTGGATATTACCTCATAAGGCCTAATCCATATAGGCGAGAACTTGTTTTTCCTAATGGGATTTTTTAGTAATACCTTTTGCCCAGTTTTAAACGTTACTGGGTTTACCTTGTTATCATAAGATTTTTTTGCTTCGATTAAATGACGTTCAGCTATTTCATGTGCCCTTTGAATTTGATATTTCAGCTGCACTGGGTAATTATCGATATTATAAACAGGAGCGGGTTTTCTTTGCAAATTGGTTGGGAAATTAAATTTAAACCCGTACAAACAATTTAATGGTGACAATTTAGTTGAGATATGCGGTGTATTATTGTGCACATGCATTGCTTGACGTAACCATTGATCCCAGTTTCTTTCGTCATTGCCAACAAAGTTTCGCAGATGTTCCGCTAAAGGTCGATGACTTCGCTCGAAGTCGAAGCTTAGCTTGCGGATGATAGGCGGTGATGTGCAATTTTTTTAATTCCTAGTAACTTGCAAGTTTCCGAAAATAGTTTCGATGTAAAATTGGTGCCATTGTCGGTAATAAGAATTTGTTATAACTTCATCATAAAAAAGTTTCGCTGTGGTACCTGCTTCCGCATCTGGCATTGGGCTACAGGCCATGTATTTCGTTAATTCATCCTGAAGTGTCAAAATGAACCTGTTTCCTGACTACGTTTGTGGCAAGGGACCCACTACATCCATGAATACTTTGTAAAATGGCAAAGCTGATATATCGGTTAGAATCATTGGCATTTTTGTCAGTTTTGAGCTTTTATTTACCTGGCATTTAGGACATTTTTTAATGAAATTATTTATACCCTTTTGCATGCCCTTCCACCTATATTGTTGTCTTATTTTCCAGTATGTTTTCTTCATGCCCTGGTGTCCACCTAGCACTGAGTTATGGAAATCATGCAAAACTGATGCACCCTCCGCAGAACATTTATGCCCCAAGTATAGAACTTCCCTACATAAAAATTTGCATTTATCTGTATTTAATTTTAAATTGAATTTTCTTAATTGGGACAGAACTTTAACCAATTTAGCGTTATGTTGTTCTAGCGATTTACCGTAGATGACTATGTCATCAAGATAAACGAAGCAATCGATACCCTGTAATCCAGTCAGAATATGGTTCATTAACCTCTGAAAAGTCGCGGGTGCACCCGTCAACCCAAAAGGCATGCGATTGAATTCATAATGACCGAGCGCGGTACTAAATGCAGTTTTTGGCTTATCATTTGGGTTAATCAAAACCTGATGATAGCCACTCGTTAAATCTAACGTTGTGAAGTATCGGCAGTGTCCCAACTGGTCGAGAATATCTTCTATTCTCGGCAGTGGGAATGCATCCTTTATAGTTGCTTCATTTAGTTTCCTAAGGTCCACAACTACTCGCCACTTTTTCTGTCCGTCTAAACCCGATCTTTTGGAACTACAAGAAGTGGTGAGTTCCAAGGTGATTTACTTGCTGATACTATTCCATCAGCGAGCATTTTTTCCACATGTTTGTTTATCTCTTCTCGGTTTTTGGTTAATCACGGGTTGGTCCTGTTTCGTTCGTATGTTATGTGTAATTGCCGAAGTATAACCTAAATTTTCTCCATCAAGGTGGAAAATATCACTGAATTGTACGCAAATATTTTCTATGGAATTTTTTTCTTCCATATTTAAGGATTCCCCCAGTTTAATAGATTTTATTAAAGTTTCAGATTTATTATTTGACGTTTTGCTGGTAATATTGAAAATTTCGTACTTGTTTTCACCAACAACCTTGAATTTATTAAAATTAGTATATTTCGGAATAAAATTTATATCTATATTATAATCCTCTCTATTTGCATTTAATAATGGTACATTTATATAATTATTATGTGCTTCTACTATTGTGTTAGCTAAGTGTATACCTGGAGCAATTGTTTGGGATTCTATAAGGAATTCTTCTGATGATGTAGGTATTTTAATCTTCACCACTGTTGTGGTACGTGCCTGAATTTTACAAATACGCGCTTCACCGTAATTTTGCGAAAACCGTTTGAGAGGTAATTCAAAAAGTATACTTTTATCTTCGTTTAAAAATTTTAATGTTTTAGAAATTGTGTCAATGATTGAGTGATTCCACAGAATATCCCGACCCAAAATTCCATCAGCTGGAATATCATTGACGTCATTTATTAAATGCCATTTCACACTAAAATTTTCATTTAAAGAACTCGTTAATTTGATAGTACCTATTGTTTTGCTTATCCCTCCAAATACTCCACCTAGCTCTTTAATTTCTTGTTTGTTAATACGTTTAAGAGGTTTTAATGAAGTTATTTTAATCAGGCTTGTATCCGCGCCTGTATCTATTAAAACTGTTAATTTACCTCTTTTAGCTAAAACAGACGATATTTCCACGAATACATCGTCTTGCTTTATTTTCTTTATGACGTATAAACGTCCTTTATCTATATCTACATTTAAAATACTCTATATAGTTAACGAAAAAATCATTCATAAAGTGTACATAATTTATATTATTTATACAATTAAAAGTCCTGCACACATCATCCCACATACTTAAACCTTTAATTTTTAGACGATGACCTATATATACAATCATACGCCAAATTGTTATGTAGAATAATTGGATAATATCACAATCAGACGATTTGTTTTTGTTTCTGATCGTATGTTTATTTATTCTTTTTGATTTTGACGATTTCGCGACACTGTCGTTGACTTTATTATTATTTACCTGGTCTGATTGTTTATTATCGTCCAACAATTTAGAAACTTGATATGTTGTGGAGCTATCATCTACGTCTGTTTGTCAGTCGCATTTGACTTTGAATTTGTTGCAGTAGTATGAGAAGTGTTAGAAATATTATCTACCTTTGGTTGTAGATTAATGCAATCAGCTGGTTTTGGGTGTGGATCAGCTGTATTTTGATTTAATTTTGTTGCAAAATTATTTGTATTATTATTCGGGGCACAGTTTAGATGGCCGGACTGGCCCCCTTATCGTTTCCCTTCTCTGAATTCATATAATTCTTTTTACTAAAACAATCATTTTCAAGGTAGTCTATGCAAGAACACCATTTACATTTAATTTTTTTTCTTGAGTGATTTTCATGTTTGGTGTTTGTAGCTAATATTTGTGCCCTCGGACAAGAATCTTTCCCATTCCCATAAACCCTACAATTGTCACAGTATGGAGTGTTTTTTCTCTGTCTGCACTCAGCATACGTGTGATTTTGTCTATTGCAAAAACCACATTTTATTTTAGGTTGTGTGTGTTTATGTAGTTGTACAATTTGCGGGTTTGTTGAACTGGCGGAGTATTGAAAATTTTGTGTTTGTGGGTGTTGAAAATTACCGAAGTTTGAAAATGGTGTTGGTGTGCTGTTGGAAATACCTGTGTAAGGTGTTGGTGCGTATGGATTGTATGGTGTTAGTTGTGAATAATTTGGTTTTTGTACAAAATTTGTAATTTGTGCTTGAGGTAATTGTGTTATATTAGTATAATTAGTATTAGGCATTGAAAAATTTTGTGCATTAAACTGTAAATTTGTGTTTGTATATTGTGTTGATAGGAACATAGAAGTTTTAAGAGCGGACTCTACTAGCTTATCTAATTCTATTTCAGAACTACCTATCATAAATTGTCTCAAAGTTGGATCTACAAGCCCTAATTTAAATGTCATAATTACAGATTTTTGTAACTCTTTCACCAGAGCTCCTGACTCAGTCTCGTTATAGCTTGACGAGATTATTTCTTTGGCCATAGCTTCTTTCTGGAGCAAACGTCTAGCGAAAGATTTTACATCTTCTGTGACTAATTGTCGTGTTTGCTTCAACTCGTTCATGACACTATCTAGTGTTCTGGCTGTAAGATAAGTATATTTTAGTAGCGCTTCTAGATCTTTTAATTTTGTAATTAACTAATTCAAATGCATCCCTCCCTAATCTAGTTGACAACAATGACACGAATATTTCTTCATCTTCAGAATTCACACATTTAAAAGCTAATTGGCACGCGTTTATAAACTCATAGACTTTACATGACAATTCAGTTGAAGCAGTTCCCGTAAAATATGGTACAAGCTTCGCAACTGTTTTTCCTATATTTTCATATGACATATCGATTGATTCCTGTTGATGTATTGTTCGAGATTCGTCTAATATTTCGGAACTTTGCACGCTTTCTGTACTGTGAGTACTTTCTGAATTATGTGAATTTTCTGCTATATCACTTTCCAATTGTTGTTCCCCGATTTTCGGTTTTGCAGAATGTACCATGGAAATTTCAAACGACGTATGTGGGACTTGCTTGTCCCACACTTCTTCCTATGTTTTTTCTAAAATTTCAATTTGTTGTTCCTTTTGATGTACCTTCTCTTGTAATTGTTTTATGTTTTCAACCAAGTACGCTTTTGAACTTTCTCCTCTAATACTTATGTCATTAATTTTTTCCTTGCACTCAAATATAAATTTATTACTATCTTGTAATTTGTTATAAAGATCCTTTTCTATCTGTATTCTGTTTTGTAATTTTTTGGTGAGTTCTTCTATTTTCTCTTCAGTTTCTTTATTTAATATCTCGGCTATAATTTCCTTTTCCTTATATTCTTTTATTGTTCTTTTGTTGTCCAAAAGTTTAGAATTAAGTTCTGCGATTTCCTTAGCTTTATTAATTTTATATTTTAGATTTATTTTTGTTAAATGTAATAAAATTACATCTGTAGTTTCTAGTCTTGTTAACTGACCCCACTTCGAATAGATGTCAGTTTTTACAAGCTCATAGATTTCCCTACTTGTTAAACTTTTTATTTCCGCAAGGAGTAACAAATTAAAATTTTGAATTTCTGTTTTTTGATCTTTTTTCTCCTTTTCTAGCTGGGAAATTTTTTCTTTAAGTTCTGCTATCAAAATCGCGCTTTTATCCATAAAACTATCTTAATCAAGTATTTGCAAATTTCAATCAATGAAAGAAATTTAGGAAAACCCTTGTTTCTAATTTAAGCAATATTTTTTAGTTTTATAAAAGGAAAATTTTATAACTTAGTTTCATTAACTGAATTTTAAATAACCGAATATTTTTATGTATATTTTTTATATTCAGAAAAATAGACTTACCAAATTCTGCCTTTAGTTTCTTCTTTAGTTAATTTTGCTACCCCTAGATCGCTATTTTTGCTCCTTATTATGTTTCTAGATGCACTATTTATTTTTATATTATTTCTATTAGTTTTCAGTTTAATTTTTGTATTAGTCTTTGTTTTATATATCTATTTATCTATACCGTGCAGCCAGTAAAATCGTTAAAAAAATTTAATTATTTCCGGAAAACTTCAGTATTATTAGCCAATATTTGATTATTTTTAGATTATTTAAATTTTATTATTTTTTGTTATTAGATTTGATCCTTGCCTCACGAATTATTTAGAACAATGAAAAATAAAAACTTATTAAATTTTTTTTAAAAACCGTCTGCGCCAAAATGTTGTAAATTCTTTATGAATATACGAATACCTATTTTAGGTTCGAGCTGTTCTAAATAAAAGTAAAAGTAATTAAACAACGTGTTAAAAGATTCATTTCTAAATCCATACTCATTGCGGTTTTTACTTTACTTTCAGGTTCAACTTTTAATCAATCATGCCTACGTGACTTTTATTAGTTAATCAGCACTATTTGGTTGGCGCGTTTTAAAATAAAATTCATATTTTAATTTTTAAATATGTAATTAGAAACGTGTTCCGGTGCAAATGCAGTTAACCAAATATTGCTGATCAATTAATATTTTTTAATATTGATCACGTTGACATGTAATGTACAACAGGCTGGATGTAGATCGTGACTCAATGAAAGTAGACGAAATTACATTTCGGTTATCTATAATCATAGAGAACAGAAGGGAGTCGGAAAGGGACCCATTATGGATAGATATATTGCTTCGATATTCCCCTACACTAATATAATAACGTGGAGGATGTGGATGTGGGCTTAAAGTGAAGGAAGTGCGGTGTGCTCTTGAACTTTGGCGGAAGCCACCAATGATGTGGAGGATCTCCAACTCCTAAACAAGGGGTATAAGCATAATCATGCAAGATAGTTGTTTATACAAACCCTATATACCCCGGAAGCATTAGCGGCAATAGGTTAAAATTCTCCAAGACAATAAGCCCCGGGGGAAATAAAAAGGAATACAAGCATTTTTATTAGTAATTATTGGACTACAGAACCACTGAAAATTCCTGATGTTATTAATTTTGGCGCAACAGGGTTTTCTAAGAGATATGCTGAAACTTAAAGCTTGAAAAGCATCGGAAAATTCACCTACTCATATGGTACCGCCAAGAAATAGTTTCACCGACGGCAATCACTCGCGTTAATTGGCTAAAATATTTTAATATTATTAAAAATCTTCCTTGTATTTATTAAAAAGATTATTTAAAGTTTTTTTTTATTGGCAAATATTTTGTGTGCAATAAGAAAGGGCTAATCGTTGTATTATTTAGCTGTTGGTTTCTTCAACTGCATGTGGGCAGTGTAATATGAGCTTGTTGTTGTTAGTGCAAGTGTGTCGGCAATTAAGACTGTTTATTACCGTTTTTACAGTTTATTATTTAACACCTCCGCTTTTCGTAAGAATATTCATAGGACGTTAGTTTTATGGACTTTCTTTTGCAATATATATCTTATTTCAACTAATAATAATTATACATATCTTAAGTCTAAAATAAAAAATATATACATATTTAAGTCAGTCAGTCAGTGCTAGAAAAAAATAATGTTTGTTTCAAAGTAGTTGCAATAATTTGCGGGTCATCCCTCTGATGTACATACGTCAAAGAAAAGCAGTATATCTTCTTTTTAGTCGAATATAACCGACTTCAAAGGGTTTGGGTGATTCAAGTTTCTTTAGATATGTTACTGCATGTTTCGATACTTCCGCATTGACTGATGGCATGTTTAGATCTTTGTGGATATTCAAATTTTTTTATATACCTAGGACCAACTGTAATCATACGTAGAATCTTATTTTAGCGCCATTGAATTTTTTTCTAAATTCCTAGTTGCGGCAGTGCACCATAATTGAATCCCATAACACCAAATTGGTTTAAGGATCGACTTGTACAGTAAAAGCTTACAATCTAAACTCAGGGTAGAATTTCTGCCAATAAGTCAAATTAGCTGTACTGCTTTTAATTTCATTTGTGTTAACTTGAAACCTATATGGCTTTACCAAGTAAGGCGCCAATCAAGATGTATACCCAGGTATTTAACGTCTGAAAGCTTCGGTATTATTTGGTTATTTATACGAATAGGAGAGCATGACTGCCTACGCAGTTTGAAAGTTATATGAGTACATTTTTGTTCATTCACCTTTATTATCCATTTCTTTAACCATTTTTCCAAATTGAGTACGTGGTCTTGTAAATGTTGTGAAGCTATTTGGGCGGTTTCATGAATACTTGAAAAAGCTGTGTCTCAGAAAATGTTGATGTGTTGGCTCGGGTGCTAATTGACATATCTTATGTGTACAGTAAATATAAAATGGGTCCTTGGGGAACTCTGGCTTCAATGAACTGAGGTGAGCTTAAAAATTTCCTTCTTTTAATAAAAACTTTCGATAAATTTTTAAGGGCAAGTTCAGCTTCACCTTACATATTAGGCATTCATGCCAAACTTTATCGAATGCTTGAGAAACGTCGATAAAAAGCGCAGAACAGTATTTTATTTCTTCAAAGGTATTTTTAATTACATTAACTAATAAGTGTGTTTGTTGGATCGTACTATGTTGCTTTCTGAAGCCGAATTGATGGTTCGGAAGACATCCTTTCGCGCTTAGAATTTGATTCAGCTTAGTTATTAATATTCTCTCAAATAGCTTTGATATGTTTCATAAAAGGCTTATAGGTCTATATGTTTCTACTTTTGTATGGTCTTTTCCTGGCTTAGGAATCATAGTAATCAAAGAGACCTTCCATTCTGTAGGAAAGTATTCAAGACGTAAGATCGCATTAAAAACAAAAATAATAATTTTGCGAGCTATTCGGGGCAACTCAAATAACATATTCTTACTAGTTCTAGTGTTTAAATCAGTTATTGCCCTTTCAATATCGTTAAATTCAAATACTGGTGACAACTAAACTATATCAGTACATATATTTGGAGTGAAAACCATTTTCAAATGTTGAACAAATAAATTGTCTTTTTCAAATGTTCAACAAATAAATTGCCTTTTTCGGTATCTTTTCTTGCCCAGTCTCCACAAGAAGTTCGCAAGGGAGGCGTACGTAGTACGAGTGGTCTTTTAAGGTTTCTACATGCACGTTATAACAACTAATTAAAGCTGCATGCAAAATAACCGTATGAAAAATCAGCCAAACTCATAAATGAAAAATTGCCTAAGAAATCTTCATACAAAATTGGGTAATATTTCATATGAAAAGTAACCCAAGAATTTTCAGCGTTTTTTCGTCATTTTTTTGCAGAATAATTAATTTTTATATTTTTGGGCGATTTTTCATAATGAAATGTTTTAATGAAAGATCACCCATTTTTGATAATAAGAGTGAAAAAAGACATAGGTATGTCTTAAAAGCCATATATTTTTAATAAAAAATTATCACTAATAATAAGTAGTTATAAAGTATGCCTTAAACCGCAGAAGTGTTAACATTAAAAGTTTATTAGGATTTAAACTGAAAAAATAAGCAACTTAGTTTCTGTTTCTGCTTTTCCAAAAAACTGATTAATTTACAGAAAATGTATTGACAACACATTTAAGGTTGCCATTGGGCAGTTTTCAAAAAGCTTTTGATTATTTAAGTAAATTGTTCTGCCGAAAAAGTACAAGCTGCTTTGTTTTTTCATACTAGTAAATATTTCTAGTTATGTTGTTATAAATAAGTTACTAATATGAGTTGAAATATATAATTATTGTTATTAATGTGTTGATTGTTAAACTTTAGAATTAGGCGCCACAGGCAAAAAAATTGTATAAAATATGAAAAATCGCGCGATACAATAATTAAATTTATTCATATACATAAATAATTAATTTCAACTATTTGTACCTTTATATTTTTTTTTATTCACATATATTTCCTTTCATATTTGATTTAATGAACGATACAATATTTATTTGCGTACATTGGTACCAAAACGCTTCCTAACAGACTGCGATCACATATAACGTACAACTTCTTCTCAAAGCTTGCTCGATGAATTCAATCAACGGTTCAATTAATTTAAATCAACGATTTAATTTAGCATCGTTTGCAGCCGTGACGTGAAGATTACTCAGAGTTCCTTTGGCAGCACCCCCAGGAGCAGCGGGTGTTACAGCTTTCTTGTATTTTGATCAAAGATTACATAGAGAAGTTGCAAGATGAAAGCTTTCTCGATAAACTAAACCAATATCAATGCCCTTACTAAAACTATTGACATTTTTATATTTAATAAGAAAATTATAAATAAATTTGGGCGGTAATTCATTTATATTTGGGTATTTTTTCATAAATTTTGGGCCAAATTACCAAATTATTTTGGGAAATCTTTTATATCTTTAGGGTGATTATTCATTTGGAAATTTTTCATTTTTGTTTTTGGGCGATTTTTCATAGGGCCATTTTGCATGCAGCCATAATCTGATTGTGCAGTCGCGTCGAGGTCTTCCAAGGAATTTTTCAGAGATGCTACTCTTCGAGTTTCTAATAGCTGTCTTAGCCGTTTCGTGCAATCTTTAAGTCTAGATTTGAGTTGTGGAGATCTGTGTAATTGCCCCCCTCTTCGAATTTTTTCAGCCAAGAACCGCTTGACGTCTGCCGAGTAAATTTTAATGTATCTAGCTAGTTGTCGGGTTACTGTTGCGTGTTGGGCAGCTGATTTAGGGTGTTGATCAAAATCTATTAGACTCTGGTCCACGTCTTCTGGTGTTCTTAGCGGTATGTTTTCCAAACAATAAGTACTGAGAGACTTTCTATATTTAAACCAATTAATGCTTGTGCTAGTTGTTGGTGACAAGATATTTTCCTGGTTCCATATATAGACGATAGTGCGTGAATGATCTGAGGATAATTCAAGTGACGCTTCAACTTTAATAATTTCTCTCGGAATTCCCTTAATCACGCCAAAATCAATAACATCAGGTATTTTTTTGTCGATCAGTGGGCCAGTAGATGGGTTGTCCTCTCGATATTACATTCAGACGCATTTTTGAAATTGGGTCAAATAAAACACGACTTTTTGGAGTAATTAGTCTTGATCCCCAAAACGTATGTTTAGCGCTGTAGACGCTTGATGCTATGAAACAGAGACCTAGTGATTTGTACAAGTCGCTATATTGTCTCTCTGGTATTTGAAATCTAGATGTTTGTTGCGTAAAAATCACATAGCAAATTATGTTTGATTCGAGCCTTTATTAGTATTGCTGAACCTCCTCATGTTCTGTGATATATAATAGAGCCAGTCATTTAAAAAGCTATTTGTTGTTAAATGTGTCTCTGAAACCATAATGACATTAATTTGTTGGTTCCCCAGGAAGTATTCGAGTTCATTTTTGTGTTGGCGCAAGCCGTTTGCGTTCCTGAAACATTTTTTTAAACACTTCATGGCGTGTTTAGTACCTCCTGAAACGTCATAGATTGCATGCGAACCATATCTTGCATCATACTGCTTATAGAGCTTATGACACTGTTTAACGAAAGCACTAACATCTCGATGCTTGCTTTGAAACGATCTGAGTGGAAATTTGGAGTAGAATTAGTTGTCGGTGGCGCTTTGTGTACTGAAATATAATTGGATTTTAACATATCCGCGTATAAAATATGTTGGTTTGTTGGTTAAGCTAACTGAGGGTAATGAGCATTTGCTCTGTACTGTGGCTGCTTAGCAGGAATATTTAATTTCTGAGTTGACTTCCTTACCATAGAAAAATTGGATAGTTCTGGAGTTAGGTGTGTGATATCCACCGCAATTGCTACATTTTTTAACCTTCGAGTCATCCTCTGGTTTGTTGCATTGAGCGGAACAATGTAGCTCGCCACACACAACGCAAACCGAAGGCAACTTGCAGTAAACCCTTGTATAAAAAATAATTATTTGTTTTTGATTTTATGTATGAAGTTTTATTATTAAGTTTCCTTATAATATTATTGATTATTTTTAGGGTTCCGTACACAAAGTGTAAAAACGTAATCCTATTGTTTTCGCTACAATGTCTGTCCGTCTATCCGTCTGACAGCGCCTTTTATCTCTGGAACCGTAATAGGTAGACTCTTGAAATTTTCACAGATGATGTATACAAACAAATACTAAAACTTATAGGGTGTTCCAATAGAGAGGTGTTATTCACGAATATGTGCATATTTCGTGAACTGTAGGTGGGATACACTTGAAATTTACAAATAGTAATTAAAACTTAGTTCACTATATAAACAACTATAAAAAAATAAAACTAAAAATTAAAGGGTGTTCCGATAGTGGTGTAAATTGCATGTATAAGGCCTAAGTTTTGAACCATAATATGTAGACTCTTGAAATTTTCACGGAATGTGTATAACTGTGGCCGCTATAGTAGCAAATATTAAATTTTATAGGGTGTTCCGATAGAGAAATTTTCACAGAAGGCGTATAACTGTGGCCACTACAGCAACAAATACTAAAACTTATGGGGTGTTCCGAAAGTGACGTGTTATTTACCTGTATATCTTTATTTCTTGAGCTACAGGAAGCAACTACTTAAAATTTGCAGTGATTTATACTATGTTCGCGTTATAAGCAAGTATACAATATTAAACCTAAAAATTAACGGGTGTTCCGTTAGTGACATGATTTGTATATGTATATGGTATAGGTTTTGAATGATAATAGGTAGACTATTGAGGTTTTTACAGGATGAGTATTACTATGGCCACTATAACAAATAGCAAACATTAAAGGGTGTGCCGACAGTGACGTGATTTACATGCACATTGACTAATTTTTTAACCATAATAGATAGACTCTTTAAATTTTAAGAAATTGTGTATTACTATGACCCCTATAAAAACAAACATATTTTTTGAACCGTAATAAGTAGACTCTTCCAGTTTGTATAGAAGATGTGATTCCATGGCCGTTATGAGAATTACTAAAAATTAAAGGGTGTTCTAACAGTGACATGTTTTTCACGTATAGTAACTTATTTTTGTAATAGTAATAGGTAGACTCTTGATATATTCATAGCAAGAGAATTGCCATGGCCGCTATAACAAATAAGAAAATTCAAGGGTGTTCCGGCAGAGACATGATTTGTTCGTAAATAGCCTTATTTTTTTAACCGTAATAGGTAGACTCTTTAAATGTTTATAGTAGATGTTGTACTTCGGCTGCTGTAACAATTACTAATATCTAAAGGGTGACATGTTTTTTCACGTTTTTTTTGAACCGCAATAGGTAGATTCATGTATATTTCTATAGTGTATTACCATGGCCGCTATAACAAAAATTTCTAAAATTTAAAGGGTGTTTCAACAGTAATGCAATTATGACTTTAATTTTAAAATTAAAGGGTGACTCATAAGACATAAAAAAATTAACAACTTGAATTTTTAAAGTTGTACTAAACATAGTACGGAACCCTAAGTGTGTGGGTCTAACTCGCACTTGACTAATTTATTTATAATATATTTTAAGTCTATTTGTATGAACTGTTTGTTTTTACTTTACCATACGTAGTATAAGGTAAAGTATAGTAATCATGAAAAAAATCGAGGTCGAGATTTCAACGGATTTATACGTTTTGAGGTCCTCTGAATCCAATTTGGCTCTTTTCGCGATGATGTCTGTGGTTGGGTGTGTATGCCCTAAACCGAAAATAATTAATTTTTCGATTCGAATATACTTTGAACTTATATTCTTTATGTAATATATCCATAAAAATATCTGTTTCCATTTGGTATGGTAAAGTTGAATGTAGGCCACTCCAGTTTGATTTTATTAGTTTTCGTATCAACTATGGTAACATTATTTTTTAAATCGATTTTCTTAATTTTAAATGGTCCTTTATATTGATTATCCTATATATGACCTAAGTAAAACTAAAACTAATTTAAAATTATAACCTATTATATTTCTATAATAATTTTGTTTTTGTTGTACTTTATTTCTAACTAATAATATTCGAGCTCATTTAAATACTATTTCTAATATTGCATAATGGAGTATTTGGGTTTTTTGAAAAACTAATTCATAGGGGCTCTGCGGGAGTTGTTAGTCTATTATCAGATGGGTCCCAGGTGGTGGATAAGAAAATGCCGGTAACAGATAGTATCGAAATAAAATAGATACCCCGAACCAAAATCAAAAAATCAGCGTCTGTTCATCATGTAAGGTGCGGCTGAAGCGGGCGTCGGACTTGTAAAAAGCGGCACGCTCTGCACATGTGTATTCGGAGCGTCTCTACACCAGTTAGGTGCGGCTTCATACCAAACCTCAGCTAGCGTGGTAGCTATATCTGGCAGCCCCAGGTTCGACTGGATGCGGCAGACCAATCATCTGCCCATTTTAAACCTTTCTGATTAATGAAACTTCAAAAACTGAAAAACGGATGGATTATTTGTCGACAACCTTTAGCATGAAATACGGATTACGAATTGAAACATGGAATATCCGCACTCTATTGCTCAGCTGTGTATGGAATTTAGAAGACATAATTTGCTGGTGCTTGTTATTGCCGAAATGGGATGGCTTGATTCTGGCGAAATGAAGACGAATGAGGGTTTCATTGATGTTTTCGGGAAGGCCTAATGCCTCAAAACATATAAATAGTGTGGTATTTTTACTTTCCAAAGAGGCACAGGTCGCACTTACTGAACGGATGCCACATTCTGATCAAATAATCTCCAGCACATTACTTTCCTTGTAAGGAAAGTATCGATCATCCAATGTTATATACCAACTGAAGTCTCTAACCCTGTGGCTAAGGGAGAACTTTATATTAATATTACGAGTGTCTTATCTACCATTAAGCATAGGTACCTTCAACGCACAACTTGGCTGTGATAATAATGCTCACGAACGTGTAATGGGCAGGTATGAATGCGGGAGTATGAACGAAAATGGAGATCTTTTGGCAGCAATATATTCACACAATAATCTGGTACTAGGAGGAACATTATTTCCACATAAGGATGTACACAAAGTTACGTGGGTCTCCCGCAATCATAGAACCGAAAGTCAAGACCACATTGCCATTAGAAATTTCTCGCGAGGATCTCAGTTGGACGTTCGTAATAAACAGGATGCAGATATATCTGGTGATATCCACCTTGTTATCGCGAAGATCCGATTAAAATTGCAGTCATAATTAGAGACAAAACGTGCAACTTACAAAAGAGATTCAATGTTAAAAAATTACAGCAGCCCTCGATATGCAGGCACTTCTCTGAGGCATTGCAAAATTGGAATGCACCTAAGGATTTATTTCTAAGGGTCGCGAAACGGACTATTAGATTTAATGCAACTAAATGAAAAGAATGGATCTCTGTTTATACTTGGAATTTAATTCAGAGTAGGAAAAAAAATTAAGGGCAAGCTTAATATGGCAAAATCTAGATTTAGCAAAATAGAATTGCGGAGATGGACAAGAAAGTTAAGAAAAGTGCAAGGAATGACAAGGGAAATTGGTTTAATCAAATAGCTCAAAGCGCTCAGGCAGCTGCTGATACGAATCATACTAGAGACCTACTAGATACTGCAAATGTCACAAAACCTTTGAAGAACGAATAGGGCATTTTGGGAAAAACACTACGTTATTATGCTTTCAACTTCCCCAAGACCGGTATCAAAAATCTGTAGATGTCAACACCATGTAGAAAGACACATAATGGCCACTATTATTTCCCAAACATTGAGGAAATAATGGTGGCCCTCAAGCCCTCAAAATCCACAAAGCACCTGCTCCAGATAACATCCCTCCAGAATTATTAAAGGCAGACCCATCAACAAAATTTGTGCCCACATAATTAGTAAAAGGCTTTTGCCCACATCTAAGAAGTGAACAAGCCGGTTTTCGTCCCCAACCGTCTTGCATAGAATACGTAAATACAGTTCGTGTAATAGTTGAACAATTTGTGGAATGGCCTTCACCTCTATATCTTACCATTATTGACTTTGAAAAAGCGTTTGATAAATTACAACATCAGGCCATATGGAATGCATTGGCATGTAAGGGAGTGCCGTCTTAAATCATAAATTTAATCAGGGTGGAAGTTGCCGCATTAAATACAATCAAATCTTAAGTAAAAGAATTTCGGCATTGACCGGTGCATCAATACGACAGCGAACAGTCCTTTTACTCTGTACGGTTCAGAAATAGACTCAGTATCGTCCTTCACTTACCTAGGGAGCTTTGCACTGGCGGTTCTAGTGATTCGAATGAAATAATGCAAGCTTTTGTGAATCGTTGCCTTCACGCAAAGAAAAAACATGGTTGAGGTAACCATAATCTAAGAGCAACATGTTATGGTTTAATTATATGGTTATATATAAAAATAATATGGTTGTCGTTGGAACATATTATTGTCTTACATAAAAATAACATTGTAAAATATAACCATAGTTATGTTTATAATATAAACATACTATTATATAATTTGAAACATGTAAATGGTTATATGTGACAACGTATGAATATATTTATAAATAACAAAAAACAAATACACGAATATTTCCATTTAGACTTACATACATATTTTGATATTTTCTGCTTACCTTTTTATGTGTTTGATATTTTTAATTTAAAACTATCATTTATAATAAAAAACAAATTTATTTGTTGACAACAAATATGTATTTAATGTTTTTACGGTTTTAGATGAACCGATAGCTTACACACATATTTGTTTATTTTTAGACAAACTTTACATACTAGGTTTAATAATAATATATTGTGGTTATAATTTTTAAATATTAAAAATAATTTGGTTGTGGTTTGAATTTTAATATGTTTCAAATCAACCATGTTGCTTTTTTGGTGCGTATAACCATTGAATGATTAACTGTTAACAAAAAACTTGTTTATCGTGACCAAAGTATTGTTTTAAATAACTATAATTTGTTCACAGCAAACATCTATTGTTACAGAGAACATAGTGTGGTTGCCGTGACCATACAATAACCATGTTTTTTCTTTGCGTGTTCGTAGAATTCTTCGTATATTATAGCCTAACACCGATCCTGGCTGAAAAGGTCATGGCTGGGACGTACCCTACGAAAATCTTCAGAGGATATTTGAAGGTAAGGTATAGAATGGACGTCTCAAGGAAATCGTAGAAGGGGAGGCTCATCAAAAACATGGCGTAGATTAATGGAGCTGCATGCAAAATGACCCTATGAAAAATCGCCCAAAAACAAAAATGAAAAATTGCCGAATGAATAATCACCCTAAAAAAATTAAAAATTGTCCAAGAAAGAAAAATGGAAATTTGTCCCAAAAATTGTGAAAAAATACCCAAATATAAATATATAAATGAATTATCGCCCAAATTTATTTATAGTTTTCCTATTAAATAAAAAAACTATAAAATTGTAAATAGTTTAAGTAAGGGCATTGATATTGGTTTAATCCATCGAGCAAGCTTTGAGCTTGCAACTTCTGTGTGTAATCTTTGCTCAAAATAAAAAAAGGAGCGACACCTGCTGCTCGTGGTGATGGTACTAACGGATCGCTACGTAACCGTAGTAACGGTCGCTACAACCGTTGTTTAATTAAACTGTTGATTTAATTCATCGTGCAAGCTTTGAGAAGAAGTTGTATATAATCTGTGATCACAGTCTGTTAGGAAGCTCTTTGCTACCAAGTTTAATATATTGTTGCCAATGTACGCAAATAAATTATTGTATGCGTTAATTAAAATAAATATGAAAGGGAATATATGTGAATAAAAAAATAATAAAAGTAAATAATATGAGTTTAAATTAATCATTGTTTATTGTGAAATTTCAGAATTAGGCGCCGCTGGCAAAAAATTTTTATAAATTATAAAAAATCGCGCAATTTTTCAATAAGAAAATAATGTCTTTTTAATAAAAAATTATCGCTAATAATAAGTAGTTATAAATTTTACCTTAAACACTAGAAGTGTTAACATTAAAATTTTGTCACGATATAAACTGGAAAAATAAGCAATTTATTTCTGTCTTTCCCAAAAAAAAAAAAAATGTTGAATTTACACAAAATATATTAACATCACATTTAAAGTTGTACCAGTGGCTGTCTTTAAAAAAATGGTAGTCTTTAAAAAGCTTCTGATTATTAACGTAAATTCTGAAATTTCACAACAAATACATTTATAACAATAATTATACATACATATATTTCAACTCATATTAGTAACTTATTTATAACATTATAAGTAGAAATATTTACTAGTATAAAAGAAACAAAACGGATTCTACTTTTTCGCCAAAACAATTTACGTTAATAATCAGAGTGGTGTCCAAATAGTTAATGTAAATTGATATATATAGCCAAACTTATTAAATGTTATAGATAGACAGTTGAAATTTACAAAGTACCTATACCGCTTAGTCCGCTATAACAACAAGAATAAAGTTTGAATCTATAAATTACAGGGTGTCCCCATTATTGATGTAATTTGACCATTATGTTCCCATCTTTGGAACCTTTACATACAAACACTTGAAAATTAGACAGAATGTTCACTATTATGTCTGGTATAACAACAAGTATAAATATTTAGAATTAGAAATTAAAGGGTGTCCCAATAGTTAATGTAAATTGATGTATATGGACACACAGTTAAAATTTACAACGAATCTGTATGAAAAAGTCCCCTTTAACAAGTATTTAAATTAAAATTTGAATTTAAAGGGTGTCCCAATACGTGACGTCATTTGATATATATGGCCGTATCTTTTCAACAGTAATTGACAAACACTTAACAATTAGACAGAATGTCCATTTCTACGTCGGTTATAATATGTATAAATATTTAAAATTATTATATAATATAATCATTGCATAATTACCGGCTGCATGCAAAATGACCCTATGAAAAATCGCCCAAAAGCATATATGAAAAATTGCCCAAGAAATCAACTTACAAAATTGGGTAATATTTCATATGAAAAGCAACCCAAAAATTTTTTCGTCGTTTGTGGAGAATAATTCATTTCTATATTTTTGGGCGATATTTCATAATGAAAAATTGCCCAAATGTTTTAATGAAAGATCACCAATTTTTGTGCGATTTTATATGATGAAGAAATTTTTCAATAAGAGTGTAAAAATAATGGTTTTTCTTAAAAACGATATTTTTTAAATAAAAAAATTATCACGAATAATAAGTAGTTATAAAGTTTACCTTAAACAGTAGAAGTGTTAACATTAAAAATGTATCACGATATAAACTGGAAAATAAGCAATTTAGTTTCTGTCTTTGCTTATCAAAAAACAAGCTGAATTTACAGAAAATATATTAACATCATATTTAAAGTTGTACCAGTGCAAGTCTAGGCCAATCCAACCGAATTTTCTTCTACGGATTTCATTATTTATATCTCCAAGCCCTGCTTTTAGCCACAGTTGTTCATTGGATGTTCTGCGAGGCCAAAAAACTCGTAAAATTCTGCGTACATATCGATTAACGAAAGAACGTAGCTTCCTCTGTATATTCTCTGCGGCTTCGCAGCCGTATAGTAGAACAGAGAGAACGCAGGCTTTAACGATTTTCATTTTTGTTTTAACGCTGTAGCAGTTCGAGTTCCACACATTACGCAGCTGTATAAATGCACCTAGGGCTTTTCTGATTCGGCTCTCAATGTCTCTATTGGCACCACCGTCTTCGGATGTGTAGCTTCCAAGATACGTGAATTCCTCTACTCGTTCGACGCTAGCATCAAGTAAGTTTAGGTGTTCCGAGGACGTGGAATTAATTCTTATTCCTTTGTTTTAGCCGTGTTAATTTTTAGGCCCACTTTTTTGATTCTTTTGCAAGATCATTAAGTTTTTGTTGCAAGTCACATAGCCGATGTGAAAGTTCATATTTATCATCGGCGTAGTCAAGGGATTCCAAACTTTGATTTGGAACTAGTGGGTCCCACAAAATGCCCCTCGGTTTTTCAAAATTGGTACGTCTGGCTACCGCATCGATCACAAATAGAAGTGGTGAAGTAGGCATCCTTGTCTAAATCCGGATACTGTATTGAAAGGTTCAGACATTCTTCCCTCGTCCAGCACTGTACATTCGAAATTGTTGTAGCTGCTGCGTATAACGGTAATAATCTTCTGTGGCACCCCCACATTTTTAGGGTTCCGTACACAAAGTGTAAAAACGTAACCCTATTGTTTTCGCTACAATGTCTGTCCGTCTGTCAGCGCCTTTTATCTCTGGAACCGTAATAGGTAGACTCTTGAAATTTTCACAGATGATGTATAGCTGTTGCCGCTATAGCAACAAATACTAAAACTTATAGGGTGTTCCGATAGAGAGGTGTTATTCACGAATATGTGTTTATTTCTTGAACTGTAGGAGGCATAGACTCAAGATTTAAAAACAGTAATTAAAAATATAATATAAAAAAATAAACCTAAAAATTAAAGGGTGTTCCGATAGTGGCGTGATTTGCATGTATAAAGCCTAAGTTTTGAACCATAATAGGTAGACGCTTGAAGCTTTCACAGAAGGTGTATAGAGTGGCCGCTATAGTAGCAAATACTAAAACTTATAGGGTGTTCTGATAGAGAGGTGTTATTCACGAATATGTGCTTATTTCTTGAACTGTATGAGGAATACACTCAAAATATGGAAGCAGTAATTAACACTTAGTTCGCTATATAAACAAATCTAAAAAAATAAACCTAAAAATTAAAGGGTGTTCCGATAGTGGCGCGATTTGCATGAATAAGGCCTAAGTTTTGAACCATAATAGGTAGACTCTTGAAATTTTCACAGAAGGTGTATAACTGTGGCCGCTATAGCAACAAATATTGAAACTTATAGGGTGTTCCGATCGAGAGTTGTTATTCACGAAAATGTGTTTATTTCCTAAACTGTAGGAGGCATAGACTCAAGATTTAAAAACAGTAATTTAAACTTAGTTCGCAATATAAACAAGTATAAAAAATAAACCTAAAAATTAAAGGGTGTTCCGATAGTGGTGTGATTTGCATGTATAGGGCCTAAGTTTCTAACCATAATAGGTAGATGCTTAAAATTTTCACAGATGGTGTATAACTGTGGCCACTATAGTAGCAAATTCTAAAACTTATAGGGTGTTCTGATAGAGAGGTGTTATTCACGAATATGTGCTTATTTCTTAAACTGTAGGAGGAATACACTAAAAATATGCAAGCAGTAATTAAAACTTAATTCGCTGTTTATAACAAGTCTAAAAAAATAAACCTTAAAACTAAAGGGTGTTCCGATAGTGGCGTGATTTGCATGTATAAGGCCTAAGTTTTGAACCATAATAGGTAGACTCTTTAAATTTTCACAGAAGGTGTATAACTGTGGCCACTATAGCAATAAATACTAAAACTTATCGGATGTTCCGAAAGTGAGGTGTTATTTGCCTATATGTCTTTATTTCTTGAGCTATAGGAGGCAACTACTTAAAATTTGCAGACAGTAATTTACTCTATGTTCGCTTTCTAAACAAGTATATAAAATTAAACCTTAAAATTAAAGGGTGTTCCGAGAGTGTCGTGCTTTGCGTGTATATGGCCTAAGTTTTGAACGATAATAAGTAGACTCTTGAAGTTTTTACATTAGGTTTATTACTATGGAAAATATAACAAATAATAAAAATTAAAGGGTGTTCCGACAATGACGTGATTCTCATGTATAACTCCTTATTTCTTTAACCGTTATAGGTAGACTCTTAAAATTTTGTACAGGAGATATATTGCCACGATCGACATGAAAATTACTAAAAATTATAGGGTGTTCCGACAATGACATGTTTTTCACGTATAGTGACTTATTTTTTTAATCGTAATAGGTAAACTATTGATATATTCATAGAAGAAGAATTTCCATGGCCGTTATAACAAATAACAAAATTAAAGGGTGTTCCGCAGAGACGCGATTTTTACTTAAATAGCCTTATTTTTTTGAACCGTAATAGGTAAACTCTTGAATTGTTTACACCAGATGTTGTACTTCGGCCGCTGTAACAATTACTAATTACTAAAGGTGATCCGTCAGTGACATGTTTTTCACGTATATTACCTTATTTTTTGAACCACCCGGTAGGCCTGATATTTTTATAGAAAGTGTATTACCATGCCCGTTATAACAATTCCTAAAATTAAAAGGGTGTTCCAATAGCGATGCAATTTTCGCGCATATGACTTTGATTTTATAAATAAAGGGTGGACTATAAGACATGAAAAAATTAACAACTTGAGTCTTTAAAGGCGTACTAAACATAGTACGGAACCTTACGTGTGTGAGACTAACTCGACACTTGACTGATTTATTTAGTTCTGCCCAAATACATTCTCGATGTATAGTCAAATGCTTTTTCGTAGTCGACAAAAAGAATATACAGAGGGGAACGGATTTCAATGTATTGTTCAATTATGATCCTTAAAGTGTTAATTTGATCGACACAGGAGTGACCACTTCTAAAACCGGCTTGTTCCAGGCGCAGTTTTCCGTCTACTAGCTGGACGATTCGTTCTAGAATTATTTTCATGAATACTTTCATAACAATGCACAAAATAGTAATGGCCCTCCAGTTGTTGCAATTTGTGGTGTCTCCTTTCTTTGGAATTTTTATAATAATGCCCTTTAACCAGTCTTTTGGAAAAATTTCAGTATCCCATATCTGTTGGAAGATACCGGGTCACATTTGAGAACTTCCGCTGTGATGTTATCAACTCCCGCCGCTTTTCCATTTTTTAGGTATTTAATGGCGTCAATGATTTCTTGAATCGATGGCGGTTGGGTTCCTATAGGTAGGCTCGGCACGGTATTGTTGTTTGTTACAACGGTATCCTCTCTGCACACATTAAGTACACTCATAAAATGTTCTCTCCATCTTTTTAGCTGTTCATCAACTTGGATTAAAAGCGTCCCATCTAGGCTTTTTACAGGGAGCGTCTGTTTTATATTCGATCCTGCAATTTTCTTCGTGATCTTATGTTATGCACTGCAGCTGCATTTTCTGCTTCAGTGATCATGCCGATAGTTTTTTCATTCTTGTCATCTCTTATCGAACGTTTTATTCGTTTACTAAGTTGGCGGTACTCGGCTTGTTTTTCTCGTCTTTCAGTTGGATTTTTTTAGGTAGTTTATTTGATTTTTTGATAAAGCTCTTTCATTAATCATTGACCATGATTGTTTACCACCGGGGGTTCCAATTGTCACTGCAGTAATGGCAAATGCTTTGACGCGGTTCACTCGGGGAAAATAGGGGCACCAGACGCTAGGGTTCCTAGAGCCTAAATCTGGAAGAAAAGGTCTGTTGTTTTAACACGGGTCCTCTTCGAGGCCTGACCAGTGCCCAAAGGACTGGTACCACGGGAATCGGTGGCCCCACAGAGAGCCTATCCTCTCTGTGACCGGTTATTGGTGAGGTCCCCTTCGGGGGTACACGTGGTGGTTTTGGTTTAAGATCGATTATTGCAGATGTGGTGCAAGATCGTTCAAGTGTGCTGTTGCACTCTCAACAGACGGAGTTTGGATAGTCCCCAAACCCCTAAGGAAGAGGTTATAATATGGATCTAGGCTTGCCTTGGAAAGGCTTGCCATATTGTATAAATTGCTACTCATTGTGACTGTATGTACACAAATTGCGATTGGTGGCAATCGTAAAGTGTTGTTATACTACACAATGGGGGCGCTAGTCTACGTCTTTATTTCACTCGGTGTTAAGAGCACCGTGGGATAAAGCCACCGTGGCAGGAGCCCACGTTAATCTTGAACACATCTGACCATGGATATGCAGTCTTTTTTCCTTTTCGTTTCACGCCCTAGACCGTCTTCGCAGGCATTCGTGACTTGTGTTTTTAATCTGTTCCACTTTTTCTCAACGTCATTGGTAGCATCCGTTTCGTTTATCCTTGAATGTAATAGTTCGGAGAATTTGGTCTTATGTTCTAATATATTAAGCTTATCAGTATTGTATTTAATTCTAATGGATTTCAGCTTATGTCTCATTTTCTTTACGGAGAATTTAACTATTCCAACTAAGAGATGGTGCAATATCTGCGCCTCTCTTATTTCGGACATCACAAAGACTATTGCTCCATTTGGCTGAAACACATATGTGGACAATTTGGTTTTCGGTTCTATTATCAGGCGATACCCAAGTTGCCTTGTGGATGACCTTGTGAGGAAAAAGAGTGCAGCCAATTTTTAACTCGTTTATTCCACTTAACTCAATAAGACGTTCTCCATTGTCGTTTCTTGCGCCAATACCATGTTTGACCATGATGTGCTCTAGATTCGAGTTGTCTGCACCTATTTTAGAGTTAAAGTCATCCATAACCACTATTAAATCTTTCTTCGCAGAGTTGTATATGGTGCTATTTAGAACGTCGTAGAAATCATTTTTTATTTCGTTCGATGCGTCTTCTGTTGGGGCATAGCATTGTATTACGGTCAAATTTTTGTTACGGCCTTTAAATCTGCCAGAAATTATCCTTTCATTAGTGAATTTGTAGTCCATTCCTACCCCATATTGGTGTACATCGTCTTCACCTGGCATGCCTGACAAATACATAACATGTCCACCAGGTGTTCGTAATTGACTACATTTGTTCCACCTGACTTCACTTAAGCCCATGAACGCTAGTTTGTATTTCGTTAATGTCCTACATGCTTGTGATAGTTTACCTGCTTGGTATAAAGTTTTTACGTTCCATGTTCCAAATCTTAATCCTTTATCGTCATCGGGTTTCGGGATCGAGTGCCATTTCCATTTATAGACATACTGGGAATTGATGTCTTTTGCTATCAAGAGCTTGTCTAACGTTGAGAAGATATACTCTAAGGCTAAAAAAGAGAGTTTAGCTCTAGTGTGGTCAGTGGAAAAATTATATTACTACTTAGCAGGCCTGGAGTTTAAACTGGTAACGGACCACAAACCGTTAGAAACAATTTTTAAACCAACATCAAAGCCCCCGGCCAGAATTGAATGGGGGTTATTACGGTTACAGGCATTCAGATTTAAAGTAATCTTCAGGACCGGAAATGAAAACACTGCAGATTCTGTGTCTAGGCTTTGCAAAATTTATAATTCAAGCCCGTTTGACGAACACTGCGAAGAAAATATATTTCATATTGTTTCACACTCAACGCCATCATCTCTTATGATCCCACTTATAGCCAACAAAAGTGAGTTTTGATGAAGAAATCTCCAACAACATATTGCACAATCATCAGGAATCATGGGACTCTAATACATCAAGTATTTATTATCCATTTCGTTTCGGTCGCTGGTTTCTTGGATTTTGATCAAAGATTACACAGAGAAGTTGCAAGCTCAAAGCTTGCTCGATGAATTAAACTTTTATATTTATTTATACAATAAGAAAAGTATAAATAAATTTGGGCGATAATTCATTTATATTTGGGTATTTTTAACAATTTTTGGGCCAAATTTTTCGTTTTTCTTTTTTGGGCAATTTTTAATTTTTTTAGGGTGATTATTCATTCGGTAATTTTTCATTTTTGTTTTTGGGCGATTTTTCATATGGTCATTTTGCATACAGCCATAATTACCATCTTAAAGAAACTTGATTTTAAGTTTGTCTGTTTTGAAGTCGGTTGTTTTTTTATTATATTAAAATCAAATTGGTTTTTTGAAGGGAGAAGGAAAATGTCCCTGTATGTTTTTTCTGAATTTACAAATGTTTCGTTATCAATTATTATTTTGCAATAATGAAATGAAATTTTGAGTTTTTAAGAAAGGCTAGGCATTGTCATATTTCTGTTATTTCTTTTTTATATCTCTTATTTTCTTACAATTATTTTTATAAATTAGATATTTTCATTTCTCTTAAATTAGGATTTTGTTTGTATTCATAAATTTTTCCGTTATGGCGTAGAACTTCATGTGGTTTAAAATTTATCTGTGTAAAATTTGTGTCAGTGATGGGTATAATAAGGGATCTTTTAACAGTCAGTGCGTCTTTCTTTGTATTTGGCGGCACCTATATATACCTATATATATATATATATATATATATATATATCTACATCCGTATTATCTGCGAACCAACGTTTGAGATTTTTGAAATAAAAATTTCTTTAATCCCTCATAGTTTTTCTATAATACCTCTACACAGAAAAATTATTACCAAAATTGATATTATTTACGTTTTTCAAAAACTTTTTTGTTTGGATCTAATAATATTTTTGTCAGATTTTTAATTTTCTTCTAGCAGTGTTGCCGTAATAAAAATAATAGATAAAACCTCAATTTTTTAATATTGAAATGTTGTTCTCCTTAAAAAAAGAAATTAATCAACTTTTATATTTTTAGTAGCCTCTAATTATGTTTTGGTAGGTGGACAACTTCATTTCATTGACCTATGTAATTACATATATTAATATAAGCAAAAAAAGTATATAAACTTATTTTCTTACCAAAGTTAATGTTAATAATATGGTTTCTTGTTTTTACATATAGACAGAAAAATATTACATTGCGCACTGTTACTTAAAATCGGTTTTTTACAAAACAATATCACTACTGTTGACGGAATAAAGATATTATTTTCCACAGCCAAAAAAATAAACTTTTTAGTATTCATTCTTTATTAATTTTAAAATTTTTGTTTTGGTTTTAAATGCAATTGTGCAAGCGAACGATTTTTTGCGAAATTGTTCGACAGGTACTTAATCTAAAAATTATTTTGATGTTTTTTAATAAGCTTTTATTATTTGTGTTGGACATAGATTACATAGATGGCCAACTCTCCAAATGTCAAAAACCTGGCTATAAACGTCTTCACACTTATGGGTACGGTGTGAATTCAACACACATAGGGGAGTAAAATTTTTTCTTACATTTATACTATATTACGCGATATGTCGTTGCACTTTTCAAATGTGTAAATATTTTAAAATTTTTTAACTCAAAATTTATTCACAATTTATCATTTTTCCAAGTTTTTAACAAAAAATTAATTTAATTTTGTTGACATTTGTTAGGTAAAATTTATTTCTTTACAGTATTGTATTTTTTTGTCCTTTAGGGGATGAACATTTTCCATGCAGAATAATAAATAATTAAAATTAGTATTCAATCCAACGTTTTTCGCACAAATATATTAGCAAAAAATACAAAATTCTTATTCTTAATTAAAAACAAAAGAAATATTTAATTTCAACATCGAAAATTCATTGTAAAAAAATATAGTTTTTTACAAAATATTTTATACAACTATGTGCAGCTTAGGTGCTGTGGGGAATTTTTTTTTAAAACCAACACTTATACAAATTTTTCTACCATTACATTCCTATACTTAGGTTTTTTGACAAGAGACTTAGGTTTTTGACGTTTCAGTTTATCTATGTGTTATCTATGGTGTTGGATTTCTTATAGAGTTAACAATTATTTTTAGAAAGTACACGACCTTACCTATCTAAAGGTACTGCAAACTAGACAGCACCATACATACATATATATGAAAAAAATATGTATTATATATTTATATATATATATATATATATTTATATATATATATATATATATATATATATATATATATATATATATATATATATATATATATATATATATATATATCAGATTTATGGATAATACTTTAAAAATTGTCATATAATTAACCGAAGTCATAAAAGAAGAGTTTTATATTACCCATAGGTATCTCTACATTAGGTAAATACACATAACTTAAGTCCTATAAAAGTAAGTCTTACAAGTCTTACAATTTATATATAAGACAATACAAGTAATACAAGTCTTACAATTTATATATACATATATACATATACATATATATATATATATACATTTTAAAAGATGTAGATATTTATATTTATTGGGGTTTATCCGAAATACACCGAATATGATATTGGAATACAATGATCGAAAGAAAGGTATCGACTTATCGGACGAATTATCAAGCTACTATTCGCCAATTCGCAAGAGTCTGACATGGTACAAAAAAATTGCCTTCGATGTTATTTTTGGAGTAGCCATAACAAACGCAGTTTATTTGTACAACAAATTGAACCAGCAGACAAAATGTACGCTGTTGCAGGAACATACAGATATTGTAAAAAACCTATTGGGCGTACAGGCAGCCAACTTACCGGTACCAATTACGACACAGATTGGGTCATCTACAATGAACATAGACTGAAGGGGACAGCTGCAGCTGCAGCTACAACTAATAAAACAAAAAAAGTATCACAAATATGCAATATTTGTACTAAGCCCTATTGTTTGCATTGTTTCCAAAGAGTTCATAAGAATATTCCGTAATAATTGCTCTGGTTTTTTCAATAAATATAATATCTTTCAACATTTTTTTTTCTATCAATCCAAACTGTCAGGTCTACGTCAAAAAAACGAGATTTCCTCCATGTCCCAGCACATATTTTGTTTTTTATGGTCTGTTCTGTGAAGTCCAAGTCAAATAAACGATGTTCTCTCAACGTCCACAATTTTAAAGTTCTTTAAATTTGTATGGGTAAACAGCCCACATATGGGCAGTGGACTGCTGGTGCTTTCCGTTCATAGCCCGTATATGGGCTGTGGACAGTGAACGTGTTAAAAATTAAAGGATGTCCCTATATGTGACGTCAATTTAAATATATGAACCATTTGAACCATTGTAGACAATCACTTGAAAATTGGACAGAATGTCCAATATTTATAATCAGAAATTAAATATTTATAATTAGAAATTAAAGGGTGTCCCAATAGTTGATGTAATTTGATGTATATTGCAAAACTTTTGAACCGTAACAGAGAGACGGTTGAAATTTACAAAGAACCTGTATATCTAAGTCCTTTATAACATCAAGTATATAATTTAAATTTGGAAACTAAAGGGTGTCCCCGTAATTGATAAAATTTTACCTATCTAGCCCTATCTTTTGAACCGTTATACACAAACACTTAAAAATTAGACAGAATCTCCACTACTATGTCCCGTATAATAACATTTATAAATATTTAAAGTTATAAAGGGTGTCTCAATAGTTGATGTAAATTGATGCATATGGCCAAACTTTTGAACCGTTTTAGACATTTGAAATTTACAAAGAATAAGTGTTTAATTTAAAATTTTACATTAAAGGGTGTCCCCTAGGTGATATTGTTTAACCTATATGGCCATATCTTTGGAACCGTTACTTTTTATTGCTGTGTCAATAATAATATGTGTAAAAAAATAAAGGGTGTCCTCATATCTGAGGTAATTTATCGTATATGGCTTTAACTGCTGAACCGTTATGTCCGTTAGAGCAACAAGTATAAAAGAATTTGATTTGAGTACTATTTCTTACAGATTACTTCCTTTTAAATTTTTAGTTAAGAATTGATGCACATATATTTGTTTTGTAGTCGGTTTTTTTTTTTTGCAAGAATTATTTATTTGCAGTTTTTCAGTTGGTGGTAATGGCCAACCACATTTAAATATGTACATACATATGTATGCTTTTGACGGCATACGTTTTCCACCAATTATGCTCAAGAGGGGTGCTGTAGCTTAAGTGGTTACCACGTTGACTACTAAGCAGTGGTCACGAGTGCAATACTCAGCCGAGGCAACATCAATTTTTCTGATATGTATTAATTTTTCTTTATAATAATACATATCACAGCGCCCTCCTTCGCTGGAATTACTACATAGCACTAAATTGTCGGCGAAGTAAAATAATTATAAATTGGCTATGCTATCTTCAAACTAATTCGCCTAAATAACACCAGAGGCTCTGCAATACTGTTCTAAAAATAATCATAACGTGCAATTGCAGTGTTGTCCGATACGAAGCTTTACTATCACACTAACCATCTGTCTTATCTACACTAATATCCCTTTCCGAAGGAAGTAACACATTTAATATTGCCTGAGTGTTACTTCTCTTTAAAAAAAAGAGATAACGTTTTGTGCCTAAAATACAAAAGTAACTAGTCGCTAAAAGCCGGGGCACATAGAATTCGCTATAAGTCGTCATTTTCAACGTACAATAAAGTTGACATACAGGTTTTCTAATGAGTGTTGTCACAATCAGTACGTCTCCGTCAACGCAAAGTATGAAACTTGGGCAATTTTTAAATTTTGATTTAGCTAAATTATTTATGTGAAAATTGCACTCATAGAAAATATGATACCATTCGTGTTCAAAATGATCACAAACGTTGTCAAAAGTGTATCAACCACGTTTGTGGTTACTTTGTACACGGATGGTGTCAAATTGGTGACAACGATAGCGTTGTTGAAGTGACTACGTACGTGTACAATGTGACACCATATCGGTGTCAAATAATTAAACTGACACCACAACGGTGTCAAACTGATACCACACCGGTGTTAAATTGACACCGCAACGGTGTCGAATTGACAACATACCGGTGTTGAATTGACAACATACCGGTGTCGAATTGACAACATAGCCCTGTCGAACTAATAACATAGCGGTGTCGAATTGACATCATACCGGTGTCGAATTGACAACATAATGGTGTCAAATTGACACCGCACCGATGTCGAATCCACAAC
The DNA here is from genome assembly GCA_949628195.1 of Phasia obesa. Lineage (NCBI taxonomy): Eukaryota > Metazoa > Arthropoda > Insecta > Diptera > Tachinidae > Phasia > Phasia obesa. The sequence goes on from OX451217.1 coordinate 93,504,531, forward strand.
ATACTGGTGTTGATTATATACTACTCGTTGCTAACCTCTTTCCCAATTGACCAACATAACAAAAGTAAATACAATATGTTATAAACTTCTGAACGTATTTTATTATATAAATTTAAGCACACTTAATTGTTTATTTTATAATTACCTATATTAGACGCCGAAGAAACATTTGCAAACATTTATTTACAATATTCGTTATGTATATTTTTTGCGTAAAAGTTCCGAATTGTGTTTTTAAATTTTTCCCATTTTGAATATTAAAGGTGTCCTTTTAATGGGTACAAAATATCAAAATCTATTTTGATCTTAAAAACTAAAAAAAGAAATAAAAAACGGTTATTATCAAAGCTATAAAAATTACCAATTGTGGTGCCCTTAAATCAGATAGTTTTGGCCATTCCTGAAGAAATTCAAAACTTTTTATATTCTGTAAGTCCTTTTGTCGAATATTGAAGGACCTCTTCCAGCTTTCGCAAACTGATTCCCAATTGTCGCACTCTCTAATTAGCGAAGTTTTAAGTGCAATTGAAACTGACTCATCAATTTCCACAAACTCTTTAGTAATCGAACTAGCAACGGTGCTACTATCCAAGAGCTTCCTTTTTTAAGTCTGCTGCTTCTAAACTTTGCATAAAGCTTTCCACTTGCGTTGTTTTTTATTTTTCTTGAAATATAATAATAGTCCTATCAACAAAGAACAATTTTTTAATAAACGTAAATAAATTTTCTTTACAACAAAGAAAAAATGTCAAATCGAATTAAATATGTCTAGTAGAAATGGGGTAATGCAATAAAGTAATTCAAAAAGCAAACAAAGCTGAAATAAAGTACTTTTGGATTTAAAAATTACCTTTATTTCAGATTCCAAAGGTGCAAAGTATTATATCTTTGCTTAAAACATCTTCAATAATGACTTTAATTATAAAGTCTCTATGCTCACTCGTTAGTTCAATATTTTGATCGGCATATTCAAGCATTGACTTTCCTAGTGACGTCTCGCGTAATAATGTTTCAAAATCCTAATTATATAGTTAGAATATGCGATTTTATATAAATTTATGTTATTTATTTTATTTCATCTCACTTTTGTTAAAACACTTCCTTTTTTATAGCTACTTGACTGAGTGCTTGTAGGATTCTCACCGCGCCTCCACCGCTCATCGACTGATATTGTGTCATCACCGATTTCGAGCTGCGAATTTTATTAAAACTTCAAAAATATCACAAAAGACACACATGCACAATTTTTACCTCCGTTTTTTTTTTCAAGCAAACAGCTTTTCTCGGAATTCTACACGCAGTCCTAGTGGTGGCACAACTTCCTCTAAGTCTTCCTTCTTTAAATAACGCAAGCGTTTGAATGTTATTTGTGCCGCTAAAATAAAAAATACATGTTACACGTTCCTGGGTTACATTTTGAGTTACTTACATTTTAAATAATTATAAATAGATTCCATATTGATGTTTCCCGAGAAATCCTTCAGCATGTCATCGTCTTCTTTATCGTCCAATTTTTCTTTGCTGGAAAAGCATGACTTGCCAAATACCAAGATATCACCATCCAATTCTATGATATCACCAACGTTGTCTTCCTCAAGTATTTTATTATTATTTTGTTCCATTTTTTTTAATATTTTAAGTTTGCTTAGAAACACACTGATCACTTTAGAATGAAAAACAAAAAAGCCCAAAATTTTCTTTTTTATGTAATTTGACAACCTGCTTTTATCAATTCAACTACGTTCGTTTCCAAATTGTAAACGGGCGTTGTCAAAAAACGTAAAGGTTTCAAACTGACCACATTCGTTGTTGATTTTGCAACATGATTTTTCGTTCAGTTTGTTTGTTATTTCAGAAAAGTTTTTTATTTGTTTCAGATTAATTATTTGTCTGGTTTTTTCTATAATTTTAGTAAACTTTTTTGTCTTATTCAGACAATCATTTTGTTTGAATTTTTTAATAATTTTCAGTAAAATTTTTTGTCTGATTTAGACAAATTTTTTGTTTGAAATTATTTTCTAAAGTCAATAATTTTTTTTACCAAATATCTTAATTATTTGTTTGAAAAAATCGTGGAATATTTTCAATAAACAAATTTTAAATTTAATTGTTTGAATTTATAAATTTGTTTATAGGACCATATTCAAACCAAAAATTGTATGATTATGCAAATTAATTGTTTGAATATGAAAAATTTTATGCTATTGTAAAAAAATTCAATCAGCTTAAGCTGAACCTGATTATAAACTTCATCACTTACTTCAGGAAAGATTCCTACCTTGCCTTTTCTTAAAAATCTTCTAAAAATGTCTGTTATGAAATTGGATTGGATGTCATATCTAATAACAAAAATCTTTCGTTTTCCGTGGACAAATTTTATTTCCTTAATCTTATGTTCAGTTAAAATAATTTGAGTTTGAAATCTGTTGACTACCGTATCGATGATTGGAAAGTGGTTATTTTGCTCTTCTTGCTGTGAATGTATCGTACCAGTGGTACTAAAGTTATTATTAACTATTTCATCATCATCTATTGCATGATTTTCACATGTATTTGCATGGATTCTACTTAAAAAATCTGCTATTTTATTTTCCTTACCCTTTATATGATTCATTTCTATATTGCATTCACCTAATTCCATGAGCCATCTCTGAAGCCTCGGATTAATATCCATGCCTTTGTGTTTTGTGTAAAGCCAAACAAAAGGCTGATGGTCTGTTGCGAGGTCAAAGGCCTCCCATAAATGTAATATTTTACTGCCCAAACAATGGCTTTTTTCGGGGTCATTGAGGGTCCTGCTTGCATAACTTATAGGATGTTCTCCTTGCATGAACACAGCCCCTATTGCATAATCACTTGCATCCGTAACTAATTTAAATTTCTTATTGTAATCTGGATATTTAAGTATAGGTGGGTTGATTTGCCTTTTAAGTTGCCTTTTTAGCTTTTGAAATGGCTCAATATATTGGGAATCATTTTTATTGACTTAAGTATTTCTAATGAGATATTTTGTCAATCTGTCATGTGCAATTTTTGCGTAAATTTTCCAAAATCCTGTGGCTCCTAGAAAGGATTTGATTTGCTTCTGTGTTTCAGGAAACTTAAGCTTCTGCATGCTTTCAATTTTTTCCGGATTTGATTTAACACCATCCGTTGTCAGTATACTATGTCCTATGTTATTAATGTACTGCCCCTACAACGAAGCAGGCCACTTCTATAATGAGTCCCTTTTCGATCCCCATCCGTCCTCTCTGATTACAGGCAACCGAAATATAGTTTACGGCAACCTACTTTCACTGAGTCACGTGCTTCAACAAGCCTTTAATCTTGACTTTAGTGATATCAGACTGTCGACTGGTAACTGCCGGCCTTCTTTTTAATCATGCCGTCTCTACTGATTGCTAGCATTTGTTCAAGGCTCAGGTCCCTCAAGGCATCCACATTTAACAAGCTTCTACCAGTGGTACTGAGGCTTATGCTAGCCAGTGCTGGACATTCACACACAATGTCTCAGTCTCTTCCAGGCACAGTTTGAAAGTATAATCTTCGATCTTGGATGGCTGATACTTCAAGTTTCCATGTCCTGTCACCAACGCAGTGATCCAGCTTAAGGTACTTATATTATACCTGAGCACCTCACTGGCCTTCCTACCCATATGGACTCTTTGAGCACCATTCGAGCCTGCCTACACGTAGTGGCCTTCGCCCACCTTTTCAGGTTTACTATGTTCCCCCATTGCAAAGTGGAAAATTTCAGTCCTTATCGGATCAACAATCTGTAATTTTTTGTTCTTAGACATAGGGTTCTGAAATTGTGCAAGAATAATCTTAAATATATTTCCTATTATTCTAAAAAATATGAGCTAAATTAAACCAGAACTTATCTCAGAATAAAGGTAAGAATTTTATTTTTTGCATGTAGAGATGACTTGTATATTTATTTGGTTCAAAATAGCAACTTTAAATAATTTTTTTTATTATATTAACATTTTTATTATGTAATGTTTTTTTTACCGCTTTTTACTGGGTTTTGATATTTTTAAATAAAACATACATATTCGATGTATATTGTTGACAATAACTAAATAATACAATAAAAAATAAACTTAGAAAACATTCTCTTAGGTATAGTGTAACTTTAAATATTTAAATAAAACTTTAACTGTGACATTTTCTTCTTAAAAATCGCTATTTTGTGGTTATTTTATTAGTTTAAGCGTATCTTCATCCAAATAATTTGCAAGTTTGGCGGATGGTTTTCTTATATTTGTTAGATATGGATCAGAGGTGTAAAGAAGTCAATTGAAAACATCTTCGTTAGTGGCTGATCGCGAACATTTTAGAGAGTGATGTAAACGATAATTTTTGTAGTCTTTATTGCGTGTCTCTTGTGCTTCTTCGGACAGCTGACCAAAAGGCAAAGCTGCAAAATGTTTTATAATGCTTTACCCATGTATCAATATTTTGTGGACAGATGATGGCATATGATACCAGAAAAAAAAAAATGATATAACCATGCAAAGCTACTTTAACAAAAATCAGTTGTTCAATTATCTAAATAACTGATTTTTTTTAACGTTATTGAATATATTTTGTGTTTAGGCACGAATATGCAGCTAATATTTTTATAGTATTTTATTAATATATTAAGCTTTAAAATTTTTTACAACCGACGTTTTTACATGCAGCCAAAACAACATTACATCATTCAGGAGCTAAAATTTCAAATGTTTTCACTAAAACCTGATCCGTTCTTTATAAAATCGGAATCTACATCAAATCACATTTCCAATAAGGTATATAACTCCATAATTGTAACGTGAATTATATTAAAAATATGCTCTGAAATATGTTTTATTTTTATAGTAATAAATCGATGTCGTAAAAAGATGTGAATAGGCTCCTTACTTCCGAGTATTACTATTGACTAAACATCAAATATTTTACTCAAATTATTAAGTTCGACATTTTAGCTTTTCAATAAAAAGAAAATTATGGTTTAAATCGAACATTTTTAAAAATGAATTATGGGCTGGTCTTACTGTACGATTTTCCACTGTGCATTGTATAACTTTAGCTCGCATTATGCCATCAGTCCTGCTTACCTACGGTCCCTAAGGGATCCATCAGTAAAAATGCTGATGTCGTTCTCCATACACTCATTGTGTATAAAGCCTTTCGCAATATGTGTCCGATGCAGTCTTTCGACTATCTTTCTTGTACTCATGCGTTCCATCGGCATTTGAGCTTCCCTAACCTTCTTACTAACTATGTCCAGGATGCTCTTAAGCCCTATATTCGGCCCAAAGTTATGCCAAATGGCATCGTTCTTCATACACAAAGCTGACATTGCAGCCGTTGACCTAATGAATAAGTCTAACGGTAGCAATCCCAACATTGCTTCAATTGCCTGTTTTGGAGCAGTACGCATTTCGCCACGTATACTCATAAAAGCAATCCTTTGAATCCCATCTAACTTACGCTTAATTGTAATCTGAAAGGCTACTATGTCCTAAGTACTCTGTTTCTTTCGCAAAGAACTTACGTTTGTCCACCTGAATTTTCCAATTGTGTGCTCTTAGTCTGTCAAATACCTTTTTGGTGTTGTAGAATATCAACCAGGTATACAACACTAGTAGTCCAGTCCGCTAGTAGTCCAGTTGCCACATGTATTCGTAATGAAACATCTAGCGAGACTGATTGTCACTTGCCCACTGCGACATAACCCGTGGGCTCGAAGGAAAGTCTGAGAGAATAGATCGCTGTTGCTCCCAGTTTTCCTTCTCTTTCGCCGGGATGCAATCCCTTTAACCCAACCTATCTTAAATTTAATGTACCTATGATCAGAAAAAGAGCAGTCACATGAACTGATCAAATCTGAGTGCCTAGTACTTACTAGAGTTATATCTTCTATTTACTACAACAAAATGGGGTTCTGACACAACGTTCCAATCTACTAATTACAAAGAATGAAATCAAGAAAAGACTCACCCCTAGCATTACAGTCGCAGCTTCCCCATACGACATGATGTGTATTGGCGACCGCTCCAATAATGACCGACAGTCCCAATCTGCTTGCTATTTCTTCTTTTTCTCGAACCTTAGCTGGTGGTGTTTCGATATCGTATGCCATGTAGCTGGAGGCGATTATTATTGTTCGGGTTTTCGTCTCCCAGACGGCTTCTACCGAATCTTCATTAGTGAAAGAACGAAGATATTCAATTTGCTTTTGGCCACTATACCCAATTTGATCTTTCCTGGACCATTCGTGTTTAAAGGCTTAAGGCCTATAGCACCAAGCCCGCAAACCCTGCCTTGATAGGCTTGGGGTAAAACAGGCTCCTCCCGTCTAACTGCCAAGCAAAGGAGCAGTGCAGACGAAGCTGCTTTAGAATGATTAAGATTGACTTGCATCACCTTTACCATCTCTTGTGGCACGTACAATTGTGACGTTGACGTCTTTTTGATCCGAGTCCAAGAGGGCGTTCTCGTCAACTGCCTCGTCCATCTTCTCAAACAACTCACCCACACACTCGGAGTTTGAGAGTGTGTCCTCCTGAGAGGTTAGACTAGCATCATTTTTCCACGTCCGGAGAAGGATAACCATCTTCCTGAACCTGGTCTTCCTTGTTGTCCCTTCGGTAGACACGTAGGATGATCGCCTTAAAACCATAAAAGATCCTTCCACGATACGGGTCTTTGCAGCATATGAAGTGCTTGGAGTGAGGTCCAGAGGCACTTAGCTGTCTTTTGTTGCACATTTTTTTGGTGCATCGTTTTCGCATTTGAATGGCTTTGGTTGTTCAGAGCCTCCTCCTCATTCTTGAGCGACACCAGTCTATTCACAGTATTTACAGACCACAAACCGTTGAAGGGCATAACTAATCTTAAGGTTCAGGACGTCTGAAGTTAAAACTGTTAGAATATGATTTTAAAATATGCTATAAGCCTGGAAAATTAAATTAAAATGCGGATGCTCTTAGCCGTTTGCCTACGGAAGAGATCAACATAACCGTTATAACTCGGATAAAAGCAAAGGACATTGAAAGGGAGAATGTTGGAAATAAAACCATAATAGAGAGTGCAGCAAATAAAGAGTCGAAACAGGAAGATACAGCAACGTACTTAACAAATCCGGAGGATATTAGGAACGTTATCGAAACATTCCACGACACTACATTAGGAGGACACCAGGGAGCACTCGAAACGTATTTCCGGATTAGGGTACAATATAAGTGCGAAGGTATGCAAATTAAAGATTACATCGCCACCTGTAAAATGTGTCAACAAAATAAGAGTTCAAAATTAAATAAAATGCCCAGGACCTTAACATCAACCCCCAATATGCCGTTTGAAAGAGTTTTTATGGATATTGTAGGACCTTTAACCGAATCATCAAGAGCAAATAGATATATTATAACCTTTTTGAATGATTTTTTTCAGTATTTGATATGTGCTGCTGTCCGAGACATGGAAGCAGCTACTGTGCCGAAAGAGTTTTTTAGGGAAATTATTGCTCGATTCTCTATTCCCAAGACTCTAGTGACGGATAATGGAAGAAATTTCACTTCAAAACTGTTTAAAGAAGTTTGTAAACTAGTAGATGTTAAGAACATATACTACCCCGTTTAACCCTCAATCCAATCGATCTTTAGAAAGAACTCACAGGCCTCTGGCAGAATATTTAAGGAATTTCATCATTTGCATCACGCAATGCACGTGCAAAATAATACCAGGCATACGTCCACAAAGCAAACACCTAATATAATCCTTTAGGGGTTGGAATTAGAAGTGCCATTTAGATTCAAAAGACAGCCAGCACCTCTATATAATATGGATGATTACAGTAAAATTTTGAAATACCTGATTCAAAGAAGTTACGAAATTGTGAAAAAACCAAGAAAGGCCCAAGGCAAAGTCGAAGTAGTATTGCGAAGCATGCAATCTACTATGTTGCAGGCGGTACTTGACAAACCATGAACTGTTCAAAAAATATGTTTCTGGAACACAAACGCCATACGCCAATACAAAAATGAACTCGAGTACTTTCTAAATTATTAACAAATTGATGTCATGCTGTTTTCAGAGACTCACATAACAACAAATAGTTTTTTTTTTAAATCAATGGCTCTGACACCCGTGCCAGAGCATGTGGTGGTTCAGCAATACAAATAATGGCTCGAATTATACATTATTTACTGTGTGACTTTTGTGAAGACTACCTTCAAGCAACAAACATCTGCATTGATTAATTTTATTAAAACTTAGTTATTTCTTCAATTTATTCACCTCCTAGATATCAAGTATCAGAGAGTCAGTATAGCAACTTTTTTAAATCATTAGGTCCCTGCTTCATAGCATCGTGCGACTACAACGCTAAACATACGTCTAATAACTTTAAAAGGTTGTGTTTTGTTTGACACAATTTCAAAACTACCTCATAATGTGATCTCGAGTGGACAGCTCACCTATTGGCCTACTGACCAGCAAAAATACCGGATTTTATTTATTTCGGCGTGATTAAGGGTTTTAATGATTAAATCTTGATTTATCCTCGGATCATTCACCTACTATTGTTTATATGTAGAACTAACAAAATATTGTATCACCAACTAGTACAAGCATAAACTGGTTGAAATATAGAAAATATCTCAGTACGCATTGTTCGGAAAACGTCCCACTAAGAAGACGCACAGCAGATTCTTATTTATTTTGACCAGAACCTCAAATCAGCTGTTCAACATACAAAAGCAACCCGGAAACTATGTAATCACACATATTCTGTAGATGTCGAGCGGCTATTGACAGAAAAAAGAAAACTTCGGAGGGGGTGGCAATCACATAGATCTCCTCAACTCAAAATCAGATTTAAAGATAGCACGAAGCGGCTAAGAGAGCTACTAGAATCTCGAAGAGTAGCATCTCTGAAAAATTACCTGGATGACCTGGACTCAACTCCACAATCAGATTATTCATTATGGCGTGCAGGGAGAAACTTTAAAAGACCAGTCGTAAGTAAGCCTCCATTACGAACTTCTTGTAGAGGCTGGGCAAGAAATGATACCGAAAAAGGCAACGTGGTCATTTAAAAAATGTTTTTACTCCAAATGTCCCGACTGATATAGCTGAGCTGCCACTTGTCGATGTTAGTTCGGCAGTTACCCTAAGGTTTAAGCTTAGATATATTGAAAGATCTATAACTGATTTAAAAACCAAATAAGCTCCTGGCATTGCTAATACTACTAACAAGATGTTTTTCGAATTGCCCCGTGTAGCCAAAAAAATATTGTTTATGTTTTCAATGACATTTTACGTCTTGAGTACTTTCCCACGATGGTGGAAGATTTCTTTGATAACTATGATACCTAAGCCAGGAAAAGACCACACAAAGGTAGAATCATACAGACCCATAAGTCTTTTACCAAACATATCGAAGCTGTTTGAGAGAATATTAATAACTAAGCTAAACCCAATTCTGAGCGCGAAAGTATTCCGAATAATCAATTCGTCTTCAGAAAACAACATAGTACGATCCAATAAACACAGAGATTGATAAATGTAATTAAAAGACATTTGAAGAAAAAAAATACGGTTCTGCGTTTTTATCGACGTTTCTCAAGCATTTGAAAACGTTTGGCACGAAGGCCTAATATATAAGTTACAGCTGAACTTGCCCGAAAAATTATACAAGCTGTTAGAAAATTATTTAACTGATCGCAAATTGATCACAACATTTACAAGACCACATAATCAATTTGGAAAAATGGTTGAAAATGGAGAATAAAGGTAAATGGACAAAAATGTACTCACATAACTTTCCTACGCAGTGTGACTCATGCCCCCTATTTAGCCTTCGGACGTTAAATACCTCGGTATACATCTTGACCGGCGCACAGTGGCGCCTTTTCTTAAAACCCGTGGCAAATACAAAATTTCATGACAAAATTTTGTGAAATGAATTAAAACATCGTATAAAGAACGACTTACTTAAACTAATTTTTATTAAAAGAAGTAGTAAAATGTTTAGCAGATGCCCTACTTTTTCGGCAGTAGCCGCTTTTTAGACACCCTATATTTAGGTCATTTTTAAAAATAAAATAGAGCATATCTAAAAATGATCAAAAATGGTCTCGACCATATTTTCTGAGCATATTTGCTACATAATACTTTAAATAATTTTATTAAGTTTGGCCGCCGTAAATTGCCGCTGTAGGTGAAATAAGAAGAAAACTGTTACAACCTCATAGCGAAAACGAGAAAAAAATTTTTCTCATTTTTAAAGTATGTAACAAAGATGTGTGCAAAATGTGAATAGAAATAAAAAAGGGTTTCCAAATTTTTTTTCACTGCAGCAAATTTAGTGTAAAATAAAGTTGTTTGTTGCATCTTTCAGAAGCATTATGTCTTAAGTTTGTAAAAGATAAAGATAAATCAAGGTCCGACACTACAAAAGCTGTGGTGCTTGCAAGCCCAGTTCGACTGCTGAGAATCAAAGGGAGTATTCCTACTCCACCAAATGCTTTGCCCACAAAGTATAATATAGAAGAATCCTTAGCGTTGTTTACGGAATTGAGATTGTAAAGGAACAAAAAAGAAAATTTCGGAACTAAAGCCTTCTGTTATTGAAATAAAGAATGGAAAAAGCTTTTCGATTGATTAAGAATTTTTTCTTACAATGATTGATGGCTAAGTCCTAAATGTAATAACAGATACCTCGTCAACTTTAAAGTGTGCAATTTGAAAAAAGTTACATATAGAATTTAAAAATTTTTATGACTCAAGAGATGAGCAAAATTATGAATATGGAATTTCTCCATTACATTCCAGAATTAGGTGCATGGAGTTTATTTTAAAACTAGCATATAAAATTCCGCGTGAAGGTGAATGTTTTGATATGAACGCAACACAAAAAGAAAAACTATCTGCTCGAAAAAAATTATACAAAATGAAGAAGCTTGGGCTGAAAGTAGACTGCCCAAAGCAGGGGTATGGAAATACTAGTGATGGTAATATGTCCAGAGCATTTTTTGAAAATGATGAGGTAACAGCCCGAATTACTGGGGTCGACAATAATACTATACTTTTCAATATGTTGGCGGCCTCTTCAGACCCACTAATTTCATCACGAAGACATGTAAGATCTAGAAAGGATTTGGAAAACATAATTATAGCTCCGATATGTTAAGTCTATTCGATAACGCTCCCAATGTTAATGACTATTTCAAAGAGAACGAACTAATACAACCTAATAAAAATTATTCTTGCTAAATAAAATATATACTAAACAACATTATATCTATAGCATAAATATATTAATATTAAAAATACTTTAAAAATGTTTTTCTGTAATAGTAATAAAAAAATTTAATATTGGTTTAACATGTTATATTAGAGTGTTTTTTTCTAAACTTCTAGATTTGAACAATGTGTATTACAAAGCGCACCGGGTTAAACTAGTTACTTAATATAAATTTACTTAGATTTAAATATTAAATGTATATAAAAATGTGTATTTGCGATACAAATAAAAAACTTAAATTTAAGAAAAACATGTTAACATTTAACTGGAAAAATTATCCTATTTTAACCGCAATTTTTGGAGCACCCTGTATCTCTAGCAGTATTTTGTAAACATTAAGCCTAAAGTGGCCTTTGTCAATATCTTTTTAAATCTTTAAAATATCTTAATTATTTCAAAAGTTATGATTTTTGCAACGAAAAAAGTCAAAAGGCGCCACTGTGCGGCGCCTTACTTGGAAAAGCCACAATAAATCCAAATTAACACAAATGAAGTTAAAAGCAGTGCAACTAAACTGGATTATTGACAGAAATTCTAGAATTGCCTTAGACTGAACACTTTTATTGTACAAGTCAATTCTAAAACCAATTTCGTATTAGGCATTCTACATTCCTGAGCTAGCAATGTAGAAAAAATCCAAAGGCGCCAAAATGAGATTCTACGGATGATCACAGATGCTCCCTGGTATATAAAAAAACTCGCACATTCACAAAGATCTAAACGTGCCATCAGTTAAAGCACAAATAGCGAAATATGCAATAACGAATTAAAAGAAGCTTGAAAGACCGCCAAATCCGCTGGCCCGAAACAAACTAAATGAACTTGGTTACATTCGTCTAAGAAGGAGGGTCATGGCTTCTCTCGCCCAAACATTAGAGGGGTGATCCGCAAATGACAGCAGCAACCGTGAAAGATACAATTTTTTATCTATCACTGGCTGAACTTAACAAGTATATTTATTTTTATTTTAGACTTAAGATAGGACTTATTATATGTTAGTTCAAAACATTGAAAATACAATAAATTATGAAAAAAATCCTAGATGCGTTAACTTTCACCCAGAGAATGCTATCGCGATTTCGTAATGCTTCTGAGAAAGCATACCCTGCATAATCTATGTTCGCTCTAACTCTTTCCCGTTTGAGACTATGACTTGCTTTGAGTCTTTACCCCGATTAGAACTCTGTGAAACAGTATTATTGGGCAAAAATGGGTGATTCGTTAAAATGTAGGTTAAAATTCCCCGAAAATAAGATTTTTCTATGGACTAACTCCACTATAGTTTTGTCTTGGGTAAAAAAAGAGGCAATTGATTTGCCAACTGTTGTTGCACTAATTGTTAAATGTGTAGGAATTGAGCATTGATTTCATAATCCCGGTGATGTAGCAAGTCTTGGATATTAACGGATATAACGGCGTTATTTCTAAAAGAAACATATTCTGGTACCGGAACCGCTAAAATTTCGGGTATTTCAAGAGACTGTCTATTTCAGAGTAAAAATATAGAGTGCCTCGATAGACCGATTGGTAGCGCGCTAGTCTATAAGTCTAGGGGTTGCGGGTTCGATTCCTGCCAAAGACTCTGGATGTTTTCTGCAGACAATCAAAAAGCTTCGCAGATTGTGTTGTCTTAAAAAAAGATGTAGGTATAATAATAACAATTCAAGTAGTAATTTCACGAATGCTAAGCTTATTATATAAAATTATAAGCAGTTTTTTTAATAAAAGAGTTGTTTGATATCATACTGAAATTCAATACAGCTACTAATTGACTAAATTAATAATTTAAATGAACAAAAACAAACAAGTAAAAGTGCTATATTCGGCCGTGCCGAATCTTCTATACCCTTCACCACGGTGATTTGATTTATACAGACATGTACAGCATTATCCATATTGTAGACTCTTTACTTAAATAAATTCGTATGAGAAAAAATCATTATTCATGAGTTAAAAAATAGAAGACAATTGAAAACAAATTCCGTTTGCTACAATTGTCGCCGTGTTGTCAGCTACTTAATGATATTGAAGCAGACAGCTACATCGTAAACTCTGACATTGTTGTAGAAATACTTATTTTGCTTTTATAAAATTAAAAAACTTTTTCAAAAAATTATAAATATTTCCTCCAAAACTTTTTTTTTGCATATGAATTTTTAATTTGCAATTTTGTGACATTTTCTTTTGTTGAATAAAATAGAAATTAGCCTAAGTTGACGACAGCCACAACGTTTCATTTTTGACAGTTTGTAGTCGGTATTCTGATGATGTCTATGTGTTTAATGCACCTAGGTTTTAAAACAGAGCTATCATATATTAAAAAATCAAACGCATTTAAAAAAATATGTTACTCTATATACACACATACATACATATGTATATTCTTAATATTAAATATATGTTATGTTACAGTCATGATTTTCATTTTCAAAGAAATATTGAAATTTTCGTTTTAATTTTTCGAAAATTGCGTGTAAAAATTTTTTGTAAAAATATTTTTTTAAAAATTTTTTGTAAAATTTTGTCGAAAATTTTTTGGAAAATATTTAAAAAAAATTTTTTTTCGAATATTTTTCTGTAAAATATCTTTTTGAAAATGCTTTGAAAATTTTTTTGTAAATATTTTTGAAAAAAAATTTAAAAATTTTTTTTTAAAAAATTTTTTAAAATTTTTTTTTTTTAAAAATTTGATTGAAATTTTTTTGCTAAATTTTGGACCTTTCTCCAATCTATATTGAGTTAGAATGGTCAGACTAAAGCAAAAAAAATCCTTGGAAAAAAAAAATTTCCTCATATTGACACATGGGGGGTCCTTTTAACTGCTCCTATTTATCAGTGGGTACCCTATGGGTCCATTGGCTACCTCTATGTGTATTACTTTCTATTAAGGTCACTAATACAAATCAAAGCAGAAAAACCCTACCAATCTAAGAACAAACAAAAATCGCCCCTCCCAGGGGTTATTGATCCCCCGAGATCTGTATGTACTCCTTGCGATCTACCTGTCGTAGTCTAATATTTATTTGACAAAAAAAGGCAAAACAGAATCATTAAAGCTGAAAAAAATTAAAAAAAACCTGAAAAAACGTGAAAAAATATAGGTGGGCGTGGTTTTTGGCCCGCAGCCTCCAAAGGAATGATCCGATGTTGCTGAATTGCAATACCAAAATTTTCGAAACTATGCCTGACAGATTGGTGTGCTTAAATTTTTTGTATCTCTTCTGGTGCCTTGGCAAATGACATTACCACACTAACACGGACAGACGAACAGACGGACAGACAGATAGACGGACAGACGGACATCGCTTAATCAACTTTTCTATGTATAAGGATCCAGAATATATATACTTTATGGGGTCGGAAATGAATATTGTAGAAATTACACACGGAATGACAAACTTATATATACCTTTCCACCTGTGGTGAAGGGTATAAAAATGGAAAGATGTTTGTGAACTTTAAATAAATTTATATCTTCCGAACGTTTCCGTTTTGCATAGGGGGGTTCTTTTAACTGCTCCTATTTATCAGTGGGTACCCTGTGGGTCCATTGGCTACCTCTATGTGTATTGCTTTCTATTAAGGTCACTAATACAAATCAAAGCAGAAAAACCCTACCAATCTAAAAACAAAAAAAAATCGACCCTCGCAGGGGGTTATTGCTCCCCCGAGATCTGTATGTACTCCTTGCGATCTACCTGTCGCAGTTTAATATTTATTTGAGAAAAAAAGGCAAAACAGAATCATTAAAGCTGAAAAAATTAAAAAAAAACTTGAAAAAACGTGAAAAAATATAGGTGGGCGTGGTTTTTGGCCCGCAGCCTCCAAAGGAATGATCCGATGTTGTTGCTGAATTGCAAAACCAAAATTTTCGAAACTATGCCTGACAGATTTGTGTGCTTAAATTTTTTGTATCTCTTCTGGTGCCTTGGCAAATGACATTACCACACTAACACGGACAGACGGACGGACGGACAGACGGATAGACGGACAGACGGACAGACGGACAGACGGACAGACGGACATCGCTTAATCAACTTCTCTATATATAAGGATCCAGAATATATATATACTTTATGGGGTCGGAAATGAATATTGTAGAAATTACACACGGAATGACAAACTTATATATACCCTTTCCACCTGAGGTGAAGGGTATAAAAAGAAAAAAAAATTCGTAATTAATATTTTACTTGATTTTTATTTCAATAGTAATTATAGTGGTAATTTATTCAATAAATTTGTTAACTTATTATCTTTTTTATACTTTTAAAATGAGTTGACAACTATGATGTATAGATTTTTTGATTAAAAAAATATAAAATAATATTGAAAAAATAAAAAGTTTATGAAAATTGTTGTGCATATAAAAATGTGTCTGCGTAAAAATGCAGCTCGGAAATAAAATAATAGTTTACCAATGCAAGTTTATTTGTTTCACGTTCTTTGTTTGTATTGTATGTAAGCAATTATCACTTTTTGATTTTGATAGTTTTAACATCCATAGCAAATTAAGCAGTGGACTTGAAGTTGTGCAGATTATTGCGAATTAAAAAGGTAAGTTTTATATAGTTTTGATTAATTTCATAATCTTAAATACATACATATATACATACATATGTACATATATATATACATACATACATACATACATGGTAGGGCCAGCTCGGGCTACCACCGGGGTCAGCAGGTGGCGGGTCCGTGGTTCTCTTAGTCAACACCCTACGTAGCGAATTTTCAATACATTTCCGTGGCAATATAACTCTAGCCGTAAGGCATCAAGATCAATCCCAGTACGGTCTTGATTATGGTATTACTGGAAAAACTATTTTGATCTGATGAACCTTGGGCTGACAGATGTGACATTCTTGGACCTCAGTAAGTGAAAGTGAAATTTCATTGAAATGGCTCCCGGCCTATTGTCATAACTGCCTCCATCCCTTTAAAACGTAGCGAGTCTTAAGGTGAGCTCGAAGTTCGTCACCATTAGGTTGGTGGTGCAGGCTCGGATGCGGTTTCCCGATTAACACGGACCTGGCACTGATATGGTAGTCTCACGAGGGTACCATGTCAACCCATCGCATGGACTCCCTGCATGCATAGATAACCATGGGGTCGTAACGTGACTGCACATCGAACGGAGATAGCGGCTTTGAGTTGGGACCACAAAGAAATGATTGAAGACACAAACAACAACAATGATAACAAGGACAGGAAAAGTGAAGAGAGAAACAGCGCAAGTTCGGAGAACCCGTTCATGAGGAAATCGGTGATTATGAGATCACCACCTATAACTGTGGCTAGTAAACCATCAGTTAATAGTGGCAAACCGCAAAGGGGAAGTATTGAAAGACTTGGAGGAAAGATAAGTGAGTTGATAGCTTTTCTCAAAACCAGGTCGAATGTACACAAGGACATTGTTTTAATGTCAAATCAGGTACAGACGATATTCTTACAGATGTCTGACGAGCTAAAAAGTGCAGCTATTAGCTACCCTAAACCCGTTCTTTTGAGTACAGGTATGCAAACTCAGGAAGTGTACTTACCGAGAAAACAACAATTTGTAACTCCAAAGAGGAAAAGGGACAACGGGAGTATACCGAAAAAGAAGAAGAATATTATTCCAAGGAAAGTGGACGGAATCAACAAAAGTGTGGCTGAAATCCCAACGGGTAACAAATCGACTGACACAAGCAGCGAAAAAGTGCTAGAGGCCGAAAAAAGACCTGATTGGATTAGGGTACAAGGAAAGGCCAAGAGTAAGAAAAAACCGGCAAGACCTGATGCTCTGGTTATTCAATCGTGGAGAAACGTGTTATGCGGACATTCTTAGAAAGGTGAAAAGTGATCCAAAATTAGATAGCCTTGGCCGAAGCGTAAGGACTATTAGGAAAACTGCCAAAGGTGAATTACTCCTGGAGCTAAATAAACCTGCTCATCAGAGCACGAGTGAATTTAGGCAGACAATAGAGGAAGTGCTGGGACCAGCTGCTGATGTACGATCTCTGACGCATGAAATAGCGTTAGAAATTAAGGATATAGATGAGGTGACAACCAAGGATGAAGTTTACACAGCTTTAGTAAACCTGTCTGACGACTTTAAAACACTGCAGAAGTCAACGATAAAGTCGATGAGAAAGGCCTATGGAGGCACACAAACTGTCGTCGTTGGTCTGAGCGCTGGATTGGCTAACCGACTTTTGGAAATCGGCAAGATCCGTATAGGATGGGTAGTGTGCAGAATACGCGAGAAACTCACGCCGAGAATGTGCTACAAATGCTTGGATTTTGGCCACAATGCGTCGCAATGCAGGAGTCATCATAATCGCTCTGAGAAATGTTTACGATGTGGGGAAACCGGACATAAGGTCAAAATGTGCAAAAACAACCCCTCGTGCATGCTGTGTGGGGGCATGTCGGTGAATGGTAAAAGTGACCACATTACAGGATGTATGGTCTGCCCGTACTACAGAAAGGCGATTGAAAAACTCAGGTTGCAAAAATGAGAAGGATACTGCAACTTAACCTCAATCACTGTCGAGCCGCTCAAGAGCTGCTAAAGCAAAGTGATCGTGAACTAAATGTGGATATCGCGTTACTTAGTGAACCATATCAAGGTGTGGAGTCCTCAAATTGAGTGTCTGATTGTTTATGTACATTAGCAATCTGGTCGGTCAGTGGTTTAATGCTGCGGGACGCAACGTCACAACAGTGTGGATATGCTCGGGCCACAGTTTCTGGCATTACGTTATACAGCTGTTATATCCCACCACGGTATTCCCTAGAAGAATTTGAGGTCATAGTTGACGACATTGCTTCCGATGCAATCACTACAAATCCTGTATTGATAGTGGGTGATTTTAATGCATGGGCTATGGAGTGGGGCTGTCCCCGCACAAACTCAAGGGGCAGAATACTCTTAGAGGTATTTTCCGTCTTGGGTATTGTACTGATGAACACTGAAAGTGAACAAACGTTCAATAGAGGCGTTGGCGGATCGACTATTGACATCTCGTTTGCCAGTAGTAGCATCGCTGATCGAGTACGTTGGAGTATATCAGATCAGTATACACTCAGTGATCACAGTGCTATAATCATAGACGTGGCACATGAACAACTACACGTGAACACAACGACACAAAGTTTGACGGGTTGGAAGGCCAATAAGTTCGATAAGAATGTTTTTGCAGTTATAATGGAAAACATTGCTCTGGATAGCACAGCAGATGCCATGGCAGATCAACTGATAAATGGGATAACACAGGCTTGTAATGCAGCAATGGTGAAACGAAGCAGATCGGCAAACAAACAACCAGTTTAGTGGTGGAACGATGAAATTGCGAATTTGAGGATAAATTGTACACGTGCAAGAAGGCTATACACAAGGTCAAGGGGTAGTCCTGATAATAGTTTACATCAACAGGTGTTTAAGACGAAAAGGAGAGCCTTAAAGCTAGCAATTCGTAAAAGTAAGCGGAGATGTTTTCTGGAGGTATGTGACGATGTTGAAAATAATCCATGGGGCCTAGCCTATAAACTGGTAACCAAGAGACTTAAGTGTTTAAACCCTGCACCACCTAAAGAGGAGTCGATCGTTAAAAAAATTGTGGAGCACCTCTTTCCCCAACAGGAAGCGTTCTCATGGAAAGATAGTGTATCCGACGAAGTCCATGATTTTTCTCCAGTTACTATATCTGAGATAGAAGCAGCTGTTTAAAAATTCAAGGATAAGAAGGCCCCAGGCTTGGATTGTATTTCGAATATAGTGTTAAAGGAAGCCGTTAAATGCTGTCCTGACCAATTTGTAAGGATGATAAGCACGTGCTTAAGTAAGGGTGTTTTCCCAACCATATGGACGGGGCAAAGATTGGTTTTACTACCAAAGGATAAGAAGCCCCAAGATGATCCCTCATCTTATCGGCCACTATGTATGATAGATACTTGTGGAAAGCTGTTGGAAAGTATAGTGTGCAGAAGACTGGAATGTTGTATTGACGCCGTGTGCACAAAACCAATTTGGCTTTAGGAAAGCTAAATCAACTATCGACGCTATAAAAGTGGTGGTGGAAACTGCTTTACGGGCGATCGAAGGAAAACGGTGGAAAAATGGTACAAAAGAGTACTGCGTGATTGTAAGATTAGATGTGAAAAATGCTTTCAACACAGCTAACTGGGAGAAGATTGTGTTTGCCTTGTCTCGACTGAATACTCCCCGATACCTACTGGCCATAATTCAGGACTACTTTCGTAATAGACTCCTGATTTATGATACTGACACTGGTACAAGAAGATACAATATCACAGGTGGAGTCCCCCAAGGTTCAGTTCTTGGCCCATTACTATGGAATGTGATGTACGATGGTGTATTAAAGTTGGTTTTACCTGCGAATGTGAAGATAATTGGCTTTGTGGATGACATAGCGCTTGTTTGTGTGTCAAAGGAACTCCGAGATGCTAAAATGGCATCTAATGCTAGCATACAGAATGTTAGATCCTGGCTCAGCTCGATGGGATTAAATCTCGCGGATAATAAGTAATAAGACAGAAGCGGTGTTAATAAGCAGTCGAAAAAAGAGGGAGAACATTAAATTGAACATTGGCACGTGTTGCATAGAAACTAAGCCATACCTCAAATATCAAGGTGTAATGATTGATACTCGTCTATCGTTTTTGGAGCACATAAAATACATAAGTGCAAAGGCAACAAAAACCTGCTCTGCTTTATCGCGTATTATGCCAAATACTATAGGCCCCAAATATCTTCAGAGAAAGTTGATATTCAAATATGATTACGCCTCCGAACAGGCTTGCAGCCCTCCGAGTATGTAGTGCGTTTAGAACAGTCTCAGATGAAGCAGTTTTCGTTATTGCGGGTTGCCGATTGATTTGGAGGCCACATCTACAGTTGCGACAGGAGATGAATGTATCGCTAGATGGCAATTGCGCTGGTCGACCTCGGCTAAGGGAAGATGGACCTAATTATTTATACCCGATATAGTGACATGGCTTAAAAGAGGACATGGTGACCTCAATTATTACATTGCCCAACTGTTGAGCGGGCATGGCTGCTTTAGGTCGTACTTGTACCGTTTTGGTCATGACAGTGACCCCTTCTGTCCGAGTTCTGGTGGAAATGTGCTGGAGGATGCCAGGCACGTTTTCTTTACCTGTCCACGGTTTCGAAATTGGAGGGCGAATTTGGAGTTGGCAATAGGTCACAGTGTTAGGCCCGATAAAACTTCGTAGGTTGGAAAGGATTTGAAGCAGAATCGACATGGTTTAGAGCTGGGTTCATACCTTTCCCACCCTGTGACGGAAAACTTTGCGGTGTTTCTACAGGTTCTACATGGCTTAGCGTATCGAGGTGTTTTAGCGTGTTAAAGTCCCGCACTCCTGGCAGTTCGTAGGCCAGGGTCTTTCGATGATTTCACCTCGTTAAATAAATAAAAAAAACATACATACATACATACATACATACATACATACATACATACATACATACATACATACATACATACATACATACATACATACATACATACATACATACATACATACATACATACATACATACATACATACATACCCTGCAGGAAATGTCAATAGTGAATCTGTAGTGACTTACTATTGACACAGTCACCAGTACTAGGGACTTATAATACCCCAGACAATGCTATTTACTGTAGACATTTAACATGTGCATGTCATTGTAGTTCTTTTGGGACCGTATGTAGACATTGCAACTAGTAGTACATTTTAGTAATTCTAGTCTACACTTTTTATAGTTTTCTGACCTGACGTATGTACATACATATGTACTCGTAAAAATATACATAATATTTTTAACAATAATAAAAAATTAAGAATCAAATTTAAAAATGTAGACGATTTGTTCACAATGTCGCCAAAGAGTCACGATAATAGTTGACAAAAGTGTTGACTTGGGGACAAATGTCCCCAGGTTTCCTTCAGGGTACATACTTACATACATACACACGTACACACATACATATGTACCCTATCGGCAAATCAACTGAATTTCAATGCAATTTAAGCTAATTATTTTTCAACCAGTAGTAATTGATACTTCGATTAATTTTATTAGAAATAAATAATATAAATAACGATTTATTTATAATTTTAGGGTTCCGTACCCAAAGGGTAAAAACGAAACCCTATTGTTTTCGCTACAATGTCTGTCCGTCTGGCTGTCTGTCAGCGCCTTTTATCTCTGGAACCGTAATAGGTAGATTCTTGAAATTTTCACAGATGATGTATAGCTGTTGCCGCTATAGCAACAAATACTAAAACTTATAGGGTGTTCCGATATAGAGGTGTTATTCATGAATATATGTTTATTTCTTGAACTATAAGAGGTATAGACTCAAGATTTAAAAACAGTAATTAAAACTTAGTTCACCATATAAACAAGTATAAAAAAATAAACCTAAAAATTAAAGGGTGTTCCGATAGTGGTGTGATTTGCATGTATAAGGCCTTAGTTTTAACCCATAATAGGTAGACGCTTGAAATTTTCACAGAAGGTGTATGACTGTGGCCGCTATAGTAGCAAATTGTAAAACTTATAGGCTAGAGAGGTGTTATTCACGAATATCTGCTTACTTCTTGAACTGTAGGAGGCATACATTAAAAATATGCAACCAGTAATTAAAACTTAGTTCGTTATATAAACAAGTCTAAAAAAATAAACCTAAAAATTAAAGGGTATTCCGATAGTGGCGTGATTTGCATGTATAACGCCTAAGTTTTGAACCATAATATGTAGACTCTTGAAATTTTCACAGAAGGTGTATAACTGTGGCCGCTATAGCAACAAATATTAAAATTTATAAGGTGTTCCGATAGAGATGTGTTATTCACAAATGTGTGTTTATTTCTTGAACTGTAGGAGGCATACACTAAAAATTTACAAACAGTAATTAAAACTTAGTTCGCTTTATAAACAAGTCTAAAAAAATCAACCTAAAACTTAAAGAGTGTTCCGATAGTGGTGTGATTTGCATGTATAAAGCCTAAGCTTTGAACCATAACAAGTAGATCCTTGAAATTTTCATAGAAGGTGTATAACTTGGTCACTATAGCAGTGAATACTAAAACTTATCGGGTGTTCCGAAAGTGAGGTGTTATTTGCCTATATGTCTTTATTTCTTGAGCTATAGGAGGCAACCACTTAAAATTTGGAGGCAGTAATTAACACTATGTTCGCTTTCTAAATAAGTATATAAAATTAAACCTTTAAATCAAAGGGTGTTCCGAGAATGACGTGCTTTGCGTATATATGGCTAAGTTTTGAACGATAATAAGTAGACTCTTGAAGTTTTGACAGGATGTTTATTAATATGGAAACTTTAACACATAATATGGAAACTTTAACACATAATATATTAATATGGAAACTTTAACACATGTTCCGACAGTGACGTGATTCTCATGTATAACGCCGTATTTCTTGAACCGTAATAGGTAGACTCTAAGAATTTTGTACAGGAGATATGTTGCCACGGCCGATATGACAATTACTAAAAATTAAAGGATGTTCCGACAATGATATGTTTTTCACGTATAGTATTTTTTTTAATCGTAATAGGTAAACTCTTGATATATTCATAGAAAAAGAATTTCCATGGCCGTTATAACAAATAACAAAATTAAAGGGTGTTGCGACAGAGACATGATTTTAACTTAAATAGCCTTATTTTTTGAACCGTAATATCTTGAATTGTTTATAGTAGATGTTGTACTTCAGCCGCTGTAACAATTACTAATTACTAAAGGGTGATCCATCAGTGACATCTTTTTCACGTATGTATATTACCTTATTTTTTGAACCGCAATAGGTAGGCCTGATATTTTTATAGAAAGTGTATTACCATGGCCGTTATAACAACAATTCCTAAAATTTAAAGGGTGTTCCAATAGCAATGCAATTTTCGCGAATATGACTTTGATTTTAAAAATAAAGGGGTTCCCCATAAGACATGAAAAAATTAACAACTTGAATTTTTAAAGGCGTACTTAACATAGTACGGAACCCTACGTGTGTGAGACTAACTCAAATTTTACTGATTTATTTTATTTGGTTTCCAGTCAAATGGCGGTGATAAACTTTTTATTTCCATTTTGTATTCGTAAAAAAAACGTTTTTGTTAGTTCTTCTTTTATTTCTTCTATATGGTTTTCTCTACATTTTTAGTTAAATTCTGATTTTTATCTTCTAATGTGCATTTCAAATGCAAATATTCGAAGATTAGTTAAAGAAGTATTCTCAAAATTGAGCTAAATTCATCGCATCGTTTAGTCACATGATTTCTCTAAAAATAAAAATTTATTAAAAATTAATATTCTACAAAATCCTTTGCTTTATTTAAACGTGCCCTTAATTGTTTTTTAGTGCTAGTTTTTATTACACTATATTTAATTAATTATTATTAATTTAATTCAGATTTTAGTTAATTCAAATCATAACTGTTTTGCTTAATACAATTATTATCTTTATTGTTTTTAATTTCATGATTAATTAATTTAAGTTATTGAATTGATTTAAATGTTTATTTTCATTGAATTAATTTATTAATTCATTCAATCAAGCACATTGATCAAATCAAAAGGATTTTTTTTATTATACTTTTAATTCAAAAGTAGAGAAACATTAATTATTTGAAAAAATTTATTTTTTAAACTTTTACAATGTTGATAATTAATATCATCATTTTGGTGAGAGGTGCAAAATTAAACATTTTAATGCTTGACTTAACCATTTTAGTAATTAAAATGATTTTAAAATTTTTTCTGTGTATATCAAAAAATAACCGTTATTTTCAATTTTCGTGAGGTCTCGTATGTTCGATTTTCTCATTTTTTTTATGTTGGTACATATATCTGTTATTTATGTTGACAATATTAGCCTTTTTGGATTGTCAGTTTGTTTTTAATTAATTAAAATTAAAGTAATTAATCAAAGTTCTGTTTTGGTGTGCTCTTCGATTTTTTACTATTTCAAAAAATGGATCAAAGAAACTGTATTAAGTTTTGTGTAAAAAATGAAATTAAATGTGCAAGAACATTTGAAATGTTGACTGTGGCGTTTGGCGAGTCTACTATGAGTAGAACACAAGTTCAATTGTGGTATATGTGATGCTCGTCTTGGTCGCCCGAGCACGTCAACAACAGATGAATATATTGATGTAGTGAAGAAAATGATTTTGGATAATCGTCGAATCACTATTAGAGAGGTTGCTGCTGATGTTGGCATATCATTCGGCTCATGCCAAGCAATTTTTACGGATGTTTTAGGCATGAAACATGCGGCAGCGAAGATTGTTCTAAAATTGATAAATTTTGAGCAAAAACAACTTCGCATGCACATCGCTCAGGAGATGTTGAACTTCGTCAACGACGATCCAGATTTGCTCAAAAAGGTCATAACTGTACATAATGTCCTTTTTCCATTTTCCTTTAATCCACTTTTCTCCTCTCGAAAAATTTCAAATAAAAACAGGATCATTAACTTTGTATTTGGTACTCTTGTCATCAGTGTCAAACTCTTGTTTAGCAGGTTTTCTCTGCACTTGAGTTAACAGTGTTCGTGTTTTACGATCGTCAACACAGCCTCTTTAACAGCTAATCAATCTTCAATATTCTTGGCTACTGATGTTTTAAATGTACGTACAAAACGTTCAGCTAAACCATGAGTGGCGGTGTGAAAAGGAGCTGTTGTTAAATGTTGGATACCGTTAGTTTAGCAAAATTGTTTAAAATGTTCAGATGTAAGTTGAGGATCGTTATCACTTACTAAGGTTTTCATTTTTATGATACCCAAATGACCTTCGTGCAAAATATGACGTCATTTTTGACTATTTTTGTTAAAATAGGGGATTAAAAAATTCACTCCCGATGAACGTTGGCCATCCCTTTTCCACGTATAGTTTTATTTTGCTTAGTATGGGATCTTTAATAGTAAGTTCTTTGAGAATATGTTGGTTGGTGTTTTGACTTCTATTATCGAATTGCAATATTCGTTGTTATCGAATTCAAGGTCAGGTCCAATCGGTAGACGCGACAATGCATCCGCATTAGCATTTTCTTTTCTTGTGTGTGGAGAGCTTCATTGTTCCGCCCAATGCGACAAACCAAAGGATGACTCCAAGGTTTAAAAATGTAGCAATTGCGGTGGAAATCACACTGCTAACTACAGAGGCTGTCCAGTTTTTTCTATGGTAAGGAAGTCAACTCAGAAATTAAATACTCCTGCTAGGCAGCCACAATACGAAGCAAATACTCATTACCCTCAGTTAGCTCAACCCACAACCAAACATGTTTCATACGCGGATATATTAAAATCGAATCACACACACACAAAGCGACACCTACAAACAATTCTACACCAAATATGCATCCAGAAGCTAAAGA
Organism: Phasia obesa; assembly: GCA_949628195.1. Classification (NCBI taxonomy): domain Eukaryota; kingdom Metazoa; phylum Arthropoda; class Insecta; order Diptera; family Tachinidae; genus Phasia; species Phasia obesa. The sequence continues at coordinate 93,530,260 of OX451217.1, forward strand.
ACAAACTCCATCTGGTAACTACAATCGTCTCGAAGAAAGTATTGAGACATTAGTGCATGCGTTAAACAGTTTTATGAGCTCTATGAGCAGCATGATGCAAGAAATGGTTCGCATGCAATCTATGATGTTGTACTTAACAAACCATGAACTGTTTAAAAATATGTTTCTGGAACGCAAACGGCTTACGTCAACACAAAAATGAACTCGAGTACTTCTTGAAGAACCAACAAATTGATGTCATGATGGTTTCAGAGACTCATTTAAAAACAAATAGCTTTTTTAAAATCAATGGCTATATATTACATGACACTAAAGACCCCCGTGGCAGAGCATGTGGTGGTTCAGCAATACTAATAAGGGCTCGAATTAAACATCATTTACTGTGTGATTTTTGTGAGGACTACCTTTAAGCAATAAACATCTGTATTGAAGAATATCATCAAAACTTTGTTATTTCTTCGATTTATTCACCTCCTAGCTTTCAAATATCAGAGAGTCAATATATCGACTTTTTCAAATCACTAGGTCCCTGTTTCAAGCATCAGGCGACTACAACGCTAAACATACGTTTTGGGGATCACGCCTAATAACTTCAAAAGGTCGTGTTTTGTTTGATACAATTTCAAAAATGCGTCTGAATGTGATATCAAGTGGACAACCCACCTATTGGCCTACTGATCGACAAAAAATACCTGATGTTATTGATTTTGGCGTGACTAAAGGTATTTCGAGAGAAATGATTAAGGTTGAAGCGTCACTCGAATTATCCTCAGATCATTCACCCACTATTGTCTATATATGGAATCAGCAAAATATCGTGTCGCCAACAACTTGCACAAGCATTAATTGGTTGAAATATAGAAAGTATCTCAGTACTCATTGTTCGGAAAACATACCGCTAAGAACACCAGAAGATGTGGACCAGAGTCTAATTTATTTTGATCAAAACCGTAAATCAGCTGCCCAACATGCGACAGAAACCAGACAACCAGCTATATACAATCAAATTTATTTTGTAGATGTCGAGCGGCTCTTGGCTGAAAAAAGAAAAATTAGAAGAGAGTGGCAAGCACACAGATCTCCTCAACTCAAATCTAGACTTAAAGATTGCACGAAACGACTAAGACAGCTGCTAGAATCTCGAAGAGTAGCATCTATGAAAAATTACTTGGAAGACCTCGACGCAACTGCTCAATCAGATTATTCATTATGGCGTGCATGTAGGAACCTTAAAAGACCGGTCGTACGTAAGCCTCCCTTGCGAACTTCTTGTGGAGACTGGGCAAAGAGTGATACCGAAAAAGGCAATTTGTTTGTTGGACATTTGAAGAAGGTTTTCACCCCAAATGTATGTACTGATATAGCTGAGTTACCATCAGTAGAGACTAGTGCCGTAGTACTCCTAAGATTTTAATTTAGCGATATTGAAAGGGCAATAGGAGATTTAAACACCAAAAAAGCCCCTGGCGTTGATAAAACAAGTAACAAGATGTTAGTTGAGTTGCCCCGTATAGGTCGCAGAATTATTCTGTTTGTTTTTAATGCCATCTTACGTCTTGAGTACTTTCCCACAGAGTGGAAGGTCTCTTTGATAACTATGATTCCTAAACCAGGAAAAGACCACACAAAAGTAGAATCATACAGACCTATAAGCCTTTTATCAAACGTGTCAAAGTTATTTCAGAGAATATTAATAACTAAGCTGAATCCAATTCTTAGCGCGAAAGGATGCATTCCGAACCATCAATTCGGCTTCAGAAAACAACATAGTACGATCCAACAAACACACAGATTAGTAAATGTAATTAAAACGACCTTTGAAGAAAAGAAATACTGTTCTGCGCTCTTTATCGACGTTTCTCAAGCATTCGACAAGGTTTGGCACGAAGGCCTAATATTTAAGCTAAAGCTGAACTTGCCCGAAAACTTGTATAAGCTCTTAAAAGATTATTTAACGAATCGCAAGTTTTTATTAAAAGAAGGTGGCTTTTTAAGCTCGCCACAGCTCATTGAAGCCGGAGTTCCCCAAGGTAGTATTTTGGGACCAATTTTATATTTACTGTACACATCGGATATGCCAATTAGCACCCTTGTCCACACATCAACTTTTGCAAATGACACAGCTTTTTTAAATATTCATGAAAGTGCCCAAGAAGCATCACAACTCTTACAAGACCACATACTCAATTTGGAAAAATGGCTAGAAAAATGGAGAATAAAAGTGAATGAACAAAAATGCACTCACATAACTTTCACACTGCGCAGGGACTCATGCCCTCCTATCCGCATAAATAACCAAATGATACCACAGCTTCAGACGTTAAATACCTGGGTATACATCTTGACCGTCGCCTTACTTGGAAAAGCCACATTGACTTCAAGTTAACACAAATGAAACTAAAAGCAGTACAACTAAAGTGGCTTATTGGCTTAGATTGTAAACTTCTACTGTACAAGTCGGTCCTCAAACCATTTTGGTGTTATGGGATTCAGTTATGGGGCACTGCCTCAGCTAGTAATGTAGAAAAAATTCAAAGGCGCCAAAATAAGATTTTACGTATTATTACATCTGCTCCCTGGTATATAAAAAATTCGAACATCCACAAAGACCTAAACATGCCATCAGTTAAAGCAGAAATAGCGAAACATGCAGTCACATATCTAAAGAGGCTTGAATCTCATCCAAACCCTTTGGCGCGTAACATGCTGAATGAACCTGGTTACATTCGACTAAAAAGAAGAAATACTGCTTTTCTTGGCAGTAAATTAGAGGGATGACCCGCAAATGATTTCAAAATCCGTGAAACAAACATTATTTTTGTCTAGCACTGGCTGGACTTAATTATGAAAAAAAAGCATTTTCTTAGCTGCTTCTGTACTTAATTTCGAACTGGTATGCCATTCAAATGATGGCCCAATGTTGAATTCTATGTGCTGTCATTGTAGGCAATTGTTTATTTAGACCAAAAATCGTTACCAAAGGCTAATGATCCGTTAGGAGTATAAACTTTCGTCCATACAAATAAATATGAAAACGTTGCACTCCGAAAATAATGGCTAGTGCCTCTTTTTTAATTTGACTTTATTTCTGCTGGTGTATGTCAAAAGTTTTCGAGGCAAATGCTATTGGTTGCTCTGTTCCATCGGGAAGCAAATGAGAAATGCAGCATGTACGATATGGTTCTTTAGAGTCTCAAAAGATACCTGTTGGTCTTTTCCCCAGATAAATTTGGCATTCTTTTTACGAAGTTGGGTGCTGAAATTTGCGAAAAATTTGGTATGAAATTGTTGTAGTAATTAACCTTACCAATAAAGGCTTCCACTTCTTTGATATTACGAGAAGATCGAAGCTCCTTTACTGCACGCACCCCTGATTCCTCTGGTAGGATCCCTTTTTAACCGACATCAAAAAAAGAAGGAGGTTATCAATACGTCTGTGTGTTGCCTTTTTTTGTATGTTTGTGCCTTCAGGACTCGATCATTTCTGAACCGATTTTAAATTTTTTTTCTTTATCAGAAAGGCTATGCTTACAAATTGGTCCTATTTTAAAAGAAGATTAGAATTTTAAGAATTAAAGGGTGTCCCCATACAACATACATGTTTTTTACGTGTATTATGAATTTTATAGGTCACCAATTAAAAATTAAAAAAAAGTGCGTAGCACTATAGCTAACAATAACAGAAAGTAATAAAAAAATAAAATTACAAATTAAAGGGTGACCCCATAGTTGACGTAATTTCACCTTTATGATCATATCTTTTAGACCGCTATAGACAAACGCTTGAAAGTTGCACAGAGTGTTCGTTACTGTATCTGTTATAATAAGAATAAATATTTAAAATTAGAATTTAGAGGGTGTACCATTTGTTTGTTTAATTTGATATATATGGCCAAAGTTTCAAACCGTTAGAGACAGCCAGTTGAAATTTACAAAGAACTTGTATTGCTAAGTCCGCAATAATAACAAGAATAAAGTTTGAATCTATAAATTACAGGGTGTCCCCATTATTAATGTAACTTGACCATTATGTCCCCATGTGTGGAACCTTTATAGACAAACACTTGAAACATTTGAAAATTTGAATTTAAAGGGTGTCCCAATAGGCATCTTAATGTGATATATATGGCCGTATCTTTTGAACAGTAATTGACAAACACTTAACAATTAGACAGAATGTCCATTACCATGTCGTTTATAATAAGTATAAATATTTAAAATTATAATTTAAAGGGTGTCGAAAAAGTTTATGTAATTTGACGTATATGGCCAAACTTTTAAGCTTTAGATTATTGAATTCCAAAATTATTTTGTTTTATCTAAATTGACAATTTGTAGTGCGACATTTAAAAAATCCCGCTACAATCTTCCTCGAATATAACATAATCATTGTATAATTACCGGCTGCATGCAAAATGACCCTATGAAAAATCGCCCAAAAGCAAGAAATCATGGTAAAAAATTGGGTAATATTTCATATGAAAAGTAACCCAAAAATGTTGGGTGCCGTTTTGTTGTTTTTAGAGAATAATTCATTTCTATATTTTTGGGCGATTTTCATAATGAAAATTTAGTTTCTGTCTTTGCTTATTAAAAAAAGCTGAATTTACAGAAAATATATTAACATCACATTTAAAGTTGTACCAGTGCAAATCTTTCAAAAAGCTTCCGATTTGTTTTGTTCCTTTTATACTAGTTATAATGTTATAAATAAGTTAAGATAAAATGAAGGCCAGGTTTGAACGTACTGCGAACTCCATGAGATTTAAAGAGGGACCGATGATTAACCCACAACAGAAGAAAGTTCATTGGGATAGAACTTGTGAAGTAATGAAGCAGCTAAACGACGTAGTTTACAAAATACAGAAGTTTCAGAGCCCAAAATCAAAAATGAAAGTTGTGCACTTGGAGCGGCTAGCCAACTATGGAAAAGGTACATCTGTGCCTGTTCGGGACGAACAGGATTGAGAAGGGGGTAGTGTTACGAAAGAAGAATTTATTCATTATACGCTCTGAACAACAATACTCTTCTCTTAATCTTTTCAGGCACAAACTACTATTTAAATCCTTTTTTTCAGGAACGAATCGAGCTAAACTACAAGCCTTAAGGAGCTCCCTGAAGATGTTTTTTTGCGGAATATTTTCCAAACTATTCATGGATAAAATCTCCAACACGCCTAGTTTGTTCTCTACTTTCCTCATTTAAAATTAAACACTCATGAAAGCACACAATATTATCCACATTCATTGACTGATCAAAACAAAAGAAACTGATCAGAAACTTATTGGACAAAACAATAAAACAAGACAGAAAAACTTGGGTAATCGTGAGTATCGTTCTATTCAATGAATGCATTTTACTTCTTTTCAGGTCATTCTACTAACAAACTAACAAAAAAGACACAAAAATAAAAAAATTACTAACAAAACTAACAATTAACAAAGGATATAATGACTGGTCACTCCATCGCATGTCATCGGCTCCTCCCTATCCATATAAAAAGAAAAACTAAACAGCAATAGAAAAAAACACAACAAAAAACATTTGAAATCAGCACTGGAACATTCATGCCTATTAAAGAGGGAATTGAGGAAATTGCATGTTCTTCCTCTTCCCGAAGCATTATCCCTAGGTGAATTCACTCCAAAAAATTTTTTTGGCCTTGGACTTTGCCTACACCGCAACAAAACTCCGTGGTCACTGACGATAGTCAGTAATAAAATATTTCGTTTTTTCCTACCAATGTATTCTATCTCCTTCTATACAATGTAGCATTTGCGAATCATAATCCTGTTACATCAATATCAGACAGGAAAAACATAAATTCACAATAATAATTACATTTCTTACCCTAATATTGCACATAACATCACAGATTCAACAAAATCAATCCTTGCATAAGAAAAAAAAAAAAAGATTGTACATTGGTCTGCTAGCTTCTGTAACCTCTTGTGCCTTTCGTCAACACGAATGTAGACAGAATCACCATATTAAAAGAGAAATTCGCCGACTTTTGCCTCTTTCAGATGAAAAGAAACATAGTGGCTTCCCATAGTTTGAAAGAATCCTTTATCCTTCACGTAATTGGTTCCGATCAATTGTAGCACCTATATCGCAAATAATCGAATGCTTTAATGTAAAAGCTAATTTAAATCTTGAAAATTTTTATTTCTATCATTTCTTCCAGGATCCTAACAACTAGTCTTGGAAATGCCATTATATCTTCTCATAGGATCACGACTCTCTTTTCTGACGGTTCACATCTCAAAAAACTTTAGACATGAATGTTTTTAAAACAACTCTTATCTCTCATGTCGGTCAACATAGGAAAAAAAAATTTACGTGAAGTAACATTGGACTCTATGATATAAATATTTTACTTATATATATATTATACATATTTGATTTACAGACAACGCAGAACTTAATCCTATATTGCACCATAAACCTAATAATATCAAGAAACATTTGGATGTCACAACATAAACCAACCATATCACAGATATTCCTAATCTATTATTGCACAAGTAAGTAATTTTCTTATTGATTGTTTATCTCACAGGTACATACTATTATTATCACAGATCTTAATTCACCAAAAAGAAATTTCTTGTTTTTGTGAAACAAAAAAAAATATATTACAATGAAATTATTGGTCCCTAAAAACACTAAATTCTAATATCTTTAACATGATACGCACTGTGATTTTACGTGATTTACCTATGGGTTTAACTACCCGACATTTCAAAAATTTTCTACAGATCTTTGAGCTTATGTTTTTACTAAAGTTACTTAAGATTGTATTTCTGCGATAAACTTCTTGGCCTGGGACAAACTTGATGTTTCTTGCGCCTCTATTATACCTTTCAGCACTACGGTTATGCGCTTTTAGCATATTTTATTTAATTTTGTCCCGCATAATTTGCATTTTTGCGTTCCGGGTTAATTCTACTATCTCATGGTCTGTTAGAGACTATAATTTTCTACCCAACATGTGATAACCAAAAAGTGCAAAGAATGGTGTAACACCTGTAGCTGTATGAACCGTAGTTCTTAACGCGCATTCTATCTCCGATAAATACATATCCCAATCGCGGTGATCTTTATCCAAGTAAGCTCGGATAAGCTGACAATACGGATTGATTTACTCGTTCACTTGCATTGCTTTGCGGCGAGTATACAGCGGTTTTGATGTTCTGTATTTTGGACCTTGGGTCCAATATGGGACCCAAAAAATCCCATAAAATCTATATAAAGTTTTTGAAATCGTCTTTCTGTTGTTACTTGTTTTCCTATTTCAGGTCGAAGATTTGAATTACAAGGTTATGTTTCCTTACAAATTTGGCAAGATGTAATAAAGTTGTTTGCTTGCATTACCATTTCAGGCCAATAGAAAAACCTATTTAGTCTTTCAAGCGTTTTCGTAATACCTCCGTGCGCTGTTGTTGGAGTAATATGAGCATTTTCTATAAGGGGTTGCGTAATAGTGTCAGGAATCCAAAGTATCCATTGACTTTGTTCACATAATGAGTCGAAGTCTATATTTTTATATATTAAACCGTTTTCGACTTTCAAATCTGGCAATATTTCTGAATTTTTCTCCACGTGTGCAACTAATTCTAAATATTCTTTACTTTCGAATTCTGTTGTCTCAAAACCTAAAATATCTGTAACATTTATTTCTTCTACGCATGGCAATCTAGACAATATATCCGCAACAATATTTTCAGAACCCTTCCTGTGCTGTACTTCGAAATCAAAGGCTTGCAATTGCAATGACCATCTAGCTAATCTGCCTGTTAAATCTTTCAATGACATCAACCACTTAAGACTAGCATGATCGGTTACGATCGTAAATGGCATCATTTCTACATACTGTCTACACTTTTTCACCGCCATTACAGCAACTAAGCATTCTTTTTCTGCCACTGTATAATTTCGCTGACAAGAATTCAACTTTTACGAATAGAACGCAATAGGATGTTCCTCGGTATCACCATTCATTTGGTACAAAACAGCTCCAATGCCGTAAACACATGCGTCACATTGAATGTAAAATCTTTTTGTAAAGCCTGCGTGACGCAAGACTGGTGTTGACGTCAAAGCTTTTTTTAAATTTTCAAAATCTGTTATTGCCTCAGGTGTCATTTCAAACTTTTTAGATTTTTTAATGCATCAGTTAGTGGAGCTGATATCACGGATATCATAAACCGGCGATACCATCCAGCTGTTCCCAAAAACTTCTAATCTCCCTAACTGATTTAGGCACTGGTATCTTGCGTATAGCTTTAACCTTACCCAGTTCGATTTTTAATATCCCTCCCCCAACTATAAATCCTAAATATTTCAGGCGTTGAAAACAGAACCGGGATTTACTTAATCCTATTGTGAGGTTTGCATTTTTCAAACATTTGGCCACTTCTTCTAACAAATTTAAATGATTGTCAAAATCATCCAATATAATCAATAAATCATCCACATATATGAATACGTTGTCCTTAAGAGGCGGAGGGATAACTTTATCCATTAAGCGACACAAACGTTGAGCCGCATTGCAGAGACCGAAAGGCATTACGCTGTGTACGGCCTACTTTCAGGTTCCAGCTCGATCTGCCGAAATGCGTATTTGAGGTCGACGCTGCTTATAAAATAAGTTTCGTCGATTCTGCTTAATGTGCCTTCTATATTCTGCAGAGGATACGCGTCCTTCACAGTTAATTTATTTAATTTCCTAGTATCTAAACAGAATCTATTCTTTCCTGGCTTTATGGCAATAGTGGTTCTATTGCTCCAAGGACTCTCACTAGGTTCGATAACGTTAAGTTTCAACATGCTATCAATTTCTTTATACGTTATTTCCTGGACTGCTGGTGAAATAGTATAATACCTATCTTTAATAGGTTCTGCGCCAGCTATTAGCGTGTGTTTTTCTAATTTAGTTTTGCCTAAGCCTTTTTACTCAAATGTATCAAATTTTTCTATTACTTTATCTAATCTTTGTTTTTGGTCTTTATTTAACTCATGAGGTTCTAATTTATGTTCTGGCTTACTTTCATCTTCATTTAAGACTTTACCTATTTCTAATTCCTCTGCACGTATTAAAAGTGCGCCAAAAGTCTGCTACGTCCGTCATCAGTACTCTTTGTATTAATCTACCCGGTAGTTTCAATTGTTATTAATTTTCTATTTAAACAAACTTATCAAAGAAATAGAATCTGAGAAATTGTAATTTTACATTATATTTCATAGAAGATAGAGCTTTTTGAAATTGTTTAACACTTGTATACTCTATTTCTTTTTTTTATAAATATTATACTACCAAGCAAACATTTTTCTTTATTTTAATTCTCTTTATATATTTTCTTTTATTTGAAAGTGGTATATATCTGTCTTGCTATTAGCTATCCTTTGGTTAGCAATTAACAACAATTAGATATTTTTTATTTTACAAATGTATATTTTGATTATTAACACAGTGTTGAAGTTAACAATTAATTCAAAAATAGTTCAAATAAAATTCATATAATTATTTATTCTGTTTACTGACTCTGTTATTAAATTATTTGCCTCACGTTTTTTCTTATACAAATCCCTAATTCTATCAATTCTTTTGGATATTTGTTTGCGTGGGTTTTCTGCATTAAATATCTTGTATATTATCGGATTAAATTGTAATTTTTTTCTTAAATCAATTGGCATATAATGTCTTATTTGTGGTAAATTATTTTCAACACAACTGAAGTTGGATTTTGAATCGACTATTTCCTTATATTCATTTATTTTGCCATAGCGGGGTTTCTGGATGGACGTAGGTTCCCACTCATTCCCACATCCCTCATCCGGTTTACCTGTTTGCAATCTGGACATTTCGGAGCTATCACATTTGCTTTGCCACATCTATAGCAAAATAGACTCCTCTAGGCAGCATCACAGTCTCGAAAACCATGACCTGGAGACTTACAGTTCCAACATATTAGCTGTTGTCTCGGCTGCATATTTTTGATCGCAGATACTTCTTCCAAATGAGTGTCATTTTTTTTCCATATTTTCCCAGCCTATCTCGTTTACGCTTCGAACTGGACGCTGTAGTGGCATACTGCTGCGCATATCTCTCCTGGGAAAGTTACGTTCGGCTTCTATACATTCTGTTCGCAAATGTTCAACCGAGGATACGGCAATCGGATAAACAATTCTTGCCACGCTTTCTCTTATGTTCCGTTTTAATATCTTTATCATGTCGAATTCAGGTATGGGCTGTACAAGTCTGGATCTAAGTTTACACATTATGTAGAAAAATGCATCTATCGATTCGCTAGGCTGCTGTTTCCTTTCAACTAGGCCCCTCATCATTTCGAAGTTCGACGTATTGTAGTTGAGTGTTGGCCATTGCATGTTACCATGAGTTCTAATGAGACCCGTGACTAAAATGTGAAAATCCCTTAAGATTACATCCTAGCTTATATTATAGTGGACTTGAAGGTTCTCAATTCTAAAAATTAAATCTTCTACACTCAAATAAGTATAATTATTACCATCAAACATAATACCCCATTTATCTACGCGTATATTAATCTTTTCCCAATTTCTATTAGGATTTTCTGAGGATGAATGACCGCTTGGAATAAACCTGTTCGCACTCAAAGGATCACTATTGGTTGTACCAACTCTATTATTTGGTAAGTTACCAGCTGAAGGCAAAATATTTATATTATGATCAGCTTGTTGTTGAAAATTAGGAACATTTGTATTTTGATAAAAAGGACGATTATCAGTGGGATATTTCTGTTCATGTACTCATTTCCGCTCACAGCATTCCGGAACCCTTGATGAGATTCAACTGATTCATGAACTCGAGACCCTGATTTTGAAAGTTCTCCTACAACCTTCGTTAACTAGACTAGTATTCATCGCATTAGTACTAGTAATCGTATGCCACATTTACTGCTTGCTGAGTTCTAGTATAAATAATGCCAGACAAATCTCTAAAATGTTCGTTATTGTTTGCCATTTTGGGCCTATAATTACTATTTCTACGTTGTTTGAGTTGAACTTCTACCGAACTATTTAGATTTGCTTGTTGTATGTTTCGTTTTCTGATTCTGGTGTTATATTTTGATTGCCTGTTCATTATAAGTTACGAACAAACCAAAAAATTGGTGAAGCCAGAAATATTTCGATTTCTATACGAAACAACACGCGACGAACGAGAAACAAAATAATAACATTTTTTAGAAAGAAATGAAAACTTTTAATTATAACAATAAACTTATAAAAATGAAACTTGTTATATAAAAAAAATATGAAAAATAGAACAACACTACACATACTTGTATAAATATAAATAAATAATCAAACACATAAACATAAAATGAATACGCAAATAAATAATCAGATATATAAATTAGAAAATAACTAAAAATTTAATAAAATACTATAAGTAAAAAAAAATATAAATAAAAATACAAAAAAATAAATATATATATATAAATAAAATAGAACTAGTTATAATAAAAAGAATATAAATAAAAATTTCACAACTAAATAAAATTAAACTAGAAATAATAAAAATAACAATATAATAAACGTGTGAACTACTTAATTAATACTTTCATAAACTATAAATAAAATATATTAATAAATGTATAAATAAAGATATGATTAGCTATATAAAAAATTTCGATAATTTAAACAAAAGACTCAAAATTAAGAGAAACTATTTTCTTTTATTTGGGATTGTTTTTATCAGCAGCGGTTAATATTTTTTAAGAGATTCATATATGGTTTTAATAAATCAATTCTAAACAAAAGATTTGCATAAACGGCTTCGTTTGTGCTCTTCAATATTCAAAAACTACCTATCATATATAAAGAGGCCAGTAGATAAGGTTTATCGGCACAACGGACCTCATAGCATTACGCTAGAGCGACTGACGATTCACTCTACTACTGCTCCACAATCACAACGTTAAACTGAATCTAAGCATTACTTATTTCATTGCGAAATAAGAAGAAAGCTAAGCAACTAGATTGAACTTCGTTCGATTACATAGAACATTACCTTTCATCTTCTGTATTATTCGTTTCACCATTGTCTAACGCGAAATTGAAACTGTTTGCACAACGGACTTTTTGGACACAATGTCAAAACGGATACAATTCAATTTCAAAATTATCAGACAACTTGTGAAAATTTTTCGTTGGGCTATTATCTTGTTACTATTATTTTATTACCTAGTGTTTAGGGTTTCCTACACTAATTTTGTAACGAACCATCGACTCAACCCTAGATTATCACTGGTCTGCACACCTAGCTATGCTTCGGTCTTAGCTCAGGGAAATGGGCGTGGGCTGTGATACCATTAAGGGAGTTAGAGTTACTAGAATTTAAGATAGAGATAGTGTGCAGGAAAGATAAAAGTCTACACTATAAGAAGAAAAGAATTGCTTAGAAAATTTCTACTAAATTAGTAAGGAAGAAGGTGTAGTTTTCCTCTAGGTCAATATTGCCCACCCTGCCTGCTGATGACCCGAAATATTTGAATCTCAGCCCATTATGCTGTTGTTACCTTATTCTATTGCCTACATTTCATCAACCAAAAATAGAACAAATTAATTATCCATATTATAAAGCACAATATTTATTTATATTCAACAAAAAAAATTATTTGTAAGAAAACAATATATAAAAATGTAATAAAAAAAATCTATACATATCTGTTTAGGTTTTTAACTTTCTTGTTAGTTGGGATACTTCCCTCGAAACAAAATAAAATACTTCAAGAATTTATCTTAAAACTATAACATGATTAGTCATTATTTCATTGACCAAAATGCAAAAACTTAATACATAATTATGAAATTATGTTTGAATAAAAATAATGAACAATGAGAAGTAAAAATTTAAGAGAGATTTGTGTCTAACGAGACAACATTTGCATGACTTAGCCTTGAGATTATCATTACCTTTACCTCTTGTCTAGTTTTCTCTTATTACAAGATGACTTCTCTTAAATTATTACTCCATGCAAATGCTGTTTAATATACTATATTTTTTTTTTTTTTTTTTTAAGTTCTCTTCACTTACATGAAATTATCCCACGATGTCAAACAGGCCTGAAGAATCTGTGGATGTTAATGATGATTATCTCTGCTTGTTAAGAATTTGTGTGATATTGAGCTTAAGTTAGATGTTAGGGTTTTCAGTACAGAGGTTTTGCATTTTGTATAATTAACAACAATATTAAAAAAAAATATTGTTGGGTTAAAATCAATAAATAGGGAATCTATGTTAGAGTATTTTATTAATTAATTACAAAGGTTAATTTTTAGTATTCTTACATTGTCTTTTGGTTTTATTAGTTTGTATTTTAGTTCTTATGTTAAATTCCCCATTATCTATAAAAATTGGGGGTACTTTTGTTGGTTAGGTTTTACTATTTGAACCTTATGAAAGGTTTGAGATAGACTTTGATTTAGCTAGGTAAAAAAAAAATATTTATTATAAGGTTAGTTTAATTATAAAGTTGGTTTACTACATTTTTAAAAATTCTTTTCAAAACGTTTGTCGACTAATTTGGTTAGTTTTATTAACGAAATTTTAACGTTTTCTGGTATGAATTAAACGATGAGACCAAGAGTTGTGATATTGTCCATCAATTTATTCTTGTTTGGGTACAGCGGATGAAATTGCTGCTAGCATTTAGTAATATGGAAAAGATTTCTGGTTAATGGAATTTAAATTTTACCAATTTCTTCTACACCAACTTGAAACACTTTATGTTAAGCTCTTCCAAATCAAATAACGTTTGGACCTGTCAAATTAGTTTTTGTTATTTTGGTAGATGTTTTTAATAAAACTTAGTTCTATTTACCATTGAATTTCTGTGACTGTATTCGAGATGGGTTGGCTCCAAGGTACATTCCACATGGAAATGCGCCTCAGGCAGTGAAAATATATAGCTGTATTTGGTAAACCAGCAAACTTCCACTTAAACCTTCACAATAAACGGCCAATATGAAACTCACTAGATGATATTTTAATATCACCAAAGTCTCAAGTTTCACTACTATATTTAATAAATTTAGTTTAATTTTAAATTCACTTTTAGTTTTAACCTTCACTTATTAGGATGTCACCTTGTCTATTCAACAGTTTTAACAAAAATGTGCTTTCATTTATTTCTAAAATATATAAAAGACCGTAAGAAGAAAAAACACCAGATGATTACATAAGAAATTCCTTAACTGAAACCGTTAATAAGTTTTTAATGTATACTTTATGTACTTATTTTTCTCAATTACTCTAATTGTTATAATCTGGGGAACGGTTTTAAAGAGCCAGTTTAATGTTCTTTAACCGTAGATTAAACAATTTTTGCTTTTGTTAATAACCCATTATGTAAGGTTATTTAAATTATATTTCTTGATAACTTTTAAAAGTGCAAACGAACATCCATATGCTTTGAAATAAGGTAAAAGACTATAATTTATATGCAACCACATATGTACAATCTACAGTCGTCTATATTTTTCGCCACTTAATCCTCAGTTAATTTAAACTGCATGTATGTAACTGAGCTTACAATTAATTTATCTACCTATAGAATTGTTTCTCAGAGAAAACCTGTTCAATTTCTAGCAATTTACATACAACTGGGATGGAAAAAGCAAATATCTGACTGACATAATTTACTGACTGATATCATGCCAATCAAATTAAATGATTAATATTAGGTTAAGAAATATATTAAAATATTTTTAAACCAACGTCGTTTCATTTCTAGTCGACATAATTATTTTTAAATATGTAAAATTTCACCTATCACAAAGCAGCTGGTAGTTAAGGGAAGCTGAAAAGTAACAGCTGAAAAAAGGTGAGATCATCATTTCCAATGTTTTATATCAACAACCTATGATATAACGTATTGATTTTGTTTTATTTTTATCTCTGGGTATGGTTCTTTACCATATATCCTTTATATGGTAGGTGGAACTATTATTTGATTTCAGATCCATCAAAACATAATATGAGTTTCCTAATCTTTCCATTACTCTGCATTTAATCCCGGTAGGTGCAAGTTTAGCATTAAAGTGCTGTAGCAGATTGCTCTGTGCAAAATTCCTACGTGTAACTATTTGACCTACCTCAAACTTTCTGGTTCTAGATCGAAGATTATAATTGTGGGCATTTTTTTCATAGGCAGCTTTCATACGATCTTTAATCTTGTCCCTAATAAACTGAAAGTTATCTCTTCTAGTCAGAGCACAGGTTTGTTCGGTTAGAAGCCCTAAATTACGTAAAACTTGATAATCATTGCCATGTGTTATCATGTTTTGGCCAAAGACGATGAAGTATGGAGAATAACCCAAGCTTTGATGGATGCTGTTACGCAAAGCACTATTAATATTACTTAAAAATAAATCCCAGTTCCTTTGGTCACTTCGAATATATGAACGTAAGGCTTCATTTACACATCGGTTAACGCGTTCGCTGGCATTTGCCTGTGGCGAATACACAGCTGTTAATACGTGTTTTATACCGTATTTTCCTAAAAATTCTATAAAATCCTTACTTTTAAATTGGCTCCCATTATCAGAAACTATAGTTTCCGGGACAACGAAACAATCAAAAATATGTTCTTTCAGATAGGTTATTATCAGCTTTGAATTTAACTTTTTGAGAGGTTTCAAAAACGTAAATTTACTTAAGTGGTCTAGAATTATAAATACACCTATATTTCCACTTCTGCTTCGGGGAAAAGGACCTATAAAATCCACGTACAAGCGTTGAAATGGTCGTTCGGATTCAGGCATTTGTCCCATGGGATGTCTTAATGTTCTTGTTGGAATTTTAGAGGTAGTACATAGTTCACAACTAGCAATGTATCTACGTATATCCGCAACCATTCCTGGCCAATAAAAGTATCTACGAACCCTATCAAGAGTTTTAGCAATGCCTCCATGGGATGCTGAGGGCTGATCGTGAGAAGCCAGCACCACATCTTTTCTTAGTCCTTCAGGAACCAAAAGTTTCCACCCCACTAAATCATTCTCCACTCCCCTGTCAAAATCAGTTCGATGGTATATAAATCTTCCAGTTACCTTAAAATCTGGCAAATTGGATTGCGCAAATTTCTCTCTTAGTGTACTGTACTCTGAAGAATTGAAAAATTCTGAGGAAAGATCAATGATTGGCAATGATTCCAATTCTACTGCTTCTACTATTGGCTCATCAACATCAAAGGAACGGGACAAGGCGTCTGCTACAACATTTTCACTTCCCTTGCGGTGCTCAATGGAAAAATTAAACCCTTGTAACTTGAGCGCCCACCTTGCCAACCTTCCGTTTAAATCCTTTTGGCCGATGAGCCATTTAAGACTGGCATGGTCCGTTACTACCGTAAACTGGTGCCCCTCAATATATGCACGAAATTTCTTGATGGCTAACACCACCGCCAGGCACTCCAGTTCAGTTACAGAGTAGTTTTTCTGAGCTCTATTTAATTTATGGGACATAAACGCTATTGGACGTTCATCCCCCTTATCGTCCCTTTGAGCCAGAAGTCCACCCACTCCGTGCTGACTGGCATCACATTGGACAATAAACGGTTTGCTGTAATTCGGATGAGCAAGGAAAGGAGCTGTTGTCAAGCTTTTCTTCAAAGTCTCAAAAGCATTTTGTGCATCAGCATTCCAACAGAAAGATTTTTTCTTTGATAGAAGCTCCGTTAAGGGAAATGTAATTGCAGCATAGTTAGCTACAAAACGCCTATACCACCCCGCCAAGCCCAAAAACTGACGCAACTGCTTTACAGTCTTAGGGATGGGGTATTCCGATACTGCCCTAACCTTGTCAGGATCCACCATCAGAGTACCATTGCCCACCACATATCCCAAATATTTCACCTTGCTTAATCCAAACTGACTCTTCTTTATGTTAATGGTGAGACCAGCTTTTCTTAACTGAGATGCTACTTGAAGAAGGTGTACAATGTGCTCATCCAGGGAATGTGATACCACAAGTAGATCGTCCAAATATACGAAAACATGGCTTTTCAGGTTGTATGGTATTACCTTGTCCATCAACCGGCACATGGTTTGTGGAGCATTGCATAGCCCAAAGGGCATTCTCACAAACTGGTACAGTGGCCGGTTGGGGACAGTAAAGGCTGTTTTTAGCCGGGACGATTTTGACAGACTGATTTGCCAAAATGCGTCCTTCAGATCCACCTTCGATATCACACGCACTGGAGGCAAACGGGAAATCAAACCATCTATATTTGGGATAGGGTAAGCATCCTTAACAGTAACCTCATTTAATTTACGAGAATCAAGGCAGAATCGAATCTTCCCTGGTTTAACTAATAGAACACCTGGGGATGACCAGGGTGAGCTATCGGCAACCTCTATTACTTTTAGTTGCAACATCCTGTCTATCTCGTTACATAACAATTTTTCCCTAGCTGGAGAGATAGGGTAGTATCGCTGCTTAACTGGAGCAGCTGAGCCCGTATCTATAACATGTTCGATGAGATCTGTTGAACCCAATCCCTCTTTTTCGAAGGAAGGAAAAGAAGCAATGGCTGAATCAAGTTTTATCTGATCAGATGGACACAACTTTAAAAAATCAGAACCAGTATTTTCAGAAGTGATTTCATTAACTAACGAATTCTTGGGAATTAAGGATGATACTTCCGTTCCAGAAGGAGCCATAATTTTAAATCCAAATATGTTCCAAAAATCAATCCCGCAAATAACATCCTGTTTAAGTACCGGTACTAATAAAAATTCCATATTCTTTGTCATATTACCATACGTAACGTCTAGAAAAATCGAACCCACGACCTGCTGAAGTTGTCCGTCTGCAGTCTTAACATTTCCTGTGTATCTAGTGAGTCCGGTGGTTAAATCTCTTAAAAATTCTTGACATAAATTGCCACCAATACAAGACTTATTTGCTCCGCTGTCCAGCAAGGACAAAATCGTTTTGTTTAAAAAAAAAGGGTTACAAATGGTCTAGCATCTAAACCGATATTACTCATACATGCAAACACGTATTTTTTGAGTCGTTTTCTGCGCTCCCAAAATTTACGAATCCGTATGCAAGATCGTAGTCGTTTCTTAGATGGATATGGATTTGAAAATATTTCTGAGCGTATTCTCAGATATCGTTCTAGTCGTTCATGGTAAGGTAAATTTTTAGTTAACTGTTTTTTATGCAATTTATCGCAAGGAGTTATAATAGGGTAAACCTCTGAGTTTTCAGAACTTTTAATGGAAATATCAGGGTGTTTTAAAATTTTAACAGTGCTTAGTTCTTTAATCGTTGCTGAGGATGCCCGCTCATCGTTCGACGGACATCCGGGGACCAGTTTTCCGGTTTTGGCGAACACTTAGGACATGAAGGTTTATACGTGTCTATTGCTCCACAGCCGTAGCAAAAGATACGCCGGGGACCTAGACATTCTTGATATCGATGACCAGAGGCATCACAATTCCAGCATTTGATCATACCAGACGTAGTTATTTGATTTATTTCATCAGAAAATTCTTCGTTATCTATTTTGTTTATTTCGGCAGGTTGTTCGCGTATTAACTCTGACACGTTTGGGCGAGAGTATCTAAATCTTTGTGTCGAATGTAACGATAGATCTTCGAAGAACTTTTCATGTTTTCTAGCCTCCTTTTTCAACATTGCTAAATCATTTATATTTAAATGTAATAATTCATGCCGAAGATCTGTTTTTAAGTTTCTAATAATTATTTCAACAAATTCTGCTTCAGTTACAGGAGTTCTTAGCTTATCGCTTAAAGTCATCATAGTGTCTAAAAATGTATCAAAGTTTTCGGAATGTTTTTGTTTCCTACGACGCATGTCATCCTTGATATCATAATCAGTAGTGGTATCTTTAAACTCCCTTCTAAGTCCATCACAAAGATCAAACCATACTGGGGTGTTGTCAGTTTGGCGTTGAAACCTCCAGAACCACTTAAGAGCTTTGCCATCAAAAAGGGAATGTACGTGCTCAACGAGCAATTCAAAATTACCATTAAGATGAATAGAGGTTAAGGTATTAACTCGGTAAATGAATTCATCGACAGAAATGTCGTCATTTAAACCAGAGTATTTTAAGTGCCAATTGTTAATTAAATTAGAGATTTGATGAGCAGTTAGAGGAACGTTATCCGCATTAACGGGTAAGGGTAGTCCTCCACTACGTCTATGACTTGGTGAGCGTCTGGAAGGCTGCTCAGCCCTAAAAGGATTATCTTGGGGCCATTCGGGATGATCAGGACCAGCATTTGAAAATGATGAACGATTTGATCTTCTATTACCGGAATTTTGTATCTGTGACCGGTTGTTAGCAATATTAGAATTTACGTTATTGTTTTGACGATTATTTTCTATATTAAGATTTTGAAACATGGACTGTATATCCCTAGAAACTGTATTAGAGAACTCGGTTCTAAAAGCATTAAGGGATTCGGATATAATATTTTGAATTCTTTGTTCAGACATCTGATTATGAGCAAAATTTGTCGTTCGACGACGGTTCCCAGGTGTTTGAATTTGTTCTGAAGAACCGAAATCTCTCTGTTGTAGTTGAGAATATAATCTTGTGTTAGGACGATCCCGAGGAATAGCCCCCCCCTCTATTTCTTTGAATATTTTGTTCCGTACGTGTAGGTAGGGTTACCTGATCATTGCTATGCAACTGATTACAAGGTTGACGGCAAACCGGACAAGTTTGACTGGTCTCTAACCATCTTGTTAAACACGACGCATGGAACGAATGGTTACACGGGGTAACAGTTTTATTATCAGATTCTAAATTCTCATTGCAAATAATACATAAACGCTGTTCCTGAGTTTCTAAGGCTTCGGCACCTGCTTGCTCTGGGCTACGAGTGACCGGCATCTTTGCAACACACAAAAAAATATAAAAGGTATAGGCTTAATCACCAGAGTGTAGTTAATTTTAAGCAAAAAAAAAATAAATTATTAGTAGACATGGTTGATTACTTTGCAGTTATTAAAATTTAGGTAACAAACAAGTTTCACGTAAAATAACGTCTTAATTTTAGCAGAAAAATTTCTGTAGATAAGAAGTTGCTGTAGAAAAATTACAACTTAATATTATTATTCAGAAAAGAAAGAGAAAAAAAATTTGGTTTCAATAATTTGTTTTTCTATTGAGCGCAATTCTTAATAAATATTATTTATTCGAGAAAAGAAATCTTCAATAGAAATACCTATTGAACAAAATGATCATTGTTAATATCTTCATCCAAAATTGGTATGTAATGGCAAAATGCATTTAACAAAAGTCCAAAAAAAGCAAGAAGATAAATAAACACTGACAAGAAATTAACGAAAAGGAAGAAAATTAATACTTAAATGTATTTATTTACATTTTGGTATGTATCCGAGCGTTATGTCCAGATACATAAAATCCATAATAATAAAAAAATACAGTTTTGCACTTTTTGAGTTAAAGAAGAAGAAAAAAAAAGTTTAAAGTGGAGCCTTCGTTGTTGTGTAGTTAAAGGTGTTAGTTAAATAAAATGTTCTTTGGAAGTGTGCCCCACGTTGGGCGCCATTAAATTATCTGTAACGAACCATCGACTCAACCCTAGATTATCACTGGTCTGCACACCTAGCTATGCTTCGGTCTTAGCTCAGGGAAATGGGCGTGGGCTGTGATACCATTAAGGGAGTTAGAGTTACTAGAATTTAAGATAGAGATAGTGTGCAGGAAAGATAAAAGTCTACACTATAAGAAGAAAAGAATTGCTTAGAAAATTTCTACTAAATTAGTAAGGAAGAAGGTGTAGTTTTCCTCTAGGTCAATATTGCCCACCCTGCCTGCTGATGACCCGAAATATTTGAATCTCAGCCCATTATGCTGTTGTTACCTTATTCTATTGCCTACATTTCATCAACCAAAAATAGAACAAATTAATTATCCATATTATAAAGCACAATATTTATTTATATTCAACAAAAAAAATTATTTGTAAGAAAACAATATATAAAAATGTAATAAAAAAAATCTATACATATCTGTTTAGGTTTTTAACTTTCTTGTTAGTTGGGATACTTCCCTCGAAACAAAATAAAATACTTCAAGAATTTATCTTAAAACTATAACATGATTAGTCATTATTTCATTGACCAAAATGCAAAAACTTAATACATAATTATGAAATTATGTTTGAATAAAAATAATGAACAATGAGAAGTAAAAATTTAAGAGAGATTTGTGTCTAACGAGACAACATTTGCATGACTTAGCCTTGAGATTATCATTACCTTTACCTCTTGTCTAGTTTTCTCTTATTACAAGATGACTTCTCTTAAATTATTACTCCATGCAAATGCTGTTTAATATACTATATTTTTTTTTTTTTTTTTTTTAAGTTCTCTTCACTTACATGAAATTATCCCACGATGTCAAACAGGCCTGAAGAATCTGTGGATGTTAATGATGATTATCTCTGCTTGTTAAGCCCCTTTCACACTATAATACTGAGTATTAAGATTATCATTGGATTTTGTAAGATAGAAATCCAATGAGAATTGTGTGATTGTCAAAAAATCTAACGTAACATAACATTTCGTTTTCACACTATCACACTTCAAATAAAATGAAAAATATCAGCAAAGGAACAAGCCGAGACGAAACATTGAACGGCGTCGGCTGAGCAATTTTATGTGGACGGCAGAGGTGCCGGGTCTTAAGTTTGTTTGGCCGTTCAAGTTTTCGGTTAATAAAAAAAAAAATAAAAAACAAAACAAAAAAATAATACGTACATCCAACAATTTCTAGGCTTGGCAGAAACAAAGTACATATGTAGGCGTTAAGACTAATGGCAATTAAAGGCAGGTGCAGGACAAAGAAAAAATATTATCAGCGGCGGCAAACTATCGGCTGCGATTCAATCAGCTTGGTTCTTTGTTTTAAAAAAACACAACCCTGATAAAATGAAAAATGTTATCGTTTAGAATATTTTCTAAAAATGGTTTGGTATTATGGGATGTCAAATTTCTTTCCGTATTATTTCACATTTTGATAACATACTGCTTTCACACTATCACACTTTCTCATTGGATTCAAGTATTTGACAAGTCTTAATACTCAGTATAATAGTGTGAAAAGGGCTTTAAGAATTTGTGTGATATTGAGCTTAAGTTAGATGTTAGGGTTTTCAGTACAGAGGTTTTGCATTTTGTATAATTAACAACAATATTAAAAAAAAATATTGTTGGGTTAAAATCAATAAATAGGGAATCTATGTTAGAGTATTTTATTAATTAATTACAAAGGTTAATTTTTAGTATTCTTACATTGTCTTTTGGTTTTATTAGTTTGTATTTTAGTTCTTATGTTAAATTCCCCATTATCTATAAAAATTGGGGGTACTTTTGTTGGTTAGGTTTTACTATTTGAACCTTATGAAAGGTTTGAGATAGACTTTGATTTAGCTAGGTAAAAAAAAAAATATTTATTATAAGGTTAGTTTAATTATAAAGTTGGTTTACTACATTTTTAAAAATTCTTTTCAAAACGTTTGTCGACTAATTTGGTTAGTTTTATTAACGAAATTTTAACGTTTTCTGGTATGAATTAAACGATGAGACCAAGAGTTGTGATATTGTCCATCAATTTATTCTTGTTTGGGTACAGCGGATGAAATTGCTGCTAGCATTTAGTAATATGGAAAAGATTTCTGGTTGATGGAATTTAAATTTTACCAATTTCTTCTACACCAACTTGAAACACTTTATGTTAAGCTCTTCCAAATCAAATAACGTTTGGACCTGTCAAATTAGTTTTTGTTATTTTGGTAGATGTTTTTAATAAAACTTAGTTCTATTTACCATTGAATTTCTGTGACTGTATTCGAGATGGGTTGGCTCCAAGGTACATTCCACATGGAAATGCGCCTCAGGCAGTGAAAATATATAGCTGTATTTGGTAAACCAGCAAACTTCCACTTAAACCTTCACAATAAACGGCCAATATGAAACTCACTAGATGATATTTTAATATCACCAAAGTCTCAAGTTTCACTACTATATTTAATAAATTTAGTTTAATTTTAAATTCACTTTTAGTTTTAACCTTCACTTATTAGGATGTCACCTTGTCTATTCAACAGTTTTAACAAAAATGTGCTTTCATTTATTTCTAAAATATATAAAAGACCGTAAGAAGAAAAAACACCAGATGATTACATAAGAAATTCCTTAACTGAAACCGTTAATAAGTTTTTAATGTATACTTTATGTACTTATTTTTCTCAATTACTCTAATTGTTATAATCTGGGGAACGGTTTTAAAGAGCCAGTTTAATGTTCTTTAACCGTAGATTAAACAATTTTTGCTTTTGTTAATAACCCATTATGTAAGGTTATTTAAATTATATTTCTTGATAACTTTTAAAAGTGCAAACGAACATCCATATGCTTTGAAATAAGGTAAAAGACTATAATTTATATGCAACCACATATG
Source organism: Phasia obesa (assembly GCA_949628195.1). Classification (NCBI taxonomy): domain Eukaryota; kingdom Metazoa; phylum Arthropoda; class Insecta; order Diptera; family Tachinidae; genus Phasia; species Phasia obesa. The sequence continues at coordinate 93,553,777 of OX451217.1, forward strand.
TACAATCTACAGTCGTCTATATTTTTCGCCACTTAATCCTCAGTTAATTTAAACTGCATGTATGTAACTGAGCTTACAATTAATTTATCTACCTATAGAATTGTTTCTCAGAGAAAACCTGTTCAATTTCTAGCAATTTACATACAACTGGGATGGAAAAAGCAAATATCTGACTGACATAATTTACTGACTGATATCATGCCAATCAAATTAAATGATTAATATTAGGTTAAGAAATATATTAAAATATTTTTAAACCAACGTCGTTTCATTTCTAGTCGACATAATTATTTTTAAATATGTAAAATTTCACCTATCACAATTTATTCTCAGTGTTCTTCTTTTAGTTTGGGCGTCATATTCTGATTCTATACCTGAATAGGCCCTGCTAGTTCTTTGAAGCTTCTTCACTGGGCGGAGTTCTCAACCCTTAGCTTACCTAGGTACGTACAAAATAAAAATATAACAGGTTACTACAAAAACAAACTTACATACTCATAAACAAAATAAAACCATAAAACACTCAAAATCGAGAGATTTTCTCTTTTTCCTAATTCTCTTTAAATTTTCATAAATATAAATATCTTATTTTTTTCCTCTTAATCTTTTCAGGCTCAAACTACTGTTTAGATCCTTTTTTTCAGGAACGAATCAAGCTAAACTACAAGCCTTAAGGAGCTTTCTGAGGATGTTTTTTTGCGGAATATTTTCCAACCTATTCATGGATAAAAACTCCAACACGCCTAGTTTGTGCCCTACATTCACCATATATTTATATTTATAATTAATATTTTTCTACTCTTAGTTTCTCTTTTTCCCTATTTAACAGACTTAAAATTATACACTAACGAAAGCACACAATATTATTCACATTCATTATTCACAAAAGAAAACACATGGTAAGAACAATTCTTGAATCTTTTAACATTTTTTCTTTTATTTCTTTTCAGAAACTTATTGGACAAAACAATAAAACAAGACAGGAAAACTTCGGTAATCGTGAGTATCGTTCCATTCCATGAATGCAACCAATTTAATCATTTTACTTCTTTTCAGGTCATTCTACTAACAAACTTACAAAAAAAGACACAAAAATAAGCATTACTAACAAAACTAACAATTAACAAAGGATATAATGACTGGGACTCGAGCAGGAACTGGTCACTCCATCGCATGTCATCGGCTCCTCCCTATTCATACAAAAAAAAAAAACTAAACAGCAATAGAAACAAAAAAACACAACAAAAAACATTTGCAATCAGCACTGGGACATTGGTCGGAGTGCCTTCATGCCTTTAATAGCCACACCCTACCAATTTTATATATTAATGAGGGAACTGAGGAAATTGCATGTTCTTCCTCTTCCCGAAGCATTATCCGTAGCTGAATTCACGCCAAACATTTTTTTTGGCCTTGGACTTTGCCTACACCGCAACACTTGCCGCTCATTTGTAGCGTTTAAACTTCTTATTTGGTCAAGATGACGGTTAATAATTTGATTTTTATCATTTATAACACACAGTTGCGGTTACCCATTTTGGGCTTGTTTTGATTTGTATAATTTCTTATCAAAACTGTGTCTCCTTGTGAAAACTCAACATTGCGATTTCCTTTGTGATTACGTTGGCTTTTCGTTTGATTTTCTAAAATAAAACTTTTCGTTGCGTCTGGTTTCAAAAGACTAAAGCGAGTTCTTAACGTTCTTCCTGTACTGTGTTTTGTAACGCGATAATCAATAAAAAATTTGCTAATTATCATGTCTAAAGCAGGTACTTTATTAAAATTGCCATGATTGATTTTTTTATGCTTTTAACAACAATTTCTGCCTGGTGCAGTTAAAATATGCCTTGCATTGTTTGCTTTCAAAAAGTGCTGAAACTCTTTTCATGTAAATTGACGTCCATTGTCACTAACTAAAGTGTCAACTAACCCATAGCGATTAAAGAGTTCCCTGATTTTATTTATTGTAAAAGCAGATGTAATCTCTTTAGTTTTAAAAATTTCTACCCATTTCGAATATGAGTCTACAGCAATTAGTAAATAAAAGTTTTTGATAGGACCTTAAGTTTATGTACTGAAAAAATTATAGCCAAGGCTTATTTTTCAAGCGTACTATATTTTTTCACTTTTTAATAAAGACCTTGAAATAAAAGAAATTGGTTTCATAGAACTATCAAAAAATCTGTGTGAAAGTTTGAATAAATGCCCCCAATTCCGAAATATTACTTGGTTTGGGTTCATTAATGATGGACGAAACTCGTTCATTGTTCTTATTTAAAACATATTTATCAATGGTAAAACCCAAGTACGGAATATTTTTCTGAAAAAACTTGCATTTGTTGGCATTTAGTTTAAGATTAGCTGAACTTAATTTATTTAAAACAGTTTTTAAATTCTTAACATACTTTGATATGTTTTGCCCGTGACACCAGGAACAACCCTCAATAAATTTTCCATCGTCTTCTGAAAAATTTGTGCAGCAGTCTTGATACCAAATGGCAAATGTTTTACCCGTAGGGTCCCGATGTGTGTACTCCAAGCACACAGTAAGTGGGATTTATCAGCATTAGAATTAAAAGCCAAATCAAGCTTCGTGAAAACTTCACCCCCTTGAAGTGCTGAGAAAATTTCCTCAATACGATGTAGTGGATATTTAAAATCCTCCAAAAATTGATTTAGGGTAAGTTTATAATCCCCACATAGCCTAATATCTGCTTTCTGTTTTAGTATGGGAACCAATGGAGTCCACCAATCTGAATTGTCTAAAAGCCCAAAGAACTACTAAAAATATCACTAAATTCAACTTTTATTTGGTTTTCAATTTATCGTTTGCATAAACTAAATTTACTTGTACCAACTCAAAATTAAAATGTCTCAAAAATGTACGACCGAGTAATGGAGGTGTCTTAGTTCGAGTTACAACCACCGTAATCACTTTTTGCATGCCTTGATAATCAATTATAGCCTCGAACTCACCTGCAAGAGGAATATGATCACCGCAATACGACAAATAAGAAGTTTTGCATGGCTTTAACAAATTTTTGTTACTGATTTTTTTATAAAACGACTCTGGAATCAATGTGCAGGTTGCTTCTGTGTAACAAGTGGCTAATTTTTATCGGTAAACTTTAAAAACCCATTACGCCTTTTTTAATATTACTAAAAATGGAAAACACAAAACCGGTTATCAGAATCAGAATTTTAATTAATTTTATCAGCTTTGAGTCTGCAAATCTCCGCTAGGTGTCCAATTTTTCCGCAGTAATGACATTTGCTATTTATTCTAAGTTCTAAGATTATTTCAGATATCCCACTATTATAGGTCCATTAAGTACTCCCTGGGCCACCATTTGTATATGCCGTGTTATACCAGCCCATCACCATTTTGCCATATTGACCACTAATCTTTCCCAGAAGTTTTCAAATTAAAACTCTTTTTTTTGCTTTTCTTAAGGTATTTTGGAAATTCCAATGTTTTAAAATTATCCCTCGGAGCAAAATTCCCAATTTTTTTTTAGGTGAAACTTTTCCCGATTGCAAGTTGTAGCCTCCAAAATAATTGGATTGATATTTACAGTGAATGTTAAACTAATAACAGTGCTCTGTTGACTGCAAAATGAGCTCTGTTAAAAAATGTGGTTTTTGTCTCTGCTAGTTAAATACGAATTTATCTTCACGCACATTTAAATTAAGGCTAATAAATTGTACTTCTTACAATATGGTTATAATATAACCTTACTTAATTGTTCTCGTCGCCAATTTGTTATGTATTGGTAGAGTTAAATTAAAAGCCGTATTTTCTTTCTGCTGACAAAATCCATGTGTTGCTTTTTTAATTCATTTGACAGAACATAAACTTGTTACAAGAAGGCGTTGCCATATTACTTCATGTTCATAAATACCCAACTCTACCCCCCAAGTTTTGGGGGATTGAAACTAAGTATTCTTCTTCTTGCAAACACTGTCTTGGATTTTTCGGGGTTAATACCAAGGAAGCAATTTATACTCCAATGGTTTAAGGTATTTAGAGCACGTCAAGGTATTAGGAAATTTTCCTCTTACCAATAGCATTACATCGTCAGCGTATGCCACTACGCTTACACCAGCTAGATTTAGCAGAATTTCATTCAAAGCTAAAATCCACAAAGTAGGAGGCACCACATGCCACAGGGGTCTTTAGTGTCATATAATATATCGCCATTGATTTAAAAAAAGTTAATTGTTGTTAAATGAGTCTCTGAAACCATCATGACATCAATTTGTTGGTTCTCAAGGAAATATTCGAGTTTATTTTTGTGTTGGCGTAAGCCGTTTGCGTTCCAGAAACATATTTCATGGTTTGTTACATCATAGATTACATGCGTACCATTTTTTGCATCATGCTGCTCATAGAGCTCATAAAACTGTTTAACGGATGCACTTTGTGTTTTGGGTGCAAATTTGGAGTAGAAATAGTCAGTGTCGCTTTTTGTACTCAAATATGATTGGTTTTTAGCATATCCGCGTATGTAACATTTTGGGTTGTTGGTTGGGCTAACTGAGAATAATAAGCAGTTGCTCGATATCGTGGCTGCTTAGAAGGAGTATTTAATTTTTAAGTCGACTTCTTTACCATAGAAAAAGCTGGACACCATCTGTAGTTAGCAGTGCGATTTCCACCGAAATTGCTAAATTTTTTAACCTTCGAGTCATCAATTCAATTCAGACAATGGACGTGTCCTGATCGATTATGCGGTTCATCTACGGTTATTTTGCGGTGTAACAGATATTTCAAATTATAAATGGGGTGTGTTTCGTTCTTCTTCAATCTGCTATCTCCAGGTTCCAGTTCAACGCGGGATACGTTCTCGATTTCGGAGATTATTTACACTTTTTATTTTTAAAGCCATCTTTTTAAGTCCATCTTTTATTTCAGCTGGATCTACGTATGAATCTACGCCTTTAATGACTACTTGAAGACTTTTTCTACTCTTCAGCTGATAGGTATAACATTTTTTTGCCGCTTTCAAACTCCTTCACAATTTTTCGGTAACTGCTTTCATCAATGAATTGTGTTTTTGTACCATCAATCTTATCTTGCTTGATGGGAATTACATAAAAAATTCTCCCCAATCAGTGAAATCAGTTGGAGGTGGCTTGAACGACTTCGGTGCCGTTTTAAGTTCACTTGTTTCGATACCTAAGATAGCAAAACGATTTGGGGAACTTATTCCGTACTTTTCTTTATGTATTTTCGACATTAATGCTAACTGCGAAGATCTCTTTTCCTTACAGTCACATAAATATCCATTCACACTTGAGTATTGGGTTTCTGGGCACTGTCCGTTATTGTTTTGGTCGTACTGTGTTTAGAGGGCAACGATGATTTCTTTACTTTTATTTTATTCACTACTTAGCAACAACGGTGAGCAAGAACGTGTGCGGTGAATTGGCGCAGCATTTAAAAACAAATCAGTTTTTTGTTTTTGTTTATTTCGCAGTTTTCATCAGCATTTATCATAACATAAGCATTTCTACTGCTTATGTTCGCACTTTTATAAAGAATATTTAAATTTTAGTGACTCATATATGCACCCTCGCACTGTACTTTTGGTTTTTCTTATTATTCAACTAATAATGCCGTTTTTGTTTATTTGTTTATTTAAAATTCACTCAGTAAATTTGGTTTATGTTATACGTTTATTACGAGCTTAAAAATACACGTCCGTTCTATTAGACGAATAACTAAAATTGAAAGTAGTATCCAAAGCGGGAGTTTCAACTATGGGAGGTTGTCATTATCCGTCAGGACAACTTACTTACGAATGAGTGAAAATTGGGGCGACAGAAAAAGTTTATTTAGTCACTGATAATAAGCCACGCGTTTGGGACTTAATAACAACTTCAGGCTTTTTAAATCGGCACCGAGAGCTGAAAAAATGGACACCCCAACACACTTTCTCAGCGCGACATGTTCAAAATTAACAAACCCAATCTCAACAACCATGTCGGCGATACCAACATCACAAACAACAACGCCAAAACTACCAACCCAATCAAGCACATTATCGTGGCAACCAATCTAGCTAATCTACAGTAAACGTTATTAACGTCTTAAGTAATGAATTTGTATTAACTTTACAAAATTAACAGTTCTGTTTTTGGCGTTGATAAGTGCGGACGCGATTTTTTTTAAGCTCGCATTAACAAAAAACAAAACATACATGGTGTGAACAATTTAAAACAAAAACAAAAAACAAACCTGTTTTAATACAACAACAAAGTTGTTTGTAAAATATTTTTTTTTCTTTTTCCTTTTCTTTATTTTTTACAACGGCATATTGAATTGCTACTTTTAAAATAAAATAAAAACAATAAAGGCTAATGAGCCTGTTTAATTTAAGCAACAAAAATGTTGACAATTCTGAATTAAATAAAAACAAAAAAACTGAAAATAATTTGTGTATTAATGCTACAAATCGCCTTCTGAACCCAATCGCCTAGAAAAACCCAAGACGCAAGTGGGAATGGACAGATACATAACTGTATTGAAAAGAGGTCGAAGCCCTAAATCTTCGCAGATTGCACCAATGGCTAAAGTACAAAAAGACAAGGACTCTTACGGAATAAATTCCCATAATCGTTATGCTATTTTAGATAGCGCAACAAGCGAAACAAAAACGGCACCCAAGTCGTTTAAACCACCACCAATTTTTTTAAGGGAAAAAAATTCAAAAGAATTAATAAATAAGTTAATCTCAGTTATCGGGGAAAATTCATTCTATGTAATTCCTATCAAGCGTGGTAACATTGATGAAACTAAAATTCAATTTATAGACGAAAGTAGTTATCATAAAGCAGTAAAGGAGTTTGAATGCTGCAAAAAGAACTTTTATACCTATCAGCTGAAGAGTAGCAAAGGCCTACAGGTAGTCATCAAAGCTGTAGACTCATATGTTAATCCAGTGGAAATAAAAGCTGGACTCCAAAAAGCAGGATTTAAGGTAAAAAGCGTTGACAACCTCAGAAATCGAGAGCGTGTCCCTCAACCTCTATTTCGCGTTGAACTGGAACCTGGGGATATTAGATTGAAGTAGAACGAAACGCATCCCATTTATAATCTAAAATATCTGTTACACCGCAGGATAAGTGTAGAGGAACCACATAAACGGTCAGGACCCGTTCAGTGTTTAAATTGCCAAGAATACGGCCATACAAGGGCTTACTGCAAGTTGCCTCCGGTTTGCGTTGTGTGTGGAGAGCTTCATTGTTCCGCCCAATGCGACAAACAAAAGGATGACTCGAATGTTAAAAAATGTAGCAATTGCGGTGGAAATCACACTGCTAACTACAGAGGCTGTCCAGTTTTTTCTGAGGTAAGGAAGTCAACTAAGAAATTAAATGCTCCTGCTAGGCAGCCACAATACCAAGCAAATGCTCATTACCCTCAGTTAGCTCAACCCACAACCAAACATGTTTTATACGCGGATATGTTAAAATCAAATCATGTTTCAGCACACAAAGCGACACCTACAACCAATTCTACCCCAAATATGCATCCAGAAGCTAAAGAACAAACACATCTGGTAACTACAATCGTCTCGAAACAAGTATCGAGACATAAGTGCATTCGTTAAACAGTTTTATGAGCTCTATGAGCAGCATGATGCAAGAAATGGTTCGCATGCAATCTATGATGTTGCAGGCGGTACTTAACAAACCATGGACTGTTTAAAAATATGTTTCTGGAACGCAAACGGCTTACGCCAACACAAAAATGAACTCGAGTACTTTTTGAAGAACCAACAAATTGATGTCATGATGGTTTCAGAGACTCATTTAACAACAAATAGTTTTTTTTAAATCAATGGTTATATATTATATGACACTAAAGACCCCCGTGGCAGAGCATGTGGTGGTTCAGCAATACTAATAAAAGTTTGAATAAAACATCATTTACTGTGTAATTTTTGTGAGGACTTACCGTCGCCTTACTTGGAAAAGCCACATTGACTTCAAGTTAACCCAAATGAAACTAAAAGCAGTAAAACTAAATAGGCTTATTGGCAGAAACTCCACCCAGAGCTTAGATTGTAAACTTCTACTGTACAAGTCGGTCCTCAAACCAATTTGGTGTTATGGGATTCAGTTATGGGGCACTGCCTCAGCTAGCAATGTAGAAAAAATTCAAAGCGCCAAAATAAGATTTTACGTATTATTACATCTGCTCCCTGGTATATAAAAAATTCGAACATCCACAAAAACCTAAACATGCTATCAGTTAAAGCAGAAATAGCGAAACATGCAGTTACATATCTAAAGAGGCTTGAATGTCATCTAAACCCTTTGGAGCGTAACATACTGAATGAACCTGGTTACATTCGACTAAAAAGAAGAGATACTGCTTTTCTTGGCCGTACATTAGAGGGATGACCCGCAAATGATTTCAAAATCCGTGAAACAAACATTATTTTTGTCTAGCACTGGCTGGACTTAAAAAGACTTTTAGACTTAAGATACGAGTAGTTATTGTTAGTTCAAAAATATTGAAGATACAATAAATAAATTATGAAAAAAAAAATTTTACAATTGAATCATTATATGTAACGTATATATATAATTACTAGTGTAGTTTACCCGGTGTTGCCTGGGTCCACCCTTAAAGCCGTTCTAAGTGCTTGCGAAATGATTAACCTTTTTCGATTTTGTCCACCCTGTAGGTTCACTCTCAATAGTTTCGCGACAAAACATTTGCCTACATCTCAACAACAGCATTACAATTCGGGTTCAACCAATTGAGGAGGTGAAGGAAACGTAAAGAAAAAAGTAACACATACCTATGATACAATGCAGGTGTATTTTAAGTGAAAAATCTAATGGTCAGCGCACAAATAAAATTACGATTGAAGCAACGACTGAAAAGATTCACTCAACATTCCAATTAGAAAGACCGAATGTCATTATACACATAAGACATTACGATACATGGTTTGGTAACTTTTTAAGTGACAACAAAAAAACATAATAAGGAAAATTGAGGGCATTTTGTTGATATTTGTATTGGAATATATAGGAAAATGTAAATGCCCCATCTCCAGAACCACTGAGCCGATTTCGTGCAAACTTCACACAAAACATCTACAGACTATCCCAAAAAAATTTTTGCTAAAATCGGTCGACCCGTTTCCACATTTAGTGGTGACAGCAAAGTGTACACTTCTTTTTATATATACGAGTATAGATAATCATTCAATGCGAGGTCTTCCTTACAAATAACAAATATTTTATTTTTAAATTATCGAGAATAGTTACAAAGCCCTTGACTCGTTGTTTACTCATTGTTGAGAATCGTTGTGGAGGTATGGACGGTTAATCACCGTGTTTTTACATACGTCAGTTTTGTTCGAAAAAAATTAATCGATCCCGACAACTCAACGCGAATTTCGTCGCCACATCACAACATTTCGTACATGATGTGATCAAGATTAGTGTCAGCACTTAGCCGTGTTGGTCTTTATTTGACGGTGTTCCTACCACCGGTTGAAATGGGTAGACCAGCAGCCCCATTGCGTCAGATGAATACCTCACACTACACAATACAAGCGCAATAAAGCGACAATAGCACCATCCTTAAATGCTATTGTCCTATCATCGCACAGTACACAGTGCGTACGCTAATCAGCAGGAATTTACTGGTTGAGCCTCGAAAAGAACCCATAATAAAACAGACCTGTTCTTTTAGATTCAGGCTCCAGGAACCCTGGCGTTTGGTGCTCTCATTTTTAACGACAGCACTGCGTCAAGGTAGGGACAAAACTACAATGACAATTAGTGCCCCCGGAGGAACAACTTTTCGTTAACAAGATGATTCGATGACCCTGAAAATGTGGAAATTGTTAGACTACCTATTCTGAACAGTCCTAAAGTATAACGCTAATCGTGGCCGCCACATGAAGGATGTTACATGCCACACTTGATTTTCACAAATTTTTTGTAAAGATGAGCCATATTCTGCAGTCCTTTTTTTGACATGAAAAATTAAAAATTATGTACATATGACTCAAATTAAAATTTAATTATATATGAACTCAAATAGATCTAACTAGTTTTTAAAGTTTTGTTTTATGATTTCTAATTTAGAACAATCTAAATTCTTCTGTGATGTAAATTGCTTGTATTATAGTATTCTAAGAAGTACATATGTATCTATGGATGTGTGGTGTGCGTTGTATGCAGAAGATATGTTCTGTTTGAAATACCATTTTTTTAATCGATTGTGTAATATCGTAAGCGTTTGCTTTGAAGGAAACGCAGTAATTGCATCTGCGTGTTGTTTGCTATTATTGTTGTTTTTCTTTACTACCTTATTTTGTGAACATGCAGACATTCATACATACATATATACAAACATATATACAACATTAACTTCTACATAATACATACATACATACATACATACATACATACATACATACATACATACATACATACATACATACATACATACATACATACATACATACATACATACATACATACATCCATACATATGTATATGTACGCATGTACGTTTGTTGTTGTTTCGTGTTGCGTTTTACCGACATATTTCTTATTTAATTTGTTCATCAATATTACTAGTGTATGGTTGTAGTGTTCTTTAATTGTTGTTGTTTAACTCGTTGTTGTTGTCGTAGTTGCCGGTAAGTTAATCAGAAAGCATCAATGTATTTTATTTGTCTGTTTGTTTTTAGTGTCCTGCCCGGTCCGAATCTTTACTTTTCAAATACAGAGTTTACACACGGTGAGCTGGTTGTGTCGCTGTATGGTCTCCTGTCTCGTTTAGGCTGTTAAATGAAGAACTGTACCGGTCGCTCTCTCTTTTTTTTCCAAAGAGTATGTTTACGAATTTTTAAGATTACTTTTTACCGTCACATTACGACTCACGATTTGATGATATTGGCCTTTCGAATATATATATGTATATGTACATTGCTCATGGGAAAGGAAAGGTGGGAGTTGTGTGGAGGAATTCTTCGTGTAGCTTTGGCATTGGATAACTTATTCATCCAAGCTATGTACTGACATTGCGAACAAGATGCTTTGCAAAGTTGTCGGCTTTTTTTTTTTTGTTCTGTTATTTGTTGTTCACTTTACTTTAATTTAATGTTGCTGAAGGTTTTTTCCTGTTTTCTTTGGTTGTTTGGGTGCTATGCTGCTTATTTCTTCATGAAATGTTATAATATTTGGTTGATGAGTGTGCGTGCAATGCATCCAGTCAGTGGTGAGTGAGTGTTGTATCGATCGAACTCGCCTGTATTTGGTACTTGCTTGTTGTACTTACTGTTGTTGTGGGGAATTAAATTGATTCTTATTAAAAAGTCGTTGTGGCAAATTAAATTTAAAAAAAATCCTGTTTACTTTGCATGTGCTTCTGGGCATGAGAATCTGCCAAGGGTGTTGCATGTTTTAAGCAACTCCCTGCGTCAACATTCAACAACTGCATTCGACACACGTTCTGTTTGCAAGTCAGTAGTAGAGATTCGATTTTTTTTCTGTTTTGTTTTTTACTTCTGTTGTTGTCTCATGTGCAATTTGGAAAGATTATTTTGATTTCGGTTTTTTCACTCGAAACTACACGAATTCACGTACATTCATACTTACAACATGAACACTCATCATGAAATAAAATCTGCAAAAAGTTTGTGGCAATTGAAGTGTCCGCAAAAAAATCTATATTTGAGAACATATTTATACCCTACAAGCAAAATGGTAGTCGACTACGAAAATAACACACTTTAAGTTAACTTTTATGGCCTAACTATAAGCTAACTACTACATATGTATATACAAAACCTCCCCAAAATCAAAAATGAAATAAAATTATTGTTGACAATTTTGTTTTAAATATTTTTCATTTCTTTTTTAAAATTATAAAATGAAAATTTGTGTCACATCCCTGAGTTCTTTTGTGTTCCTAAATTATAATTAAATTAGGATCTTAATGTTATTCGGTAGGAAATATCTTACTGACTATCGAGCATTTCATGTATTAACATTTTTAATTAAGAAGCCTTCAATCAAAGATGCAGGAAATAAGAATAAACAGGGAAAAAATTTATTGCATATTTTTACAAATTCGCTTTATAGCTAACTAATATATATTCAGTTTATAGCTAACTACAAATTAACTAACTTTAAGCTAACTTCATAGTAGTCAGCAAGGCAACTGACTACATGCTAGGACATCACAATGTTAAAATAGTCAGTTATTTTTAATAAAAATAATCCATGTATGAACTACTACTGGTTGCAAAATAGTTAGCTTAAAGTTAATTAAATGTTAGTTGAGTTGCTTATAGGGTACGTACTACACAGGTACATACATATGTATGTATGTACCCAGAAAACCAAATGTTCCGATTTCGTAAAGAATTCGAAACGACTGTTCGAAAAAATCTTCCGATTTCGGAACCGAAATATTACCGAAATCGTAACGATTTTTATATGAAAGGGTTGACACGATTTCGTAAAGATATGTAGTTACGAAATCGTGACGATATGTAGTTACGAAATCGTAACGAAATGTAGGTACGAAATCGCAACGACATGTAGGTACAAAATCGGAACATGTTTTCTGTCGGTACCGTAATCAATTCAATTTTAATTCTCCATCTTGCATGTGTTAACTAAATATTTTTATTTTTTTATATTAATTCTTTTTTATTTAATATAATTTTGGCTTTTATTTACTTACGTTTGTATCAAAGTTTTATATTTTTTTTTTGTTCAGACGAACAACCGAAATGTCTTAACGAATTACTTACGACAGGTCTGACTTTAGAAAAAATCTAAACATTTGGTTTGGTGGGTACATACATACATACATACATACATACATACATACATACATACATACATACATACATACATATGTTCATACGACAATATACTTTTTAATTTTCTACTTTTTGCATTGTTTTATTTTCAACACACAAATCGCACACTAAACCAAAAACAATCACAACTCAAAATACACAAATATTCAGGAAAGGCAAAAAACTCCAAAACATGGTTGTAATTTTATAATCATATTGGGTTCCATAGCAACGGTAGCCTGAGTTAATGACGACAGTGATGTAAACGAAAAATTTGTGCTCGTTAGAGATTTGATCTGATTTGATTTATGAAAAACAAAACGATTTTGAAAAATTTTGACATCTGAAACGTCCAGAGTCGTTGATAGACGAGCGCACTACAAATCAGTCTATCGAGGCACTCTTTAAACCAGTTATTTTTCTGATCTTCTTACTTTATTCAGTCGAAGTTCGATTAATATAGCGCCGCCATAGCTGCAGACCATCGCCTATGCATGTTTGTGTGTAAGAAATTTTATTTTTTAAATGTAATATTTGAAAGTGAGACTGTCAATGGCCGTTGTGTAGTAACTGTCTATGTGCTTATAGCATAAAGGTTGCAAAAACGATGTCTTTAGGAAGTTTATTGCACAACGAACTATTTAGCTAAAAAATTAGGCCATACAAGAAGTTTATTAACATTTATGTATATTACAGTCGTGTAGTAACATTTTTGTTAATTTTTATTTAGTTTTAAAATCCTTAAGCACATTATACAGGTACATATAAAAAATATTCTGATAATTCTATTGCGATTAAATATTCAAATAAATTTGAACCTCCCTAATGATTTTACTTACACATGTATCGATTTGTGCATATGAGAAATAAAAAATTATAAATGAATACAAATGTAGTACTATAAACAGGCTTACATCTACATACCGGTCCGTATGACTTTGTGTAAGTATGAATATTTTGATATACTTATGTACATACAACCTTCATATCTTTGACAGACTAATAGTTAAATTCCTACAGTAGGTTGCCTGATGAAATTAAGCTTCTGTTTAAGCACCAGTGTTACACACATCACGCATCTTTTTGTTTGAGTGTAAATGAATGTAGATCTGACGTGATTTGCACATCAATCATTTTTATTTAAAATTTCCTTTTTTAGATTGTGTTCATTTCTATGTTTGTAGGAATATGCAGCATCTTACAAAAGTCTTGGACATTAGTCATACTAGGAAAACATTTCTTTTTGGTGTCCGAAATCTGTTTTTGTTATGTTATAATATATATATATATATATATATATATATATATATATATATATATATATATATATATATATATATATATATATATATATATATATATATATATATATATATATATATATATATATATATATATATATATATATATATATATATATATATATACATATATATATATATACATACAGATGTATAAGAAATTATTTTGACAAAACTTGTTCTCTAATATTACGTCGATTTTTCGCTTATTTATAACCAATAACATAATTTGTTTAATTCTATGCAGAAAAATAAACAACGTGTGCTTAAAATCAGCCAAATATGTACGTACATACATATGTATGTATGCCTAAATAACATCAAAATGTTTAATATTAAGCATATCTGTCTTAAATTTAACAAAGCTTTCAAAGAAAGAAAAAACATAAACGTATCCCAAGTATAAAAATTTAACGTCAAAAACTAGATGTAGAAGCAGCAGAAGATGTCACAAATAGTGCCCTCTTTTACATACATATATAAAAAACTTTGTTATTATTTAAACGTTACAAACAAGACAAAAATAAAAAATAAAAATTAAATTGTCAACAAAAAGATATTTTTAACAAGTAAACATTAGTAAAGTGTATAAAAGAAATTAATTTAATTTTTACATACCATTAAAAAAATCTACACAATATTAAATATGGATTTATTATTATCAAATAGTGAATGGTCTTTGTCAATAAAGGCTGGTTTAATCAAATCAATAGAAACCGATCGAGTCGTGTTTCCATATTGAATTTTAATACTTTAAAGGACCTTCAAAGGAACCAGATAGTATTCACAATCTTTTAAAGATTTAGGTGTATAACTTTGCTCAGGACGCTGTTTCAGAGCTGCAAAACTATCGATAGTCGCCCCATTCGATAGTTTGCTTAAAACCTATCGAAGTTTTTCAAGTGCTATGTTATATCATGTTTCCACGAGAAAAGGAAGCATTTGTTTCGCTCTCTGAATCATGATTGCGAATCATACCGTTTCCACGACGCATACGTGCTTCGTTTAGTTTGGATTTTAAAATTTATTGCACGATTTTGTTTTTTTACCACTTGGTATACTTTTGTTTGTGTTTTATTTATCAGTTTTAAGTTGTATTTTAATTATTTGCTTATTTATTTCTATACAACAACACTTTTAATTTTATTTTGTTCTTTGTTTACATTTTTATATAAGCAAAGAGAGCTAGTTCAGATAAACTTGCGATAAAAGTTAGAGAAGAGACAAATTATGCATGCCTCGCAAGTAGATTCACACTGAATCATCTCAAAACAAAATGCTTCGCTCTCAAAATTTAGAATGGCGAAGCACGTTGATTCAAACATGATTGGAGTGTGAAGAACGAATGAGAGAGCGAAGCATGAATATTGAGCTCCGTGGAAACGTGCTATTAGTATAGGAGGTTATTAAAATAATCAAAAAACATGAAAATTAAAGGCGTAAAAAAGGAGGCAAATGAACCCATATGCACAAATTAAAGTGTTATCATACAAATAAATTTTTATAGTGTTCGTATTAATTCTTTCTAAGTAGAAAGAATATTTTTTTTTTAAATTTGGCGACAAATTTTTAAAGAAAAAATGGTAAATTATTATTTTAGACTCTAGCAGAATGGAATGCATTTTCTGGACAGCTATGTCCGTCATCAGCATTCTTCGTATCATCATCAAGGCTGTCAGGCCAATTTAAACATTTATTTTAACATTATAACATAATATTATTTATTTCTCATAACGCATAATTCCTTTTTTAAATTTATTATTATGTAGTAATCCAAACAGATTACTATTGGAAAGCATATCCATATAGCATATAGCTATTTCACTGGTGCTTACCCAGATCGTCAGTGGATTTTTTTAAATTTTCCGAATAAAAACCCAGATTCTTATGCCCAAAATTTAATAAACCAAATGAGAAGTTTATTAAATCTAGAAATCAAGAAAAATCCAAAATTTCTAAACAAAAAACATAGTAACCAGTTTAAATTTAAAAAATAAACATTAAACATTATAACATAAATTATATTGATAAAATATTGGGGAGTTATCAATACCCTCAACACTGGAAGTTGACAAAAAACATCTTTAAAGAATTGTACACATAATATTAGGCAGCGAACAACAATCCCTTTTAAACTGACCCTTTTTTTACTTTAATTACCACAATTTTTTAATCGTTTAAACTAAAAATACAAAATGTGTATTTTAAAACACTCATATTTTTAGCATTGTAAGAAATCGTCACTGTTTTAAAAAATAAAACGCAAATCGGAATTTTGCAATTTTTTGGACCAAAATCGTAAAAATTACGTTTAATCGCCAAATCTGGCAGCCGTGATCAATATCTATTTAACAAACCATCAACTATTTAACCAACCAATCTTAGATGAAGGAATACGAGAAAAAATTTATTCAATGAAAATATTTAACTCGATTTTTCTTGGAAAGAATTCCACACCAATTGTAAGAATCTTACTTTTATAGTGCTTCAGCTATAGTTTATGTATTTCTTTATATAGGTACCCATCCCTGGATAAAATTTTAAAATTTATAAAAAATTCTTAAAACTATTTTAAAGCTCTGTAGGAGGTGTATAAAATATTTACATGACAATGTAAGTAAAAATACAAATTGTATTCAACTGGCGCCATCTGTTGCGTAATAGTATTTGTGGAAAAAAGTATCCTATATTGGGATCAGCTTACTAAGGTACCTTTTCACAAAATTTTGTTAAATTCCATCCAGTAGTTTTGACGTGATGCGAACACAAACGAAAAGCAGACAGACAGACAGACAGACGGAAGTGAGTTACTATTTTATTATATGTGTAGATAATCGTTATTTAGTGAGAACGAAGTCTACCACAACCATAAAGCTTCTTTCTTGTTTTATATTTTTCTTTATTATTTACAACCTTAAGCATTAAAAAAATAGACGTCAGCAGGATACCGACTACAACCTGTCAAAATTAAAATACACACGTTTATATAAAGACGATTATTTTGACGACATCATAGCTACATGGCTACACGATCACCATTGTGGCTGTAGCTAACTTAGGCTAATTTTTATTTTTGTTTGCGACAATTTTATTTTATCCAACAGAATAAAATGTCAATAAATTAAAAATACAAATTCATTTACAATCAAAAGGTTTTAAGCAAATATATTTATTTGTTTTGGTATGATAAAAATACTTTTTGAAAAAGTAATTTTTGTATTTCTTTTCACGAACATTATTTTTTAGTTGACACTAATCTAGTATCAAACCAAACTCTGATAGGTAGACATGCTTGCGCGGTGGTTTGCGATTTTTAATATTAAGAATATTTAAATTATTAGTCAAACTATTTTATTAACATACAAATTAAACTAAGTCTGGCTTAAGTTCGATTAAATTCTCTCTAAGTAGAAGGAATATTTTTTTTATAAAATAAAATGTTATCTGATATCGATTACTAGCCTGTATGGCTGTCGAATGACTCTATCAAGAGGGCAGCTGCATCCATTACGAAGGTAGTTTGATATTTCCTTTTGTATTTCTTTTTTTATATTTTATTCAATATATTTGAACTAAAAATAATTACTCATATCTTAAATCTAAAATAAAATAAATATACTTAATGGCCCATATTCATAGTTGCACACTAAAGTCGACTCTTATTAAACTAAAAAGCTCTTATTATCTTTTTTGCATTCATAGTGTAAAATTAAGTATACTTTAAGTTGAATCAACTTTAAGTGGGTGTCTTCTCTAATTAGATAAATGTTTGCATACAATTTCTAGTCAGACATCAGAAAACGGCAACCCTGAACAGCTATTTTTACAGGCATATGTATATATGTGTTTTGTTTACTATTTCTTAAAATAAAACAAGGCTCACAATTCACAAATAGCTTTTTTTTATTTTAAGAGCTGTGAATTTTTAAGTAACTATGTATATAAAAATATAAATAATGGATAAACAAGAAAATGTAAGAGGCAGCACCTACGTAGATATATATGTATGTATGTGCATCATATTATAAAGGTGAAAATTAAAGATTTGTTTTTAGGATCTAAAGAAGCCGAGAGACAGGGAGGCAAATTGGAGTTCTGCTGAAAAGGAATGTCTTCGAGAAAGCATAAGTATGTTCTTGGATATTGTAGAGAATAAAGGAAATGATATCTCTATGATAGCAAAAAAGAAGAATGCATGGAAATCTATACGGGAAGGTATGCTTTCTGCAGGCTATGGCCGTGACACTTGCAAGCTTAAGGCACAATGGGTGCGCATGAAAGTAAGTACTAGAAAAGCTGTAGCGAGTGTAAAACGGGCATTTATTGCGACAGGTAATTCTGTACCTATTCTCCACCTAAATGTGCTAAGAAAGGGATAAGTAAAAATGAAAAAAAAATTATTCTTCCGCAGTTGAACAACTCAAAAGCCTTCCGAATAAACCATTAAAAAACAATATAATTTCAGAAAGACAGCGCCAAATATCTAGAGAAATAATTATTACAGAAGAAATTTATAAATTGCAAACTGAGCAACTGACTGCGCAAATTAAACACCAGACGCACATGCATAAAAAAAGAGGACAACGCGAAGGAACTCCGTTCCCTAAAGTTAATTCAGATTCACAATCAAATTAAAAATGAAGAAGAACTGAATATTTTAAAATTTGATATACTTCGTAAAAAACATCCAACGACTTACAATTGCTACTGCTTTCAACTTTTTTTGCTTTTTCACAAAAATATATGTATGTACATATATACGACTTGATGCGGGTTATGTAAAGTAGTTTTTATATAAAATATGTTTTATTATACTAGAGCAAAGTGCCTTTTTTTCTATGAATTTTTTATTTATTTTAGTTATTTCATTTTCACCAAGTACTCTTATTGATCTCAAATTTACATACTATTTATGTAGACATACTTTAAAACCAAGTACAAAAACCTTTTTTATTAATACATCTTTGTATATACATTTTTATAACTTCTTATTTATCGCAAAGAATTTCAAATGAATTTATTGTTTTAGTTTGTTTACCATTTTATTTGTTTGTTTTTTTTTTTTAGTTGGATAAAAACTGTTACTCAATAAAAATTTAAAAAATAATATAAATGTGTAATGTTTTTCAAAAATAAATATTTAAAAAGCTGTTCTATATGCCTTTTCAGAATTCAATCGGTTGATAGGTTGTTGAGCATCAAAATTAAAGATTTCTGGTTCTGGTCGAACGACAGTATGTAGGCTTACATCCAAAATTGAGAAATAACAAAATGTATACAAAGAGTTTACTAAACGAGTACTCACACATGAACTTACATATGGAGTTTCTTTCCTTTGCAATATTGTGAAGTACAGCAACTGCAACTACTATAGTTTTTGCTGTTGAGATTAAATTCACAAGTTCTCTTTATAAAAACCAAAGAAGAAGTGACATGTTTATTTCTTATGTAATATAAAAGATGTAGAAAGAAGTTTACATATGTACATAAATATAGTTTTTTACAGTTTTGACCAATATAGTTAAAAATATTAATCACTCTTTACTAACAATCCACCCCTCAAAACTAGTAAACACTATTTACTTTAAAAATATTACAGAATTATAAAAAAATTTAATTTAATGAATTATGCAACAAAGGAAAAAACTTGAATTCTCTTAAATACAGTTATTATTTTTTAATTCACATTTTCATTTCAATCCTAGTTTCTGAGTAAATTTACTATGCTTTTCTCTCTTTAAATTCTTGGTAAATATATCTGCGACCATTATGTCGGTTGGTAGATATTTTAAGGTGACGAATGCTTTTCCAACAACTTCTCTAAAGTAATGAGCTCTGATGTCGATATATTTAGTGCGGTTATGAAATGTAGGATTTTTAGCCAACTTTTGAGTACTAATGTTGTCGTAGAGTTCTGTTGGAGTGTCCACAAGCTCTGTGAAACCTAGTTCTTCAATGAAGCGCATAAGATAAACTAGTTCTTTGCAGGCCTCAGACAGTGCGACGTACTCAGCTTCAGTACTGCTGAGAGCAGTAGTATATTGTTTTTTGCTCTGCCATGAAATTGGTGCGCCAGCGATGACGAATGTGAAGCCGGTTAGGATTTCCGGTCAACGCAATTTCGCCCCCATCAGCGTCAACAAAACCCTTCAATTTTTCTCGAGTCTGAAAATAATTAATTTTTAAATTAAGGGTTGTATTTAGGTACCTTAACAAATGTTTCACTGCATTTATATGTTCAACATGGGGATGTTGATTAAATTGTGCCAGTTTGCACACTGAATGCATGATGTCTGGCCGTGTACAGATACTCAAATATGTCAAAGAACCAATGACTGACTGGTATTTCTTCTGGTCCACCAATACACAATTGGGACCACCTCCGCATTTCTCGAATTTCATGCCAGGGTCTAATGGTGTAGAACAGCTTCTGCATTCGGACATACCGAAGTCTTTCAGTAAATTACGAATAAGTTGCACCTTTGATATTTGGATGCCTTCTCTATTCCTATAAATTTCTATACCCACGAACTGATCAATGGGGCCTTTGTCTACCGCATTATACTGTTGGCTAATATGATGCTTTAATTTTTCAATACAGTCTAGACTTGAACATGCGAGAAGTATATCGTCAACATAAACTGCAATTATGACGATTTCGCCCGGAATTGGTTTGGTCCCCATTGGTCCCCATTGCACTTCACAAAATTAAGTTTTGTAAGTGCAAAATCAAGCTCCTCGTTCCACTTTCGTCCAGATTGTTTCAGTCCATATATAGCTTTGTTCAATTTACATACTTTGCTTGCATTTGTAACGTAAATAAATCCCTCAGGTTGCACCATAAAAATTTCTTCGTCTAACTTCGCGTTTAAGTACGCCGTTGCCACGTCCATAGTGTGTAAGTACAAATCAAATGCTGCAGCAATCGCCAGAATTAAACGAATTGAAGAATACCTCACTACTGGTGAGAATATTTCTTGAAAGTCTATGCCATATCTTTTGCTGCACCCTTTCGCTACGAGACGTGCCTTATGACGAACAATAACACCATTTTTGTCACGTTTTGTATTGAAAACCCATTTTGATTTTATAGGGTGACGACCTTCCGGCAAATCTACAAGACACCAAGTCGCATTTTGCATCAAGGACTCATACTCAGATTGCATGGCAACTTTCCACTTCTCAGATTCTGCGCTTTGCAATGCGTTTTTAACGGTTAAAGGATTTTCTGATTTCATAAAATTTACCTGTGACTTCGTTGTTTTTCTTGGTCGTAGTTTCATCGGAGATGTGATTACCTCTTCGGCTTTGTTGTTAATATCTGCCACACTGCTCGCATTATTGTGTTTCCCTGACGTGTTGTAATTATTTTTGGCTGCAACATCACTTACAACGTTTAGCTCAGACATTTTTACAGGACTGTCGGCGTTGTCGGCATCACATTCAGAATCATTTAGCTCATCTTTAACGTTGTTGTCGGTGTATATGGTATCTTTAACTTTGTTGTCAGTAGCATTGTCAAACATGCCATCATCCGACATGATATTTGCGACTGACTTTGTGTACCGATCATCTTTTAAAAATTTAACATCACGCGCATTCAAAACTGTTCGCTTCATAGGATCATACAGCCTGTATGCCCTTGCATCGCTCGCGTAGCCTACCATGAAACATTCCTTCCCTTTTGCGGCAAACTTTGATTTTCTTACAGTTTTGTCCAGCACAATGCCTTTCTGGCCAAAAATTTTAAAATAAGACACTGCCGGTTTGTAACCATACCATGCCTCGTAAGGAGTAATGTTTTGCAATATTTTTGTAGGTGAAGGATTTCGCACGTAAACAGCTGTGTTGATGGCTTCGGCCCACAAAAACTCAGGTAATTGGGAGTCAAGCAACATGCAGCGACCCATCTCCACCAACGTACGGTTAAGACGCTCTGCTATGCCGTTTTGTTGCGGTGTGTACGGCACGGTTAACTGCCTTTTAATTCCTTCTCTTCTCAAAAAATTACAAAAATTTTCATTGATATACTCGCGTCCATTATCGGAATGAAGGGCCTTTATTTTCTTTCCTGTTTCACGTTCTACAGCAGACTTAAATATCTTGAATTTATCGAACACTTCACTTTTTTGCTTAATGAAGTATACACAAATTTTTCTGCTAAAATCATCCACGAATGACACAAAATAATTAGCGCCATTAATAGAAGTTGTGCGCATAGGTCCACACACGTCACTGTGTATTATTTCCAAAACACTTTTGCTACTTTTACCACAGTTTTTTGAGAACGGGAGCGCACTAATTTTACCTTTCAAACAAATTTCACATTCAAATTTTTCAATGTTACTTATTTTACATACCGTTCACCATATTATTTTTCGACAATTGTTTTAGACTTTTTATGTTTAAATAGCCGTACTTACGATGCCAATCAAAAACATTATCAATATTAGCTGTTGTTCTTGCTATACACAGTTTATTTCGCTGCATTTCATACGTAAACAAATCATTATTTTTGTTTGCTCGCAATATTTCTTCGCCTTTTCTTGTTAGTATTTGCGCCGTCTCTTTGTTAAATTCCACTTTCATTGCATGTGTCGTTAATTTGCTGATCGAAAGAAAATTTGATTTGAGTTGTGGGACAAAAAGTACATTATGTAATGAGAGTATGTTTCTCTTCGTCTCTATACGTATAGTACCAATGCCCTCAGAATATATGCACCTCTCTCCTGCTAATTCTATTTTTTCGCGATGTTCGGCAATTTGTGTAAATAATGTTTTGTCGCAACTCATGTGACATGTCGACCCACTGTCTAACACCCAAATTGACTTGTCAAGCTTACGTTGTGGGTGAGAAACGTTAAGCATAGCACAATTAATATTCTGCTTACTTGGACCATAAGAATTGCAGGACGATGCGTAATGCCCTCTCTTGTGACATTTATAACATTTACCCTTGAACGCTCGATGTTGTTGCTGTTGATTTTGTTGTACTCTGCTACTGTTTTGCTGCGTCTGATTACGGGATTTACTTGCAAAAAATGCAACTTCATTCGACTCTTCTGCAACTGTTTCAGATTTTCGTCTTTTTTCTTCTTCAAATAATTTTGTTTTAAGTACAGTTGTGTTTGGTAAACTATCTCGAGATTCGATAGCTATTATAAAGTTTTCATAACTTTTTGGCAAGCTGAAAAGCATGATAATGGCAAGTAGTTCATCCTGCAATTTTATATCGAGCTCAGCAAGTTTTTCAAACAAATCAAAAAACTTGTTAAGATGCTCCGACATGGAATTTTCTTCGCCCATTTTTAGGTTGACTAACGACTTAAAAATTGTGACCTTACGCGCAGGACCAGTAGGCGAATGCACTTCAGCTAATTGCTCCCATGCTGCCTTTGATGTTCTGGCATTTTTTACGGGTATTAACTGGCTTGGTTTAATACATAACAACAATGTAGCTAGCGCCTTATCATCGGCTTTCTTCCAAGTTGCAAGACCAGCAGGCTCAGTTGGCTTATTTTTTCACCCGATACATAGCCCCATAACTCGCAGTGTACTAACACAGATTTCATTAAAATTTTCCAGCCATCGTAATTACTTTCATCGAGTTTTTCAATTTGATATAGCCCGGAACTCATATTTTATATTTCTTTTGGTTAATTAATTATTTTCTTTACATTAAAAAAAAAACTTCTAGATAATTTAGTTTTTTTTAGAAAGAAACATAAGACAAACTTTTATTTCTTTTAAAACTTTTTATTATTTTTTTCTTTAAAACACAAAAAAAACTTTTATATTTTCTTAACTAAGCCATCTGGGCCCATAACCATTGTTGAGATTAAATTCACAAGTTCTCTTTATAAAAACCAAAGAAGAAGTGACATGTTTATTTCTTATGTAATATAAAAGATGTAGAAAGAAGTTTACATATGTACATAAATATAGTTTTTTACAGTTTTGACAGTGTTACCAATACAGTTAAAAATATTAATCACTTTTTACTAACATTTGCAGTATCTAAATCAACACGAAGCCTTTCGAATATAGAGCGAAATTTCCATTTAAGTTGTCCATTTAAACACTCTACTTTACTGCATCGCACACGATCTACGGATCAGTTTTAATAAATAAAAATAATACTCAACAACTATGTTTTTGTAAAAGCGACTCAATAGTTGACGTTAACTTACCTGGACATTTAAGGAGTAAAAGCCTTTTCTGTTAAGGTAATACCCGGCAATTTCACGACCAACGTTTTTTGTGGGCCTTTTTATACGTACATGTGTGCATTCAGTGGCTCCAATTACAGTTGGGAATCGAGCCAACTGATAAAATTTGTTTTTTACGTTTCCGAGGAACTGCTAGGAAATCTTATAAATTGTGGGAATAGTAACGCCATTTTTCTACAAATGTTTTTTATTATCCTGCTGACAGTAGGCTGAGACATTCCACCTGAAAATTTAAAAAATTTAAAACTTTTCTTACAATGGTAGAATTATTTACCGATGTCGCTTTGATGGGCATTTCTTCCCAGAAACCGGAAAGTTGTTAAAACTTGTAGGCTTATTGAAATGGGAAGCCCTCGATTGTTTTTTGGTTCAACAATATTCAACAAGTTTATTAAAAAACGAGTTGTGATTTTGTCAAACCTGTAACACGAAAAAAACTCCTTATCATCAAGGTTGAAAGGATTAAACCTATTTTTATATAATTTAGGGTTCCTTTCATCGAAAGGAAGCTGATATCGTTTTTAAATTAGTAAAAATAGTAGTAGTGCCCCATACATGAATCCCATAACACCAAATTGGTTTAAGGATCGACTTGTACAGTAGAAGTACCCCGGGGGTTTCAAATGTCACTGCAGTAGGTTGCAAACCCCTAAGCAAGAGGCTATAATATGGAATCTAGGCTTGCCATATTATATAAATTGCTACTCATTGTGACTGTATCACACATAAATTGCCATACTGGCAGCAACGTCATATCTTGAAAGTGTTGTTTTTGGGGGCGTTAGTCTTCGCCTAAATTTCACTCGGTAGTAAGACCACCGTGGGATTAGGCCAACCGGCAGGTGCCCACGTTAATCTTGTTCCACATCTGTACAGTAGAAGTTTGCAATCTAAGCTGAGGGTAGAGTTTCTGCCAATCACCCAGTTTAGCTGGACTGCTTTTAACTTCATTTGTGTTAACTTGGATTCTATGTGGCTTTTCCAAGTATAGCAAAGATCAAGATGTGTACCGAGGTATTTGACGTCTGAGAGTTGAGGTATTATTTGGTTATTTATGCGAATAGGGGGTCCAGTGTGAAAGATATGAGTGCATTTTTGTTCATTCACCATTGTTCTCCATTTCTTCAACCATTTCTCCAAATTGATTATGTGGTCTTGTAAATGTTGTGATGCTACTTGGGCGCTTTCACGTAAACTTAAGAAACTTCGATAAAAAGAGCAGAACAGTATTTTTTTCTTCAAAGGTCTTTTTAATTACATTTACTTATCTGTGTGTTTGTTGGATCGTACTATGTTGTTTTCTGAAATCAAATTGATGGTTCGGAATACAATCTTTCGTGCTCAGAATTGGGTTCAACTTAATTATTAATATCACAGCACAACAAAATAAAAAAAATTTCATGTGCTCTTAAAACCACTATATAATTTTGATGTATCATGACTACCTTTGTACAAAAATGGTAAAATTTTTAAATTCTATGGATAGATTTTTTTTTAAAAAATTTTTTTTTAAAATTGCAATTTTTTGAGACGTTTCTTCAAATAATTAATGATAACTCAAAAACTACTAGTCCGATATTATTAAAATAAATTCAGAAAAATTAAGATTTGCATAGCCTTTAATTCGTCTATATATCGCGTTTCAATCGGATCAATAGTATCGGAGTTATAATAAAAAACTTAAGAAAAAAATATATTTTTTACGTAAAAATGGCAAAAATTTTCGTTTTAAAAAAATCATAAAAAATCGAAAACGGCAAAAAACTTCCAGATTCATTTTTTTATCGCATAGCGACATATAATAGCAACAAAATGAGATATCGACCATAAAAATCGATTGATTTTTTTCGAATTTATTCACATTTTAGTGAATTCGCTCATTTTCACAAAATTTTAGTTTTTTGCTTGATATACGCATTATAGCGGGTTTTCAAATGTGTGAAAAACATAAATTTTCCAATTTCAAGGGGTGCATGTCGGATTAATGTTAGATTTGATGAGAAACTTCCACCCACAAAATTTTAGTCGAATTCGACAACGTTAACACGTAGCGCATAGGCCCCAAATCTGAAAAAAGCGTTTAAATCGAAAATAATTGACAAATTTTCAGTTTTTGCAAAATTAACGCTATTTATTTCCCCTTTTGCAAAAAAGTGGATCCTGGTCCTTAGGGCAAACACAATGAGATTTACAATAAGCTACATGTCTTTAAGTTTTCGAGTTATTACAATTTTCACTGGCCATTATATGTCCTTGAGAACTTGCCGAAGACAATTTACAAAAACATTTTACTTTTAAAATTTTTTATTTTTTTCTTTTTTAACAATAAAATATAAAATTTCGCTAAAATTGACTGATATCTTCCTATTACACAACGCAACAAAATAAAAAAATTAGATGCTTTTGAAACCACTATACAATATCCAGGTACTGCCAAAGTGTTTTGGATGAATGAGAAATGTATGGCAAAACAAGTACGCGAAATACTGTTTTGGGCAAAACACGTATTTCTGTGGGACACGTGTTACTGTGGAAATACAGTATTGAATGTAGAAAATTGTTTGGAACAGATCTTTATGGCATTTTTATGATTTTCAGAATTAAAAAAAGTAAGCAATAAAGGAAAAGTTTTTTAATTTTTACGATTTCAGTAGAAATCTGATAAACGATGAAATGCTCCTTTTCTGTTGGCTACCTGTCGCCCTTGCTTCATTTTGACAATTGCGGCGGCAAAGTAATAAACGTTCATAAATTTGCGTGCACGCCGAATTGGGTTTTTCCGCTGGCTACCTGTAAAGATTGATTTTTTGCATAGCATTCCTTAATGTTTTTTACGATTCTTGGGAATAGGTAAAAAATAGGACCACATTAAGGGTTGTTCGAAATTTTAGTATCATTATTTATAAGAGCTCCTTGAGCCATTTCTATTCATTCAACAAGTGTTTGCGGTAACAGAAGCATAATTTTCAATCAGCCATGATTGTTAAAGCACTTAACAAAGATGGTGAATGTTTCCAGTATATTTCAAGGAAGTTTAAAAGTTTGAGTATGGAAAAGCTGAGAGCAGGACGGCCCACAAATTCGCAAATTGGTCAAAGATACCGATTTTCTCAGTTCAATGTCAGAAATTGAGAAAAATGCATGGGATTCGTTTGTATGGGTTATTCAACATTTCTTAGGAAATAACAAGGATGATGATTATGTTGCGCAAGTTGAAGAGATGTTAACTCACTTCCAGAATCTTGGATGCAACATGAGCATCAAGTTACATTACCTTCATAGTCACTTAGATCGTTTTCCTGAAAATCTAGGAGACTTAAGTGAGAAACAGGGCGAACGATTTCACCAAGATATTCGGACAATGGAGGAAAGATACCAGGGTCGCTGGGATGCACACATGATGGCAGATTTTTGCTGGAGTATTCAGAGCAACACTTCGTTATTCAATAATAGAAAATGTCATAAAAGAAAATTCCAAAGTTTGTAGTTTATAATATTTATTTATTTATTTATTTATTTATTTATTTCCTTATTTTATATGTTGTAATAAATTTAAATAATAAAATATAAAATAAAAGAAAATACATGAATAAAACAATGAAATGCATTTTCGATCTATTCCATCGATTTGACTTAGTTACATATTTTGTCAATTGCCTTCGGCAAGTAACTTGAAAACTGTTTAACCGATTTAAAAGATATGTAGCTTATTGTAAATCTCATTGTGTTCGCCCTAAGGACCAGGATCCACTTTTTTGCAAAAGGGGAAATAAATAGCGTTAATTTTGCAAAAACTGAAAATTTGTCAATTATTTTCGATTTAAACGCTTTTTTTCAGATTTGGGGCCTATGCGCTACGTGTTAACGTTGTCGAATTCGACTAAAATTTTGTGGGTGGAAGTTTCTCATCAAATCTAACATTAATCCGACATACACCCCTTGAAATTGGAAAATTTATGTTTTTCACACATTTGAAAACCCGCTATAATGCGTATATCAAGCAAAAAACTAAAATTTTGTGAAAATGAGCGAATTCACTAAAATGTGAATAAATTCGAAAAAAAATCAATCGATTTTTATGGTCGATATCTCATTTTGTTGCTATTATATGTCGCTATGCGATAAAAAAATGAATCTGGAAGTTTTTTGCCGTTTTCGATTTTTTATGATTTTTTTAAAACGAAAATTTTTGCCATTTTTACGTAAAAAATATATTTTTTTCTTAAGTTTTTTATTATAACTCCGATACTATTGATCCGATTGAAACGCGATATATAGACGAATTAAAGGCTATGCAAATCTTAATTTTTCTGAATTTATTTTAATAATATCGGACTAGTAGTTTTTGAGTTATCATTAATTATTTGAAGAAACGTCTCAAAAAAATTGCAATTTTAAAAAAAAATTTTTTAAAAAAAAATCTATCCATAGAATTTAAAAATTTTACCATTTTTGTACTAAGGTAGCCATGATACATCAAATGTATATAGTAGTTACTCGAGCATATTTTTGCTGTTGCCCTGTGTATTCTTTCAAACAGCTTTGATATGTTTAATAAAAGGCTTATAGGTCTGCATGATTCAACCTTGGTGTGGTCTTTTCCAGGCTTAGGTATCATAATAATCAAAGAAATCTTCCACTCTGTAGGAAAGTACTCAAAACGTAAAATGGCATGACAAAACAAAAAGAATAATTTTTTAGCTATACGGGGCAATTCAAATAATATCTTGTTACTGATTTTATCAATTCCAGGAGCTTTCTTGGAGTTTAAACCAGTTATTGCCTTTTCAATATCTCGAAGCTCAAACCTTAGGGTAACTGCCGTACTAAAATCGATAGTTGGCAGCTCAGCTATATCAGTCGAGGCAATCGGAATAAGCACGTTTTTTAAATGATCACAGATTACCTTTTTCGCTATCATTTCTTGCCCAGCCTCCACAAGAAGTTCGTAATGGAGGCTTACGTACGACCGGTCTTTTAAGGTTTCTACAAGCACGCCATAATGAATAATCTGGTTGAGGAGTTGCGTCTAGGTCTTCCAGATAGTTTTTCAGGGATGCTACTCTTCGAGATTCCATCATCTCTCTTAGTCGTTTCGTGCATTCCAAAGTCTGCTTTTGTGTTGAAGAGATATGTGTGATTGTCATGCTCTACGAATTTTCCTTTTTTCAGCCAAGAGCCGTTCGACATCTACAGAATAAATTAGATTGTATCTACCTAGTTGTAGGGTCACTGTTGCGTGTAGGGCAGCTGATTTGAGATTTTTGTCAAAACCAATAAGACTCCGCTCTGCGTCTTCAGGTGTTCTTAGCGGGATGTTTTCCGAAAAATGAGTACTGAGATATTTTCTTTATTTCAACTCATTTATGCTTGTGGTAGTCCTTGATGATACGATATTTTGTTGGTTCCATATACATACATATAGACAAAAGTGGGTGAGTGATCTAAGGATAATTCTAGTGATGCTTCAGCTTAAATAATTTCTCTTGAAATTTAAACACTTAATCACGCAAAAATCAATAACACGGTATTTGTTGTCGACCAGTAGGCCAATAGGTGGATTGTCCACTCGAGATCACATTTAGATGCATTTTTGAAGTTGTGTCTGTTGTTATTATTCGTGATCCCCAAAATGTACGTTTATCGTTATAGTCGCCTGATGCTATGAAACAGGGACCTAGTGATATAAAGAAGTCGCTATACTGGCTCTCTGATACTTGAAATTTAGGAAGTGAATAAATTGTAGAAATAACTAAGCTTTGATGAATTTCTTCAATGCAGATATTTGTTGCTTGAAGATAGTCCGCACAAAAATCACACAGTAAATAATGTTTAATTCGAGCCTTTATTAGTATTGCTGAACCACCACATGCTCTGCCACGGGGGTCTTTCGTGTCATATAATATATAGCCATTGATTTTAAAAAAGCTAATTGTTGTTAAGTGAGTCTCTGATGTCAGCATGACCTCAATTTGTGGATTATTAAGAATGTACTCGAGTTCATTTTTGTGTTGACGTTTGCGTTCCAGAAACACATTTGTAAGCAGTTCATGGTTTGTTAAGTACCACCTGCAACATCATAGGTTGCATGCGTACCATTTCTTGCATCATGCTGCTCATAGAGCTCATAAAACTGTTTGACGAATGTACTAAAGCCTCGATACTTGCTTCGAGACGATTATAGTTACCAGATGGTGATTGTTCTCGGGGTCACTTTGTGTACTGAAGTATGATTTGTTTTTAACATGTCTGCGTATGAAACATGTTGTGTTGTTGGTTGGGATAACTGAAGATAATTAGCATTACTCGATATTGTGGGTGCTTAGCAGGAGTATTTAATTTTAAGTGGTTTTCCTTACCATAGAAAAACTGGACAGCCTCCGTAGTTAGCAGTGTGATTTTCACCGCAATTGCTACATTTTTTAACCTTCGAGTTATCCCTTTCTTTGTCGCATTGAGCAGAACAATGTAGCTCATATACAACGCTAACCGGAGGCAACTTGCAGTAAGCCCTAGGATGACCATATTCTTGGCAATGGGTCCTGATAGCTTAATCTGTTCCTCTACGCTTATTTTGTGGTGTAACAGATATTTTAGATTGTAAATGGGGAGCGTTTCCTTCTTCTTCAGTCTGATAGCTCCAGGTTCCAGTTCAACGCGAAAAAGAGGTTGAGAGACACTCTTTCGATTTCTTAGATTGTCTACACTTTTTACCTTAAATCCCGCTTTTTGGAGGCCATCTCTGATATCAACTGGATCATCATCAATGAGCAGACCTTTGCTACTCTTTAGCTGATAGGTATAAAATTTCTTTTTGCAGCTTTCAAACTCGTTTACTGCTCTACGGTAACTGCTTTCAGTAATAAATTGTATTTTTGTCTCATCAATGTTACCACGCTTGATGGGAATTACATAAAACGAGCTTTTGCCAATAACTGAAGTTAACTCCTTTATTAAGTCGTTCGAGTTTTTCTCCCTTAAATAAATTGGAGGTGGTTTGAACGACTTGGGTGCCGTTTCAGGTTTACTTGTTTCGCTATCTAAGATAGCAAAACGATTTTGGGAACTTATTCCGTTTTATGTACTTTAGACATAGTTGCTAACTGCGAAGTTTTAGGGCTTCGACCTCTTTTTAATACAGTTATGTATCTGTCCATTCCCACTTGTGTCTTGGGTTTTTCTACACTATCCATATTTATTTGGGTAATACTGTGTACAGAAGGTGACTTGTTTGTAGTTATTTTGTTGTCATCACTTAACAAAAGCGATGAACAGGATTGAGCACGAATAACTAGCGTAGCATTTATGCAAAAATTTAAAAAAAAGAAAGAGAAAAAAGAAAAAAAATTTACAGACAACTTTGTTGTATTAAAACAAGTTTGTTTTTTTCTTTTGTATTTATTCACATTATTTGTTTTTGTTTTTTGCTAATTCCGAGCTAAAAAATCGTGTCCGCACTTATTAACGCACCAACTAAAACATTGGTATTTCCAGCGCAAGTGATTTTAAATACTGCCGAGTTCTCCGGAGCTGTATCTATTACGAGGAAATGATAATGAAATGATTTTTGCTTTTTCTAGTTCAGTGCAATTCTGTTCATCTTAACTGTTATCTAATACTGGACAACTAACTGTCTAATTTTGGGCCAGCACTGTAATACTACACTACAGTGGTATTTTGGACAAGCTGTGTTTATTACGACGGCAGTTTGCTATTTTCTTGATATGTTGTATTTATAATCGCAGAAGCTTTAAAAGCAACAGTAATTCTGTTATCTGTTATTAAATGCTGGACTACTGTTGAGTTTTGACCATAATGCGTCTAAAATGAGAGCAGTTTGATAATTCCTTAACTTCTTGTGTTTTCCAATACAACACTGTTTCCGTTAACTTTTATTGTCGAATTTTGAGGAATATACGCTTGCCCTCGTAGTTGAAGGAATATTTCATTAGACAGAATATTTCATACACTCGTTAGAAGTAACTTCATGAATAGTTTTTTCGATTAAAGAATCCAGTAATTGTAGTTTAAAGCTCTCCTTTAACGAAACATTTATTGAACTCAAAATTCCAATATGAAGTTTTATGTTTTGCAACAAGTATTTCATGGGAAATTTTTATAAATGCATAAATTTGCAATATCAAATGCTCAAGATTGTGAATTAGGCTATTTTTTAAAAAAATTTGCTAGTTACTCATAGAAAAAAGTTTTTGCACTAATTAAATGTTCTAATTAGTTTTAAATTAAAATTCAATTAATTTTTAAATTGATTCAAATAAATCTTTGTTTAAAACAAAATTTTCTAATTAAACAAACAACTGAATGAATTTATTATATAAATAAATTTTTATCTGTATCCATTTAAAACCTTTAATTGGTGAAAATATTTTTTTCTGTGCTTGCTTTAAATTGTAGCTTCACCATTAATTTTTGAATAGAATGAATATTGTTAAGTGGCAGTCAGTACTTGCCTGCCTGAATTCAAATATTTGTTACCAGAGAAAATAAGTTAAATAACGTGGCACTCGTTATTTGCAGTGATTTACATTAACTTTATTATTTATGCATTAATACAAATCTATACGCGTTTACAATTAACTTACAATCTGCGTCGAACAAGATATAAATATAACGTTGACTGCATATAATCAACTTCGTATTTCCATTGAAAATTTCACGATAGTATCGATATTGAAAGAAAACTATCGATAGTCAGTCAAAAATAAAACTATTTATTTTATTTTTTTTTTTTCATAAATTATTTATTGTATCTTTTTTTTGACTAACAATAATTACTCATATCTTAAGTCTAAAATAAAAATATACTTTTTAAGTCCAGCCAGTGCTGGACAAAAATAATGTTTGTTTCACGGATTTTGCAATCATTTGCGGATTATCCCTCTAATGTACGGCCAAGAAAAGCAGTATCTCTTCTTTTTAGTCGAATGTAACCAGGTTAATTCAGCATGTTACGCGCCAAAGGGTTTGGATGAGATTCAAGCCTCTTTAATATGTGACTGCATGTTTCGCTATTTCTGCTTTAACTGATGGCATGTTTAGGTCTTTGTGGATGTTGAAATTTTTTATATACCAGGGAGTAGATGTAATTATACGTAGTATCTTATTTTGGCGCCTTTGAATTTTTTCTACATTGCTAGCTGAGGCAGTTCCCCATAACTGAATCCCATAACACCAAATTGGTTTGAGGATCGACTTGTACAGTAGAAGTTTACAATCTAAGCTCAAGGTGGAGTTTCTGCCAATAAGCCAATTTAGTTGTACTGCTTTTAGTTTCATTTATGTTAACTTGGATTCTATGTGGCTTCATTTGGTTATTTATGCGAATAGGAGGGCATGAGTCACTACGCAGTGTGAAAGTATGTGAGTGCATTTTTGTTCATTCACTTTTAATCTCCATTTTTCTAGCCATTTTTCCAAATTGAGTATGTGGTCTTGTAAAAGTTGTGATGCTTCTTGGGCACTTTCATGAATACTTAAAAAAGCTGTGTCATCTGCAAAAGTTGATGTGTGGTGCACTAGGGTGCTATTGGCATGTCTAATGT
This sequence comes from Phasia obesa, assembly GCA_949628195.1. Lineage (NCBI taxonomy): Eukaryota > Metazoa > Arthropoda > Insecta > Diptera > Tachinidae > Phasia > Phasia obesa. Next base: position 93,587,724 of record OX451217.1, read on the forward strand.
GTACAGTAAATATAAAATTGGTCCCAAAATACTACCTTGGGGAACTCCAGCTTTAATGAGCTGTGGCGCGCTTAAAAAGTCACCTTCTTTTAGTAAAAACTTGCGATTCGTTAAATAATCTTTTAAGAGCCTATACAAGTTTTCAGGCAAGTTCAGCTTTAGCTTAAATATAAGGCCTTAGTGCCAAACCTTATCGAATGCTTGAGAAACGTCGAAAAAAGCACAGAACAGTATTTTTTTTCTTCAAAGGTCGTTTTAATTCATTTACTAATCTGTGTGTTTGTTGGATCGTACTATGTTGTTTTCTGAAGCCAAATTGATGGTTCGGAATACATCCTTTCGCGCTAAGAATTGGATTCAGCTTCGTTATTAATATTCTCGCAAACAACTTTGATATGTTTGATAAAAGACTTATAGGTCTGTGTGATTCTACTTTTGTGTGGTCTTTTCCTGGTTTAAGAACTCAAGACGTAAGATGGCATTAAAAACAAACATAATAATTCTGCGACCTATACCGGGCAACTCAACTAACATCTTGTTACTTGTTTTATCAACGCCAGGGGCTTTTTTGGTGTTTAAAACTGCTATTGCTCTTTCAATATCGCTAAATTCAAATCTTAGGGGAACTACGGCACTAGTCTCTACTGGTGCCAACTCAACTATATCAGTACCCATATTTGGAGTGAAAGCCTTTTTCAAATGATCAACAAATAAATTACCTTTTTCGTTATCATTTCTTGCCCAGACTCCACAAGAAGTTCGCAAGGGGGGCTTCCGTATGACTGGCCTTTTAAGGTTTCTACATGCACGCCATAATGAATAATCTGATTGTGCAGTTGCGTCGAGGTCTTCCAAGTAATTTTTCAGAGATGCTACTCTTCGAGATTGTAGTAGCTGTCTTAGCCGTTTCGTGCAATCTTTAAGTCTAGATTTGAGTTGAGGAGATCTGTGTGCTTGCCACTTTTTTCTAATTATCCGTTTTTCGGCCAAGAGCCGCTCGACATCTACAAAGTAAATTTGATTGTATCTAGCTGATTGTCGGGTTACTGTTGCATGTTGGGCAGCTGATTTGAGGATTTGATCAAAATTAATAAGACTTTGATCCACGCCTTCTGGTTTTCTCAGCGAAATATTTTCCGAACAGTGAGTACTGAGATAGTTTCTATATTTTAACCAGTTAATGCTTGTGCTAGTTGTTGGTAACACAATATTTTGCTGGTTCCATATATAGACAATAGTGGGTGAATGATCTGAGGATAATTCGAGTGACGCTTCAACCTTAATCATTTCTCTCGAAATACCTTTAGTCACACCAAAATCAATAACATCAGGTATTTTTTGTCGATTAGTAGGCCAATAGGTGGGTTGTCCGCTTGATATCACATTCAGACGCATTTTTGAAATAGTGTCAAAAAAAACACGGCCTTTTGGAGTAATTAGTCTTGATCCCCAAAACGTATGTTTAGCGTTGTAGTCGCCTGATGCTATGAAACAGGGACCTAGTGATTTGTAGAAGTCGCTATATTGACTCTCTGATGTTTGAAATCTAGGAGGTGAATAAATCGAAGAAATAACAAAGTTTTGATGATATTCTTCAATACAGATGTTTAATGTAAATGATGTTTAATTCGAGCCTTTATTAGTATTGCTGAACAACCACATGCTCTGCCACGGGGGTCTTTAGTGTCATATAATATATAGCCATTGATTTTGTTGTTAAATGAGTCTCTGAAACCATCATGACACCAATTTGTTGGTTCTTCAAGAAGTACTCCAGTTCATTTATGTGTTGGCATAAGCCGTTTGCGTTCCAGAAACATATTTTTAAACAGTTTATTTTATTTATTTAATATTAGTCTAAGGATACAATCCTTACAAACAATTTAAAATACATATTAACTTAATCTTAAGAAAAAAATTAGAAAGTTAAATTAGGATTTAAAAAAAACAATGATACTATGTTGAATTACTTTTACATTTACAAAAAAATCAACAAAATTATACAAACTATTAAATTGACGACATATACGCGTAAAAGGATCAGCTAGGTCATAATTTGTTTTAAACAATTTAACACAAAGAGGTTTATAATGACGAGTATTGCGACACGGAACATTAAATTGTACATTAATCAACAGAAATTCACAACAAAGATTACCATTTATAAGGTTTACTATAAAAAAAACATTTAGCATAGTGCGACGGATTTTTAGCGTAGGTAGTTTTATTAACGCAAGTCTGCTAGAATATGAAGGGAGATTTATTGTAGGATTCCAATGAAGATTACGTAAACAGAATAGTAAGAACTGTTTTTGCACTGACTCAATATATTGGCAATAAATATGGTAATAAGGATCCCACACGACTGATCCCTATTCCAAAATAGGTCTGTCCAGTGAAACGTAAAGTAGTCTGGCAAAACAATCGATAGTACTATCGATTGTTTTGCAGCTGTACGCTGTTTGGAGGCCAACCTTACTTATACATTAACAGAATACATGGAACGTCGTGATCGTGTTGTAGTGGAATCTTATTGATCTCAATCGAGCAAGCATGTGCTCAGGCGACTGAGGTCGTTTTTTGGCAAAACGTTTAAAATGATTCGTTATTTAATACTCTTTGCAATGGCTTTTGTTTGAACTCTATATCTCGTTTTTCCGCTGAGTTATGATATTATTAATACATACTTAACAATACGAAACTGTTAAAACATAAAATATACCTTTGCTTTTTAGTTTCAATATTTGGTAAAATTAAAAAAATTGCTATTCAGTTCAAGTGCAAATTAATATCTGTAAAATATGAAAATTGATGAAGAACCAGGTGTACTTTTAGGTAGGGGAAAGCGAAGTTGGAAGTTGACTGAAAGATTACTTTCTTGAGTTCAAGAAAATCGTCTCAAGAAAAATTGCAGTTTAAAAAATAAAAATACTACAGGTTGTAGTATATCAGGAAATATCTTATCCGCAGTTATTGCGGAGCTTTCACGCCTTTTAATTTCCTTATTGAGAGAAATGTCTTTGGTGAGCTGCAAGAAGAATCAGTGCCGCATGTTGAAAGAACATTGTTAAAACCACATTGTTATTTCAATTTTTTACACCAGATGAATGCAACTGGTTCAATGAAGTCATGGATAAACCCAAGGAACATCCAGGTACACTCGTAAAGCAAACCGAAGAAGACGATGAACAAGTCTCGAGCTGTATGGAGAATACGTATCAATGCGTCTGTTTCGTCCAAACATAATTTTCTATTTGAATGTTTATAGCAATGTGAATAATTATGAATAATATGGGGAATTGAGTAATGAATTGAATGGAATGGAATGGAAGATTCGATTGATCTCTGTGGTTGTTAGTGAACTGTATGATATGTAGATTTGGACAATGGGTTTAATCTTTGGATGATGTGTGTTTGCTTTGGGAAAATTATAAATTGATAGTTTATGTAACCTTATTTATTACTAGCACATTTTCTTTAGTAATTAAAATTTGTAAGCAAGTATAAGTTGTGCAAGTTTGTAGCTTGATAATAGGTGGTGAACGTTACGTGAAGATGAAGTACTGTCTAGGTACAGCGACGAATCAAAAGTCTGTCTGTATAACCAATTTAGTGACCTCGAAGGTTCTTCTAATATACAAAAAAATTATTATAAATTTAATTTTCATAAAGACAATAATACTTTTTATCGTTATGCTTATTTAAACATGCCGCCGCTCCTTGCAGTCATGCAATTTAGGAGTTGGCAGAAGTAGCGCATAGCACGGCAGCAATTGAGCGAATAGCCTCAGAAAGCACTTGTTGATTTGGGCCATTAACAGAGGGTTTTTTTGAAGACCTCTTACGGCGTACCTTTCGCGTGTGTTGGTTAGTTGGTGGTTTCCTATAGGAACCAATACGATCACGAACTGGTTGATTTGGTGGTTGAACCCGTGGATGTCGCTTTGGATGTAATAAAGTGTGATGCAGCTGTCCACACCGTAGGCATGTCGCAATGTTGTATCAGATGCGTACGAGCCAAGCAGTTCGTACAATAGTTGTTTTCCCGTGCCACTTGAGTACGTTTAGCCGGATCCCTGGCCAAAAATTTTGGACAAAATCGAATCGAATGATATCGATCGCACACTTGGCATTGGTGCACGTCTGGCTTACGCGCTGGATGACTGCTGGTGATGGATAGCCTTTAGCTTCTCCCACCGGTTGATCACCGACAACTTCACAACAGAAGGTTCGGGTAACGACATTAAAGGGCCACCTCGCAGAAAGTGCCCAGGAGTTAAGGCGGTCAAGTCCGTGGGATTTTCGGACAACGCTGATATGGGTCGGGAGTTTAGCACTCCTTCAATTCGGCCGAGGGCAGTAATGAATTCCTCAAAAGTGAAGCGGTGTGCCCCGGCAACTCGTTTTAAATGGAATTTAAAACTTTTAACCGCCGCCTCCCATAATCCTCCCATATGAGGAGCATGAGGTGGTATAAAAGACCACTCGAATCCGTGGGTAACGTATTTTTGGGCAATGTCTGTGGAAACTGACTCAATAAAGTTGCGAAAGTCTTTGCGCATTATTCGACTGGTGTCAACGAAGTTGCGACCGTTATCCGAGACAATTCTGTGGGGAAGACCGCGCCTTCCCACAAACCGGGAAAAAGTTGCACGAAAGGCAGGAGTGGACAGGTCAGAGCAAGTTTCTAAATGCACGGCCTTGGTGGCAAAGCAGATAGAAACTCAGGAGTAACCCTTTAAAATGGGAGCGTTTCTTATTTGGGAGCTTTTCAACTCAAAAGGGCCTGCAAAGTCGATACCTGTGGTATAAAAGGGTGCGGCTAGAGTACAGCGATCTGGTGGCAAGGCTGCCAGGTCGCAACTCCTTTTCTTGTGTAGAATGCAGATTTTACAATATCGAATGACCTTCTGAACCCGTAATTTGAGTCGAGTGATATAAAACTCAGTTTGAATCATTCGACACATGAGGCTACATTCGCCGTGAGCTAAAAATTCATATAGATGTTTTAAATATAATTCGTAAAGGTGTGAGTTGCGCGGAAGAATAATAGGAAATCACTCGTTATAGGGTAAATGAGAGTTAGCTAATCTTCCGTTTACACGTAGTAGACCCTTAGAATCTAGAAAGGGATTAAGGGTGCGAAGTGAGCTATCTTTTGGGATGCTGTCGCAGTTGAGTAATGCAGAATATTCAGTGTTATAATATTGCTTTTGAGCTAATATTATAGCTCTAACTTTGACAGAGTTAATTTCTTCTTGACTAAGTTGCAAATTGTGGTACTGGGGTGGAGATATGGGGTTTGCGAAAGAACTTTTAAAGTACCTTATATAACGAAGCACGTACGCTAGAACACGTAATGCTTTAGTATAGGAAGAGAATCTTTGTAACAGGTGAGAGGCGCTGGCTGAAGAGAAACTATTGGTAGGCGTGAAGGAGCCGAAGTCCGTAAAAGGAATTTCGTGAGTTTGACTCGCTTCGGTTCTGGACAAACTGAACCTATCTGGCTTTGGCCATTCCGTGTCAGGCTTAACGAGCCAGTTCGGTCCATTCCACCAAAGACAGTTGTTGACTAACTCCTGAGGTTTGCAACCTCTAGAACCTAAGTCGGCTGGATTGCAATGTGTAGGCACGTGATGCCGTTTTGCTGTAGGAAGCAATTTGTGTATTTGTGACACTCGGTTTGCGACATAAACTTATTTCCAATTTGCTGGGGGTTTTGCTAACCATCCGAGCACTATAGATGAGTCACATCATAGATGTATGGGGCAGTTTTGTAATTCAAGTGTAGATATTATATATCGTGTTAATTTGGCTAGCAACAAGGCGCAAGAAAGTTCTAATCTAGGCAACGTGGTGGTAGTTAATGGTGCAACTTTACTTTTAGAAGCTAATAAATTGGAACATACAACATGGGAAGTTGTTTCTACTCGAACGTAAATCGCTGCGCAATAGGCTAGCTTCGAGGCATCACAAAACCCATGTATTTGGGTTTTATCTATCGACAACAAGGGATTTGGATTTTTTCAATATTTGGCATATCGTTTACAATATCAATCCAGATCCGGAGAGAATCTGGACTTATCGCATCATCCCATTCTATACGCTCTAACCATAACAGCTGGATAAGAAGTTTACCCTTTACTATAATAGGAGATAACCAGCCTGCTGGATCGAACAATTTTGCCACGGACGAAAGCACTTGGCGTTTGGTTACCGTATTTGTGACAGGTATCGGTTCGAACGCATATGTAAACGAATCTGTCAGCGCATTCCAGCGAATACCGAGCGGGAATCATTGGAGCATAATTTTTTTAATAAAAATACAGCAGATTCGAGACTGTTTAAGAGTTCCTGTTGGGATTCCATTGCATCTTCTATGGAATGTCCTCCCGTGAGAATGTCATCCACGTAAGTCTCTTTACGTAGTATCGTAGCTGCTTTTAGGAACTTGTCGTGACTATCCGCAGCTAACTGCAATAGAGTTCTAATGGCCAAAAAGGGCGCGCAATTTTTACCGCAGGTGAGCGTTTTCAATTGATAATATTTTATAGCCTCCCGGGGGAACTTTTGAAATAGTATTCTTTGGTAGGGCCTATCACGGAGATCTTGTAACGTGGCAATTAAACCTAATTATCCACTCATACATATAATATTGTTTTTATTATGATACTATTTTTATTGTAACTAACATGCAGTGTAATAACACCGTAAATTCAAAAGTCTATAATTCTCATTTAGTTTATTTTATAATAAGTATAAGTGTTAAAGGTTGGCAGTCAACCGGCATGTTGCAACCCCCCACAGGACGGGCACTTGTAACATCTAAAAGTCTCGGATATTATACGTTACACTCGTATAATAGAAGAAGAGCCGACTGGTTTATCCAGATAAGCCAGTTGATTTTTGAGATACATCGGACTTCGGTCAGGTGTGATACATTTTGTACACAGCGGTCTTCGGACTGACTGTTCCCACAGCGGCTTCGGCTGACTGTTCCCACAGCGGTCTTCGGACTGACTGTTCCCACAGCGACTTCGGTTGACTGTTCCCACAGCGGTCTTCGGACTGACTGTTCCCACAGCGGCTTCGGCTGACTGTTCCCACAGCGGTCTTCGGACTGACTGTTCCCACAGCGGCTTCGGCTGACTGTTCCCACAGCGGTCTTCGGACTGACTGTTCCCACAGCGGCTTCGGCTGACTGTTCCCACAGCGGTCTTCGGACTGACTGTTCCCACAGCGGCTTCGGCTGACTGTTCCCACAGCGGTCTTCGGACTGACTGTTCCCACAGCGGCTTCGGCTGACTGTTCCCACAGCGGTCTTCGGACTGACTGTTCACACAGCGGCTTCGGATGACTGTTCCCACAGCGGTCTTCGGACTGACTGTTCCCACAGCGGCTTCGGCTGACTGTTCCCACAGCGGTCTTCGGACTGACTGTTCCCACAGCGGCTTCGGCTGACTGTTCCCACAGCGGCTTCGGCTGACTGTTCCCACAGCGGTCTTCGGACTGACTGTTCCCACAGCGGCTTCGGCTGACTGTTCCCTAGTGTAAGCAAACTATGTATTATTGTAGAAATTTAACAATAAGAACCATTGTATGTATTTACGAACCTAGATTAAGTATCATCCGAACCTGCACATCGAAGCAGTAACCCGAACTAGTACCACCCGAACCTGCGAACTAGTTGTATCCCGAATCTACGTAACGAAGCAGTAACCCGAACTAGTACCACCCGAACCTACTATCTAGTTGTATCCCGAACTGCGTAACGTATCATCCGAACCTGCGAACTAGTTATCATCCGAACCTACGAACTAGTTATCATCCGAACCTGCGACCTAGTTATCTCCCGATCCTACGTATCCATCCAACACACCCGAACCAGCTATTTAACGAACCAGTCGGGTTGGCGTGCGTCAGTTATCGTAATTTTGTATTCGTATTGTAATTAATTATTGTAGTAAATAAAGGAAAACAGATTAATTAAGCCCAAGAAGGGAAAGATAATCTTTTATATTACTTAAGGTTTGTGGATCCGTAAGTAGACCCTGGACGAGACTAAGCTACCTCAGCCTACGACAAAACCACGTTACAAAATGGCGCCCGAGCAGGGACCCGATTCCAAGTCGCAATGCGGAAAAAACGACACCACCGCCAACGAGGGAGAATCGGGTACACAATACGATACTCAACACGATAACACCGAACAGACTTTAAATAAGGATTCAGTCGGATGGATTTACTTGTTACGAAAGGAACAATTAATCGAACAATGCCAAAACGTAGGCATCGCCACTGCCGGATACGCTGTGGAGTACCTTCGCAAGCAACTATCAGATAATTTACGATCAAAACGCCTACGAGCTTCAACCGAAAATTTGCTCCGACAGCTAGAGGAGGAAATAAAAGCAGAGGAACAGTACATCGTAACCGCAGAGGATGAATTCTTGGTACAAACACCAAAAATATCCTATTCGTATTGCTTTTCAGATAAAGAACTTATGGCATATGTGCTAAGCTGGAATTTGTCTTATTCAGGGGAAACCGACTTCATAGAATTCCTGGAGCGAGTTGAAGAATTGGCCGAAAGTCATGGATTTCCTTGCAATCGTTTACTTCCATCAATGCTGGGTATTCTCTGTGGAAATGCACTTAAGTGGTACCGATTAAGACGAGAAAAAATAAATTCTTGGGCTGCTTTCAGACTAGAGATGGGGAAATTTTTCCTTCCACATCGTTATCTTTCGCACCTGGAACAAACGTTCTATACTCGCAGACAAGATGACCGGGAGTGCGCAACTGATTATGTTCTCTCGATGCTCACTCTAGCTCGAAGACATCCTCTCCTCCGGAAGCAAGATCATTTGGACCGAATTTATAATGGCCTGCGAACTGAGTACAGATTTTATATCCGGAGACGAGACTTTATCTGTTTGGAGGAATTAGTTGAACTGACAAAGGCGTTTGAAGAATTAAAAGTTGAAGAGCGATCTCAGACCTGCAGCAGTATACCGCACCGATATCCAGCGTCAAAAACAAATATTCATCCGGGATCAATGGGTACTCAGAATAATATATCATTTGCTTCGAACCATTGTGTCACCAACAATCACTCATCTGGTAAACGTAACGAGAGAATCACTGTTGGAAAAGTGCTACCACAGAAACCCAAGCGCATATCTCAACTTTCCGTCAACCGAAGAAAAAGATCCGGTAGTACCAGTACATCAGTTTTTGAAACTAACAAAGTCAATGGTGTTGTGAAAACTCAGACTGTAGTTAAGCCTAAAAGTAAATATAAGAATAAGGAAGCTGAAAATCAAATATGTTGGGGTACAACAGCTAGGCCACCGGAAAATAATTCAGTGCATCGGCTACATCTAATCCATCGCCAAATGCTCGCTAAGGTAAAAAAAAAAAAAAAAAAAAAAAAAAAAACGATGTTCGCCGATTTGAACATCGCTCCACAAAGTAGGGGGAAGATGTAACGTGGCAATTAAACCTAATTATCCACTCATACATATAATATTGTTTTTATTATGATACTATTTTTATTGTAACTAACATGCAGTGTAATAACACCGTAAATTCAAAAGTCTATAATTCTCATTTAGTTTATTTTATAATAAGTATAAGTGTTAAAGGTTGGCAGTCAACCGGCATGTTGCAACCCCCCACAGGACGGGCACTTGTAACATCTAAAAGTCTCGGATATTATACGTTACACTCGTATAATAGAAGAAGAGCCGACTGGTTTATCCAGATAAGCCAGTTGATTTTTGAGATACATCGGACTTCGGTCAGGTGTGATACATTTTGTACACAGCGGTCTTCGGACTGACTGTTCCCACAGCGGCTTCGGCTGACTGTTCCCACAGCGGTCTTCGGACTGACTGTTCCCACAGCGACTTCGGTTGACTGTTCCCACAGCGGTCTTCGGACTGACTGTTCCCACAGCGGCTTCGGCTGACTGTTCCCACAGCGGTCTTCGGACTGACTGTTCCCACAGCGGCTTCGGCTGACTGTTCCCACAGCGGTCTTCGGACTGACTGTTCCCACAGCGGCTTCGGCTGACTGTTCCCACAGCGGTCTTCGGACTGACTGTTCCCACAGCGGCTTCGGCTGACTGTTCCCACAGCGGTCTTCGGACTGACTGTTCCCACAGCGGCTTCGGCTGACTGTTCCCACAGCGGTCTTCGGACTGACTGTTCCCACAGCGGCTTCGGATGACTGTTCCCACAGCGGTCTTCGGACTGACTGTTCCCACAGCGGCTTCGGCTGACTGTTCCCACAGCGGTCTTCGGACTGACTGTTCCCACAGCGGCTTCGGCTGACTGTTCCCACAGCGGCTTCGGCTGACTGTTCCCACAGCGGTCTTCGGACTGACTGTTCCCACAGCGGCTTCGGCTGACTGTTCCCTAGTGTAAGCAAACTATGTATTATTGTAGAAATTTAACAATAAGAACCATTGTATGTATTTACGAACCTAGATTAAGTATCATCCGAACCTGCACATCGAAGCAGTAACCCGAACTAGTACCACCCGAACCTGCGAACTAGTTGTATCCCGAATCTACGTAACGAAGCAGTAACCCGAACTAGTACCACCCGAACCTACTATCTAGTTGTATCCCGAACTGCGTAACGTATCATCCGAACCTGCGAACTAGTTATCATCCGAACCTACGAACTAGTTATCATCCGAACCTGCGACCTAGTTATCTCCCGATCCTACGTATCCATCCAACACACCCGAACCAGCTATTTAACGAACCAGTCGGGTTGGCGTGCGTCAGTTATCGTAATTTTGTATTCGTATTGTAATTAATTATTGTAGTAAATAAAGGAAAACAGATTAATTAAGCCCAAGAAGGGAAAGATAATCTTTTATATTACTTAAGGTTTGTGGATCCGTAAGTAGACCCTGGACGAGACTAAGCTACCTCAGCCTACGACAAAACCACGTTACAATCTACAAAAATTTGTCGGTACATTTTTTGAATGTCACCGCTAAACACGAACTTATAAAACCTCCAGTTAAGAATGACTGTCATTAAATCAGTTTGTAGAGTTGGGCCAGTGTATAGAACGTCATTTAGGGAATACCCAGATCTAGTTTTCCTCGAGGCATTAAACACCACGCGGACTTTTGTGGACTTGCTATCTGGTCGAATCACGGCGTGATGTGGAAGATAAAAGGAGTTGCATTTATCCTCATTAAAGTATTCTAGAGACGTTGTTTCTTCCATGTGATCTAACGCATGTTATTCTGCGAGAACATCATTATTTAGCGATTTATTCTTCTCTAGCGTTTGATCCATTCTAGTGTATTGGCTGAGCGCCACAAATCTTGATGAACCAAGATAACGAGAATCTGGGAAATCATTTCGGAATGGTAATCTTACCATATAGCGACTATTCGGCAAACGTTGCGTGGTACGTATATAGAACTCTTCGCAGTGTTCATCTTCCGATGATATTGGACGAGCTGTAATGGTTTCTTCTTGTTCCCAGAACTTGCGAAGCAAAGATTCTGGGTTACAAGTATCTTCGGATGAAACGGAAGTAGAAAAAGCGTATTTTGGTTGAGTTTTGACGGGACCACTTAATACCCAGCCAAAAACGGGTTTGTAAGCGGAAGCAGATCCGCAGACATCTCGCTTAATGCCATCAAGATTAATGTATCTCTCACTGTCGTTACCAAGAATCAAATCAATAGAAGATGATACATTAAAGTTTGGATCGGCAAGATCAATATCGCAGAGGTTATTGGGGCTAGCGATTTTAAACGAGATGGCAGGATTTTTTTTTGTGACTTTTGGTAGAACAATTGCGGTAATAGGAAGACGGAAGTTAGTCTTTGGGGATGCTAGTATTACACAACATTCTTTGTCAGAGGTTTGACTTTGTCCTCCAACCCCGACAATTTCGAAGTGTGATTTTTTGGAAGGAATTCTTAAGTCATGTCGAATTTGTTCTGATATAAAAGATCTTTCAGAGCCAGGATCAATTAGAGCTCTAATAGTGAAAAGTTCACCTCTACTCTCTATGTGAACCAGTGCAGTCCTCAGTAAAATGTTGGTACAATTGGCGGTGTGATTGGAACTGACCTTTTCGAATACTGACGGCAGCGCTTTTGTTGCCTGTGATGTAGAAGGTTGAGAGTCAGAGTGAGTTGGGCCATGTGTTTCCCTGTGCCTTAATTTTTCGGTTTGATGATAAAATTGTTTTTCAGCATTTTTCGGAGGATTATTTATTGCGAGCTTTCATGTGAAGCAAAGTATGGTGCGTTTTACCACAATTCAGGCAAGTGTTTTTACTCTTGCAATTAGCTTTAGTATGGGATGGCGACAGACAGTTATTGCAGTATTGGATTTTAAACACAAAGTCAACTCGTTCTTGCACTGACATATTTTTGAACTTAGCACAAACTCGTGACATAAAGTTTTTCTTAAGAGGTATATAACTGAATTTGAGAATGAGAAATATTTCGTTTTAGGAAGGGATCTTTTGTTAGATTTATTGTGGAAATTCTTTCTACCACTTCACATCTTTTAAGGAGAAAATTGCTCAGTTCTGACCATTTTGGCAATTCTCTACTGGCATTAAGAGACTGTTCCCATTGAGCCAATGTTTCGTTTGGAAGTTTTGAGTAGACTAAGTTTACCAGTATAGGATCCCATCCTTCGCAGGATACCCCTAATGTTTGCAACATCGCTAAGCAGTCAGTGACTGAACTGTGAATATGTTGCAGGGATTCACAATCTTCCTTTTTTGAGACGGGGATATTAAAAAGATTTCGGATTTGGTTGTCAACCAAAACACGAGTGTTCTCAAATCTTGACTTAAGTGCCTGCCAAGCAAACTTAAAATTTTCATCTGTAAGTGAAAATCTACAGTATTTGTAAATGTTTCTGAATGAAATTGTTGCTTTGCTGTTGGCATCAAATGAAAATGTTGCTTTAATTCTGAAACCGGTCATAAACAAAAGTTAATTACTATGTATGTACATATGAATAAAACAAGGAATGTACTGACAATTATATAACTCCTTATAACGTTGGACGTTTTATTAAAGATGTTCAATGTTATTTTTTTTTCCATTGGAAATCGACATTTCCATCAGTAATCAAATATCTAGAAAGTTCATCCCTAATTCTGCTGGCATATTTATACGTTACGTGTTCCTGCCGACTAATTGGTAAAAACGGTATAGGGTTGTTTGAAAGGGAAAAGTTTGGTGTTTGAGGTTTAGTTTTTGTTTTAGTCAAATAATTATGTAAAACGCAGGTAGTCAAAACAAGGTAGCAAAATCTCTTAGCCAATCTGCCAAATGCGCACTCCACAACCATTCGCTCGACACAGTCGGTGGTTGTATATTTCTTGTGAAATACTTAATTTTAAGCACCTGTATGTACTGTATGGCTTCGTAAGATGTTTGCCGAGAGAAAATGCATCGTCGCCAATGAAATGAAAAAATATGAGATTTTACTGCCTTGGCCAGGAACAATTTGTTTACTCTCAGGAATTTTTTCTCTCCATTCTGTAGGATATTGTACAAGTATGAATCCTTATATATTGTACTATCGGAAGCTTTACCGTTTGCCTTAACATCCACAAAAATGAAACGGTAATTAGCATCCACTGCCGCAAAGAGTACAACACTAAAAAATCCCTTAAAATTATAAAACTGTAATCCGGTGTTAGCTGGAGCTTTAATGCGTATATGTTTTCCAACCAGGGCTCCAAGAGTGTGTGGAAACTGCCATTTATCATGGAAGTCTTGGCAATGCCCTCCGACATTTTTTCAGTATTTGGAATCTGTAAAAAATTAACCCATTTTTTTATTTATATATTTTAAAGCTTACGAAAACATATATGTATGTATATGTATATATTTAACACAATAATTGCAGGTAAATTTATGCTTGGAATATGCTTTCCTTTAAATAATCACCTTTAAGGGTATCATAAATAGCACGAAGGACGTCTGGCATAAAAACAGAAATTGTGCTTCTGGAAACTCTCGTTAAAAAATCCAGGGAGCTGAAAGAATCTCCTGTAGCCAAGTATCTCAAAGCTATGGCCAACTTTGTTCTACCAGAAATCGCTAACCGCATATGAGTGTCATTTTTTGTAATTTTTTTTTCAACCTGATGATGAATAAATAATACAACCACAAAAAAGTTAGTATAGTATTTTCAACAACTGCCACTTACCTACAGATTCAGATTCACTAAATCTAAATATATTTAGGTAGATGGGTTTGGTCAAATGCACATTTTAAGTGTGTTGACGGATTTTGACACAAAATTTATTTATGTACTTACCAGATTTAGAATTTCCTCAAATTGCTCTATGTGCAGCCGACAAAAATTGTTAAAGTGCGAGTCATCATCTTCCCAAAGCAAATCTTTAAGCAAATGCGCTTCCATATCGAAATCGCACCTTTTCATTAAAAGAGGCTTGACCCAATACTTCCTCCTCACTGTCGTTTTCGTTTTTTTTTATTTTGCATTTCTAGCTTTTTTAATTATAAAATTAAAATGAACTTGCACTTGCTTGTGTAAACAATCAGCCAACTTGCAGCACTTTCGAATATTTTTTTAATATTTTCGATGATAATACGTATTTGCTACTTGCATGCAAAGGCAGTGTTAAAATGTTTAATCGAACATATTTTGCTCTTAATTTCTGTTATTTAGTGGTTGGTCTTATTTATTTTTTACAAAGAATTCTCTTTGTTTTAATTTGTTTTGTTTTTGTACAATTTGTATAAGGCAATTGTTCTTTCGTTGTTGTTGTTTTTTGTATTCTTTCTGTTATACTTATACAATTCTCTTTATATTAATTTGAATTTATTTTTTAACCGACTTCAAAAAAGAAGGAGGTTATCTATTCGTCTGAATGTTGCTTTTTTTTATGTATGTAACCGCAGAACTCAGCCATTTCTGAACCGATTTTAAAATTTTTTGCTTTATTTGAAAGGTTATGCTTCAAGGTTGGTCCCATTTTAAAAACAGTTCATTATATTAAAAATTAAAGGGTGTCCCCATACAACATTCATGTTTTTACGTGTATTAAGAACCGTAAAGGACAGCAAATTAAAATTTTAAAAAATTGCGTGCCGCTATAGCTCCCAACAGCAGAAATTAATAAAAAAATAAATTTAAAATTTAAAGGGTGTCCCCATAGGTGACATAATATGACTTATTTGGGTCTATCTTTTGAACCGTTATAGACTAAACCTTGAAAATTTGACAGAATGTCGACTACTATGACCGTTATAATAAAATGTATAAATACTCAAAATTTTAAATTAAAGGGTGCTCCAATAGTTCATTTAATTTGATGTATATGGCCATACTTTTGAATAGTTGTACACAGACCGCTGAAATTTACAAAGAACCTGTAGTGCTAAGTCAGCTATAACAAAAAGTATAAAATTTTGAATTTGGAACTTAAAGGGTGTCCCAATAGTTAATGTAATTCTATGTATGTGGCCAAACTTATGAACTGTTAGAGACAGACAGCTGAAATTTACAAGGAACCTGTATTGCAAAGCCCACTATAGCAAGTATACAATTTGAAGTTAGAAATTAAAGGGTGTCCCCATAAATTACGTAATTTGATCTATATGACCCTATCTTTTGAACCGTTAAACACAAACACTTGAAAATTAGGCAGAATGTCCACTACTTTCTCTGGTATGATAACAAATATAAATATTTGGAATTATAATGTAAAGAGTGTCCCAGTAGTTCATGTAATTTGATATATATGGTTAAACTTTTTAACCGTTATAGACAGATAGTTGAAATTTACAAAGTCCTCTATAACAACAGGTCTTTAATTTAACATTGTAAATTAAAGGGTGTCCGAATAGGTGATGTTATTTGATCTGTGTGCCCCTATCTTTGAAACCGTTATAGACAGAGGCTTGAATGGTGTCCCCATACAAGACGGATGCTGGTGAAAATAACTTAACTTTTAAACAGTAATAGGGAGAGGCTTGATATTCAATAGTCTTTATTTTTTTCCCCTCTAATTTTGGCGCATCTTTTATTTGGTTTAAATCTAATTTTTACAGATTACTTCTTACATTTGTAGTTTAGAATTGGTGCCCTTCTATCTGTTTTGAAGTCGGTTTTTTTTTGCAAGAATTATTACTTTTAGGTTTGGAATTCTGCACAAAACTTTTGACGAAACAAAAACAAAAAAAAAAACTAACGGTAAAACTTTTCTGTACCCACATATAATTATGTATTTATGTATTTCGCATGAATTTGCAAATTTTATTGGGTTGGAATTTGTTGTTTTTTTTTTTTTTTATTTGGCAATTTTACATTTAGCTTGTTGCTTTTACACATAAGTATATGTACATATGTAGATGTATGCCTATACGAAATCTGTATGTATGAAACCTTTACTTACATATGTATGTATGTACTTAATTTTCGTTTTGGTTTTTTTTTAATTTTTTTTAAACACTATTTATTATCTTATTATATTTCTTCCTTCTAACTTTTAGGTTTTACTTATTTTAAATAGATTTTTTGTTAACTTTTATGCACTGATTTACTCACTTTGACATACATATGTACTTTTGGTTTTGTTAACGTTTTACTTGCTGCGAGATGATTTTTCCAACGTTCTTAATCGCGCTCTTCTTCCACACTGCTGAACTTCTTGTAAGTATGTTTTGCAGACTTCTTTTTGATGTTTTTTAATGAGGTAACCAGCTCAAATCCGGTTCCAAGGACCATGAATAATATGGGGAATTGAGTAATGAGTAGAATGGAATGGAAGATTCGATTGATCTCTGTGGTTGTTAGTGGACTGTATGTTATGTAGATTTGGACAATGGGATTAATCTTTGGATGATGTGTGTTTGCTTTGGGAAAATTATAAATTGATAGTTTATGTAACCTTATTTATTACTAGCACATTTTCTTTAGTAATTAAAATTTGTAAGTAAGTATAAGTTGTGCAAGTTTGTAGCTTGATAATAGGTGGTGAACGTTACGTAAAGATGAAGTACTGTCTAGGTACAGCGATGAATCAAAAGTCTGTCTGTATAACCAATTTAGTGACCTCGAAGGTTCTTCTAATATACAAAAAAATGGCGCTTTCATTGCGCGGCAAAATTGACATTACGATCTGTTAAGTTTATCCGTGTTTAACATTACTTTAGGGTTTCCTTTTATAGATACTTTTTACACAATGTTTATACTTGCTTACATGTTATTTAATTATAACATCGATTTTATAACAGTAAGTTCAATTCAATAGAAATGATGCTTTTAGACAAAATAATTCAGAAATAGAAATTAATAATAATAATAATTAAAATTCAGTAAAATTATTATAAATTTAATTTTGATAAAGACAATAATACTTATTATCGTTATGCTTATTTAAACACAATGAAAAAGGGATTTTCACACTTGATCAACAGATGGCGTTGTTTAAAAATCAAAAGTTCCGTAGTAAAAAACAGTTGATAGCAGACATCGTTGTGCGAACAAATATTGTAACAATGCTGTTTGAACAAGAACATGACATTACAAGTAGGGTCTTCACGAAAGACTTTAATGTGCGCACATAAATCTGTTTATTGGTACCATAAATCATTAGCTCGTCAAGATGCAGTGTAAGGACCACAAAAATTTCGTTGAATAAAACAGACATGAATTTTTAAGCTTGAAGTAAATGTAAAACAAAAACAAATCGTTATAGAAAATGCAAAACGCCCATTACTTACTTATGTAGATAGAGCGTTTTGCATTTTTTGTGATCAAATATAGTGTATGAATTTTAAACAAAAAAAAAAAAAAAAAAATTCAAATAATAAAAAAAAAAAACAATAAAGTCTGTTCACTACAGAGCAAACATTTTAATGTATTTTTTTATTTCTTTTATTACAACGGCATTATTACTTTTTAGTGAAATTACTTAAGCTCTCCTGAGCTTACTTACGAGACTCTAATTTAAATATTTCTGTGAAAAGTGAGAAACGCGGGTGTTACGATAAATGTAGACGAAAACAGTGAAATAAATAAAAAAAGGTGTGTTTTTAAATGCTACGCTAAAGCTGTGTTTACATTGTGTGTACAATAGGGCATAGTACCATGAGGTCAACCATGTCCTAGTAACCAAGCAAATCATAATTTTTTGTAATTTTTCTCAAAAACGTTCACGTTTTTTCATTCATTTTTAATGTTTTCGTTAAAAAAGGTTACAGATACGTTTTGGTTTGCTGAAAAATCTCTTACCATCTCTAAATATTAATGAAATTTCATGAAATATTATTAAATTTTCTTAACCAAACAAAAAAAATTCAAAATTTTCAAAACGGTTGGTGTGTGAACTTTTTTGACCTTAGCGAAAAAAGAAATATACGTTTCCTTATGGTTTTTTAATGCTCTATCGGACTGAGCTATGCCAATTTTGATATTAAAAAAAAAAAATGTTAAAAAGTTATATCCCTAGTGTACGAGTCATATGGAATGTACAATTTTTTATATGTAAAACTATACACATAGTGGGTGCGATCCCGTACTTTTTGGTAAAATAAGAGGAAACAAAAATTGCATTTTTATTATAAAACGTTATGGGTAATTAGCATAATATTTAATAATCAATATTTGAATTCCCAAAAAATTTTATTAATAACTAAATATGCAACTGCTTGTGAAAACCTTGGCAATACTTGTTTTTTTTTTCGATTCTCTTGCGAGAACAAAATTAACTTGTGTATGCTTTTCATCACACCTTACGTCTGCATTCAGTGATGGCAAAAAAACCATCTAATTGTAGAAGGACAGTAAGGAAAAATAAAAACGTGGTTTGTTTGTTGGTGTTTTGTTGAAGCTTTAATATTCTGTAATATTATTCTATTAACATGCATAATTCTCATTGTGTTTTGTAGAATTTTATTACTTATAGAATATTTTTGGCTTCTCTAAAATTAGGAAAAAGGTTTCCTGATGATCTGGCCTGAGCAACCAGTGAAATACGTATAGGGACTAGCTCTTTCCCCCAACAAATAAATTGCATTTTTATTATAAAACGTTATGGGTAATTAGCAGTGTGGCCATATCCAAAAATAATTTACAGCTAAATCGGCTTTAAAATAATGCTAAAAAATGCTAAAAAAAATACTAAACTGCCAAAAAATAATGCTAAAATTTTAATTGTATTATTTTTTGTAACTTTGGATAATATATCAATTTAAATGGTCTATTTTTCATAATTCTTCGGTATAAACACTTATTCCACAGCATTTCAATGAAACAAACTGATTAAAAAGTAACAAAATATTTATTGAAGTATATGTACATATTTATGTACATTCATAAAAAGTTTTTTTTTAACGAAAGGTATCATTAAATTCAATATCACATTAAATTATTATAAAATTAACAAAAAATTTAAATACAATTACAATTTGCATAAAATATTTAAATTATAAATTAAATACGTCATCGAAGGTATATTCATTAGCTTCTGATGATTCGTTCGATATATCATTACGAGTATAATATATATTCTTATCACATTTTTTAATGAGATCATCCGTTATTTTAAAATTTTCGCAACATGTATTCATTCTTTTCAAACCACACCTAATATAAAGTAGCGAATTCGTAGTGTTTAACATCATTCTATTTCGAATTTTCGTTTTTATGAGATTCATGCCACTAAAAACCCTTTCAACTTCCGCGTTGCTAAATGGCAAAACCAGGAACTTCATTGCAAAAGTAGCTAATTCACTGAAGGGATTTTCATTTAGTGCATTTTTATATTCATATACATTTACCCAAAAGTCAACTGTTGAATTCTTATTTAACCATTCATATGAATTTAGTTTCTGCCACTGATGTTCCAAAGCTGTAATTTCTTCTAGAGGAACATCAATAAATTCTTCTTTAAAATGTTCGTTCAGTTTGCATTTATTGATTTTTAAACTGTTTTCTACACAAAAGAAGTTAGTTTTTGTTAAATTATGAAAATTTTTTGGCAATCGTTGTCTAAGTTGGCATATTAATTGAGCTACAAAATCTCGGCATGAAAATCGTATTTGATTTTCTATTTCAATAGTTATGATATCTCTTTTTGATTCCAAATATTTTTCAAAATCGTAATTAAAATATGGTGTTGGTGAAAAAAAAATCAGATAAACATGAATTTAGTGGATCAAACTGGTCCGCTTCCAAAACAATTTGATATGAAAGACCTTTTAAAAGATTGTATAGTTCTACTAGCAAAAGAGTAGGGTCAGCATCATTACTTTCAAACATTTTGTTAACCTTCTGAACATCTGATAATAAAGGCTTTAAAAATTTTAAATATAATAAATTTTTATCATTGTATAAATTTTTTAATATGTTTGCTTGGTGGCATGACTCTAACGTTGCAGCAATTTCAAAGTGAGTTTTTAATTCTAGCCATTGATTTTCTATACGTTTAACAGCTAACTCAATTGATAACCATCTGGTATCACAGGCTCTAACTAATTTTAACGGTTGTACTCCTTCATTTATTGCACAAAATATGTTTTTATAATTATTTTGTCTTAAAGTAGATTTGCTAAACCAATTATAAGTTTCTGACACCAAATACTCGATTTCATTAGGTAAAGATTTTGATGCCGAAGATATTGATAACTGCAATGAGTGACAAACGCAAGGAACTAAAATTATGTGTTTATTTTTTTCCCGTAATTTTGCTATTACACCTCGGTTAACTCCCGTCATTACGTTGGCGTTGTCTGTACCTAGTCCAACCATTTTTGAAACTTGTAAATTAAAATCGTTAAGTACGTTAAAAATGGCTTTGGAAATTCCTTTGGCTGAAGCATCTTCTAATTCACTTAGATGTAAAAAAGTACTTACAATTTTTTTGCAAGAACTGCTATAGTAACGAATTACTATTCCCAAGTATTTGTGAATACTTATGTCTGTTGATTCGTCTATAATCAAACTGAAATAATTATTAGCAACATCTTTAGCTAATAATTGTTGAAAATGTGGAGCCAAAACTGATCTAATGATGGCACCACACTTTGTTCGGCCTAAGGTCATGCTAACAGCGGCTTTACTATCACTGAAGATGTTTTTTTGCAAGCGGACTAAATGTTCTACTGATCTTATTGAAGTATGCACAGCCACATATAAAGCTTCTATAATTTCTGCTTCCTTTTCTTTAATATTACTGCTTACTGGTAGAAAATCTATTGTTTTTTGGTCATTTTTATGAAAAGGAGACGCTGCTACGATATGTTTAGATGTTTTTCCATGCATGAGAAGGGTGCTTAGTTTTGGTTTCAAAATACATTGGCAGTATTTACATTTTATCTGTTGGGCATTTAATTCAACTATCCACTTGCATAGTCTTGGGTCGCTTAACCAACTTTTCCTCGTTTTTTGGATATATGTTCTGTTATAATAAAATGAATTTTAGAACTTTTTTATATGAAAAAATTTGTGTATGTAAGTAATTTTTACCTTTTGCTGGTACTTGGCTGGCATGAGTTTTCTTCAGAATCACTGCTATGTTCGTCCACATCTGCACTATTTTGTTTACTTCTACTTAAATACCTATAAAATAATCATGATTACAAACAACTTCAACTTGAATTTATTTAATTGTTGTATACCAACCTTTCCATTTTTGATGGCACAAAACGTACAAGTGTATGTATGTAAACAAAACACAAATATAATATAAACAAAATATAAACTTTAAAAACTTTAGAAAATATAAAGCTTCTTTTTCTGATAATTAACTTGAACGGTAGTAGAAATTTCTGTAAAAACTATGAAAACTTTGACAAATTTGTATTTGTTCATTTAAAGTTTACGTTCAAACACAATATAAAAAATAAGACCCGTTATAATTCGGCAGTTGTAGCAAAGTTGACATTTTTTCTGACACATAAACAATGTGATGCCAGATTTTAATTTCCATTAACTTTATTGCCAGGGTTACAGATTTAAATGTGTAATCACCAAAAAATTGTAATAGATTTTGAAATTAAGATTAATATTTTGAATAAGATAAAAAATGCTAAAAAATGCTAAATATATAATTGAAAAATGCTAAAAAAAATGCTAACTGCAAAATGAAAAATTTACAGCTAAATTAATAAAAAAAATGCTAAATCTAGCAGCAAAAATGCTAAAATGGCCACACTGGTAATTAGCATAATATTAAATAATTAAAAATAAACTCTCTTAGAGACAAAAATGCCCGAAAGTACGGGAACACAAAAAACCAACTTTGTATCCCAAAACGTGATGTCAAAGTGTTTTGCATGCATTCGCACATAATAAACATTAAAAACACAAATATTTTGTATACATAACATTTTTTTCTAATCTTTTATTAAAAACTTTAAAATAATAGTTTTTGTGAGCACAAAAACCTATACATGTATTTTGTTTGTTTATTTTAAAATATTTGATTGTTTTGTATTTTCACAATCAACCCAAAGAAAAAGTTTGGGGGTTTCGTGAAAGAAGAAGAAAAAGAATACTTTCTCTCAAAATTACTCTCTTTTACCCAATCTTGCAGTATGGGAACAGTTTTCGGTATAATTGGAATCCCGAGGGCTCCCAATGTTGAGTACGGGATCGCACCTAGTGTGAACCTTTTGAAACATAACATATATATGTTATTTTTCTATATGCAATAACATGAGTTAGTTTTGCGTGAGCCAAGATAGGTCGACGAAATAGAGTCGATTTTGGCAATTTAAAGTCCGGGAAAAACCTAAAATTCCCTGTAACTGGGAATTTTACTAAAAACGTAGATTTTAGGTATATACATCAGTGTTGGGATTTGTGGTATAATTGTACCATATTTGGTACGATCGACACATCAGCTATTTTTATGCTTTTTTGGTACAATTTCGTATAAAATTTAATTTTCAATAAATTTTTTAATTTAATAATTTTTCTTACACTAATAAACAGTTCTAATTTCATAGTTCTTATTTACTTGGTAACCCTATGTATGTAAAAGCAGGGTTGCCAGATTTTTTCATCTATTTCGCGAAAATCTATGTGATAAATCGCCAAATTGATTTTTGGTAAAATATGCCTATAATATATACAATATTTTTTAATTTTGAAATATTTTTAAAATATCACATTAAAATTAATTTAATCGAGTTAAGTTGCCAAAATATATAAATATTAAGTTTTTTGTTTGAAATTTTTACTTAAAAAATTATAAACATACCCATCCTCAAGATATTTCTTACTGTGTTCTTATTTAGAATATATTTTATAGGAATTAAATTTATTCAGCATTACTAAAGATCAACAGATGTAAGCAATACGAGGTATGATAAAAAATAGCCGTTATTTTTATTTATTTTCGTGAGGTAAACATGTCTGTTATTTGTGTTGACAATCATATGTCCTATTACAATTCCTAAAATCTATAGCGTCAAAAAAATTGTTATGTCCGCAGTCGTCCTTTCTAATATTGACCAAAATTCAATAAAAAATCACCAACAAAATCGACAACTATTTTAAAAATCGCCAAAAAAGGCGCCATATCCAAAACTTGATCGCCAAATAAGAGAGAAAATAGCGACGTTTGGTGAGAAATTGCCATGCTACAAAGCCATTTTGCTGAACTGCAGCCTTTGAATTTTTTTTCATTGCCTCAATCGGTTTCCGGCAGTATTCGGCTGATATATTTTTCCATTCTGTCTAGTGAGAAATCGTAAGGTCTTTTTGGTAATTATATGACTCTTTAATTATTCTTCCAAATAAATCCCCACATACTCTATCGGATTAAGATCCGATGACTTTTGTGGAGTTTCAAGCACTTGATGGACATTGAAGTGTAACCAGCTCCTAACTTTGTAAGCCTTTTGCTTATGAAATAGGTAAGCCTAATGCAAAATTATTTTTAATAAAATAAAAGCAAGGAATCAAGGTTAATTATCATTACGTTAAAATACCCTAGTATAAAAGTTTTGATTTGTCCTCTTGTGTTAGTTTCGTTAATCAGTTGTTGTTCCAGATAAGTAGATGATTGGTCTGCTGTAGCAGGTCCTAGGATAATGGAAATGGAATGCCATCTGTCGTTGCCCAAAAACAACGTTTCGTTTTTACTTAATGCCAAATTTTGGTACAATTGATCCTGGCTTGGTAAAATTTTAACATTGGAACGGTACAATTTAAACATGGTCAGATCCGGACACTGGTTTCCTTGTTATTATCATCAGTTTGAATTTCTTTAAAAGCAATATTTCTGGCTAAAAAGGTAGATTGTTCTATGTTTGCCATTCAATTACAATTACGTTGGTCAAATCAATACAAGTTTCAAGTCCTTCCTAACGCCACCGTAGTTTGCTTGCTAATTTTTGCTAGTAAAGCATGCATTTACTTTTTCATATTTGCAAGAGTAATTATGCTAATTTCTGTTTTACACTCGCGTTGCTAGTTTTTGCTAAGAAAGTTTCTGAACAAACCTAAAATGTATTTAGTTCAATCTGAGCCCAAAATACAAATTTCATGTTCCAACCATGGTTTGAGTTTGGTTTTTGTATTGAATTCTTTCAGTCGTAAAGTAGCTGTGGGTTGAGGAACCACGTGCTTGAATCTTTGTCGTTATCGCTTAATGTCAATCAGGCCGTCCTTGTTGATCGGCCTTCGAGTGGTTTGCGTTTATACCCTTTTCACACTTATTAACATCTAACATCAATTCTCAAAGATGTTAACATTTTCCCATACGAATTGTATAGGGCCTCGAAAATTTTCAACATCTTTACAAAATGTTCCTATATCATTTTGTTCCATCTTACATATTTCGATTATTTTAGTGTCATCACGAATGAAATGGCATATTTGAAAAAAATGTACCCAACAAACCAAATGACTTCAAAAAAATATTATAAAAAGTTTACCTAAATTAGCCTTAAGCTTGAAACTTTATAATTTATTGAAAAATGCCTTCGTAACAATTTTAGAAAAATCAAAACGACATCCTCGTGAAAATATTATATGTGTATGATTACTATAAGCTTATCATTCCGATTGAAGAATAAACTTACTGAAACAATATTGTACTAATTTTTGTATAGAAAAATTTATTCGTCTTAATATTTTTACAACGCTTTATTTACATAATTTTAGCTAATTTGCACAACTAAAGCAATATGAAGAATATGTATGGAGCACATCATCCAGTTTTCTAAGCACTGTTGCCAACGTTTTCTTACGATATCCCACCAAATTTGTACTGAAAAACGCCAGAAACCACTGAATTTTTATTTAGCGGTAATTAACGTGAAAAAATAGCTAAAAATATAAAACTTAAATTCCAGTATATTTAAATTTATTTAGATTTTAAAGCCATTTCTGTTCAGTAGGTTACGCCTAGGATCATTCAGTTAATAGAAAATTTTTTGCATTCTAGGCAAATTAATAAGTAATTTTTATCCGATATAGGAACGATTTATTATGATTTATATGACTATTAAACCTTTCTCAAACAACAACTTGTTAAATTTTTAAAAAACTTAGTTTCAATAAATAAGTCCAATCGACAAAACTCTGCATAGTTAATTTTTAATAGAGTTCTATTTTGGAATTTATTGTAAAAAGAAATACGATATACAATAATAATCAAGATTTAATTCAATTATTAATTTCTAATTATTATTTTTTAATGATTATTCTGGATCCATGTGATTAATGAATTATGGACAACAATGTGAGTTTTAACCATTTTGACACACATGTTAGATGTTGCAAGTGTGAATAAGTGTTTCAGTTTTACAACATCTTTCAAGTGTTTCCACAAAATGTATTCAAGCCTATTAGTCTCACACTGCACAATGGGGCAGAATCAAAATATTTGGGAAATAACTTAGCCATTTGTAAAGGTCTAGGCCGATTTATCCAAAATTTTGCATAAGTGTAAGAGAGGAGTATATCAGCTTTAGTTTTGATGGTGGGCACCAACCACTCGCCAGGGGTGGCTGGACTTAAGTATATAAAAATATATACTTAAGTCCAGCCAGTGCTAGACAAAAACAGTATGATTGAACGGTTGTTGTTATATTTTATTGGTCACTTCCTACGTAGTAAAACGTAACCACGATCATTCAGGATGTTGCGGGCCAGCGGATTCAGATGCGTTTCAAGCTTTTCCAGATACATTGCTGAATGTTTCGTTACTGCCTTAACTAGTAACACGTTTACTGCCTTAACTAGTGACACGTTTAGATCCTTGTGAATGTTCGAGTGTGTGCGACTGTAAATTCTTCTTAAAATCTTATTTTGATGCCTAAACTATGTTCGCTGTTAGATAAAAAGTTAAAAGATGTAACAAAAAAAGAAGACTTAGTTAATATGAAAAATGATATTGACGATTTGAAGAATAAAAATACTCAATTAAAAATGGATATAAAAAAATTATCTGCACGTTTGGGGTACACTGATCGCAAGTCTCGTTCAGCAAATGTTAATTTGACGGGTTAAGTGCAGACAACAATGCTACTGTCTGTGCAGAATTTCATAAAATCTTTATTGAGCTTTCATGTTCAAGCCAAGGTCGTGTAATGTTAATTTAATAATATTTATATAATTGTTTTGTCGTTGGCTTGCCCGTGGTAAAAATACTGTTTCACACTAGATTTAATGACTCAAGTGTCAAAGTTAGATTTGGTGAATATTGCACTTTTGTTAACACCATAAGATATACCTGGCATAGAAGCCAAGTTTTTGCAAAATCCAATAATGGTACTGCATATCTAATAAAACAGTTGAGTGAATTCAAGTTCACAATGAAGATGTGTGTTACGGAGGAAGTACTACCCTTAAATTCATACACTTCCAATATAGTTTAAGCCAATTAGTTTCTTTAAATGTTTGCAATTTAGAAAAGACAAAATTTGAAAATTTCATATACTTTATAAAAAAATTTGACATATTTTTTCTTTATGAAACACACGTTATGACATATAAGCAGCTAAAATTAACATATTTTCCCAATTACAACCTTTATTGGATATCGGCAGAGAAAACATATAGAACTGATCGTTCGAGTGGGGGTTGCCTATATGGTTTTAAATTGGAAGTGCAAAAGAAATTTGTTTTAAAAATTTTACATGTCCACAGCAACATCGTTCTCATCCCAAGATATATGTATAAACTGCACGATTTTACAATATTTTATGAATTTTTGCAAAAACTCAATCCTAGAAGCTTCAGCGTTGTTGGTGACTAGAATGGCGAATGCTCAAACTTTGGACAATGTATTAGAGAAAACAGATACTCCAAAGACATTAGCTATGTTCAAGAACTGAAAGTTAGTACTAATTGTTACTGGAAAAGGTTTCATTAACAGCTTAACCTTAACAAACGAGTAAGGCGTAATATAACTGTCAAAAATTCCCATTTACATACAAAATGTATGAAGCAAAACTAAATAGCGGCGTCACGCTTGGCAATTGGAAAATATAATTTTGATAGAGCGTTAGGTAGTGAAGTTAGGTGCAAACAAACTGTTACTGTTTTGTGTAAGAGTTGTGTCATTTTAGCAATTTTCTGCTTTAACTAGCGATTATGTATATCTCTTTTTTGCGGTTAAATTTATAAGATTTTACTAAACAAAATATGTTACAAACGTCGTTACGCCTTACGCGCTGGTTTAGGTTAAGCGTTTACTCGAAAATCTCGCAACGAGAGAGTAAGCAAGGGAATAAAAATGTTAGAGAAAAAAATTACTTGCAAGTTGTTGTTAGTACAATTTTTACTAGCAAGAATTAGTCAATCAGCTGATCGGGGTTTTGTTTTCAAAATATTTTTTTGGAAAAATTATATGAAAAAGAAAATTTTTGCAATACTGAAGAAAATATCTGTATTTAGTAGTTAAAAGAATATAAAAGTGAATACAATTTTGTTGGTGTATTATTTTTCTTTAATTTAGCAGGGGTATCAAATGCTAAAATTTAGAGTTTCCATTTTAACTTAGCTTTTCCTTTTAGGTATTTTTGGTTTTAAATAATAAATAGTAAGCAAATCAGGAATGATACATTTATTGCAACTGTACTTTTTTCGGGTAAAAAAGAATGGTATTGTACAGTTTTTAATATATTTAGAATTTTGAAAACACATATTTATGTGTTTTGGAATATTATTTTAATGTATAAATTATAGAAATTACTCTGAAATAAGAATGTTTATTTGCGCTGACTAAACAAAAATATTGACATCTAAGGCTTAAATGCTTCATAATCCCTTTCAAAAACTAACCAATATTTTAAAGCAATCATGTTGTTTTAAAATATTGTACTTTTATCTTTGTTCTTCGTCAAAAGTTAAAAGTTGACCAACTTTCGTACTTTGCGTTGACGGAGACGTACTGATTGTGACAACAACTTTCAACTTTCTTGCACGTTGAAAAAGACGACGTATAATATATGACGAATTCTATGTGCGCCGGCCTTACGGAAAAATAAAAACGTGGTTTTTTTATTGGTGTTTTGTTGAAGCTTTAATATTCTGTAATATTATTCTATTAACATACATATGCACTTCTTCTCATTGTGTTTTGTAGAATTTTATTACTTATAGAGTATTTTTGGCTTCTCTAAAATTAGGAAAAAGGTTTCTTTAGGATCTGGCCTGATTAACTAGTGAAATACGTTTAGGAATTAGTTCTTTTTCCCAACAAATAAATTGCATTTTTATTATAAAACGTTATGGGTAATTAGCATAATATTAAATAGTTGTTATTCAAATTCCCAAAAATTTTATACAGGGTGGGCCAAAAGAAACCAAGGGGTGTAAAAGTTTAATAACTTTTTTGTTTATTAACTTTTTTTTATTTTTTCTTTCAGATTATATAATATACAAAATGGAAATTTTTTTATACTAAGTATGAAAAATGATGTCTCTTAAATGACCACCGTTTTCAGCTTCGCACTGATGGGCTCTTTTTAGAGCATTTTCCATAACATCTTTCAAAACTTGTGGCTGTAGCGTTCGAATTTCTGCAACAATGTTTGCCTTGAGTTCAAGGATTGTCTCTGGCTTGTTCACATACACTCGCTCCTTCAAAAAACCCCAAAGAAAATAGTCGGGTGCTGTCAAATCTGGTGATCGCGCTGGCCAAATAATTTCCGAATTTCGAGAAATTATTCGCTCTCCAAAAATTTGTCTTAAAAGTGCCATTGTGTCTCGGGCAGTATGGGCAGTGGCTCCGTCCTGCTGAAACCACATACCAGGTCTGTTTTCAAGAGCAGGACGTAAAAAATTTTCTATCATAAACCGATACCGCTCTCCATTTACGGTTACAGCACTTCCATCTTCATTCTCGAAGAAGTAGGGCCCAATGACATTTTCAGATGTGATCCCACACCATACTGTACACCTGATGGGGTGCAATTGGCGTTGATGAATGGCTCTTGGATTTTCAGAAACCCAGAACCTACAGTTCTGCTTATTAACAAAGCCATTCAAATGAAAATGAGCTTCATCACTCATAATCTAATTTTCAATAAAGTTGATTTCGTTTCTGGCCAACTCTTGAAATTTAATTGCAAAATTTAGACGTTGCCGATGATCTGCGGGTTTTAATTCTTGGACCAATTGCACCTTATATGGGTATAACTGTAAATCTTTTTTTAAAATGCGCCGTAGTGACGTACGAGACATTTCTAGCTGAGCAGAACGCCTTCTGCAAGATGTTTCTGGTGCTTCGTTAACACTTTGCTGTACTCGTTCAATATTTTCCGCAGAGCGACTTAAACGTGGTCTACCGGTTCGAGGCAAATCTCTTACGCTGCCATGTTGGTGATGACGATTAACTAAGCAACGAATCATCGCTTCAGAGGGCGAAATTCTGACGTTAAAATGTCGGCGATATGCTCTTTGCGTTAAAATAATTGATCTCTGGTTTAAATAATAAAATTCTATTGTTCTGGTTCTCTGTTCAGTTGTGAACCTCTCCATTATAAATTCTCCAAGTGTTGTCTATATAATCTGAAAGAAAAAATAAAAAAAAGTTAATAAACAAAAAATTATTAAACTTTTACACCCCTTGGTTTCTTTTGGCCCACCCTGTATATAAATTAAATAGTTTTTATAAGAATTTAAAACAATGTTAACGTTTTGTTATGAAAATCAAAATTCTCCCTTACAGGTTAGCTTATGTAGTGCCTGGTGAAAGCTAGCAAACTCTATGAAATCCCGCCCTCAAATAGTTAAACGTGCATTAGATGCAGAAAACTTTTTTGCTTACTACAACACGCTGTTTAATAGTACAGACATATCATATTCTATATGCTGGTCCCCGGTAAAGATAACATTAGATATGCATTTTACAAATACATATGCCCCTGACTATTTTATCATAGAGATGCTATCTATCTGTCTTAAAAGAAAAAATTCGTGCGAACTTTCATAAAACTGTGCTGATTCCAGTATTTAAAAAGGGAGACCCAAATGCGATATTGAAAATACTTAACACAATTTTATTCAACAGACTTAATGAATGGGTAGAAAATAATGACATATTGAGTAAATTACAAACTGTGTTTAGAAAAAATTACTCAACGGTGGATAACATTTTCATCCATATAAATATTGTATCCCTAAACAGTCAAATAGGAAAAGAAACATATGCCTTTTTCATAGGCTTTTCTTGCGCTCTTGATATGGTCTCTAGAAATTCTCTGTTTTACAAGCTCTCTAGACCAGGATCATCGTCTCAAATAATCAGAATATTGAAGTGTGCATAGGGATGCATTTTAAGCCCGCTATTATTCTCCTTGTATATAAATGATCTGGCTGATGAGTTACCAGAAGAAGTTAATGTTGCTGCTACAAATGTAAAAATGATATTATACGTGGAGGACATTATCATGCTATCCGATACAAAGTCCAATCTGCAAGCTATGATAACCTTATTGTAAGAGGTGGTGTTTAAGCGTCAACCTAGACAAATAAAAAATAATGGTTTTCCGGTCTGGTAGCAGTATTTAATCAACTCAAAAATGGTTTTATTGCGATAATAATATTGAGCTGGTGAATTCTTACAAATATCTGGGAGTTAACATTGCGTTTAACTTAATATTCAAACTCTCGTCTTCAAAATTAGCGATTAAATCTTCTTGGTCTAAATACATATGTACTCACGCGCAAATATCTAAAGGTAACAAACTAAAGATTTTTAATGCGGCTTTAAATCTATTTTTTTCCACGCCGCTAAACCAACAAACATTTCCTATTATCTTGGCGGAAAAATTACTGATCAAACCATCTGCTGGGCAGAAGGATGATTTAACCTGTGCTTGTGGCTGCAATATTCACCAAACCTAGTTGTGTCTACTGGAGAGACATTTAAAATTTATTAAAAAAAAAAGATCATGAGGACTATACAAGGCTTCAAATTCTCTTCATCATGACTTATATTGTTACATAAATTACGATGTTCTGCCACTGCTAACTTTCCATCATATTCTACTGGCTTGATCGTTAGAGCTAGGGGTGGCTTATAGACCTAAATGTCTAGCATTTACATACGAACAACAATTTTCAATTTAAATTTCCAGGAAAACTTTATAATATTTTTAGGCACTTAAGGCCGGGGCACATAGAATCCGTCATACATTATACGTAAACTTTTTCAGCGCACAAGAGAGTTGAAATACAGCTTTTCTAATGAGTGTTGTCACAATCAGTACGATTCTGTCAACGCAAAGTACGAAAGTTGAGCAACTTTTGACGTACGTTGAAAGCTCAACTCTATCGAAATTGAAAGCTCACTCTAAAAATTAAATTTTTGTGTTGAGTGGAAGCAAAAATAACACAAAATGCAACAAAATAATTTAATTTAATAGAGTAAAATTGAGAAAAAAGCTTTTCTCGTGTTTTCTTTTCTGATTAAATATCCGTCAACAAAGTACTCATTGTGCCAACCTCTTCCGTTGTTACTTTGATTTCAATTGAGAGCTTTAAAGTATAACGTATGACGGATTCTATGTGCCCCGGCCTTTAGTTGGTTGTTCTCCTTTTATATTGTACATACAAGAGCTTTCAACTTAACATATGATCGTTAAAAATAAGCTTTAAACTCAACGAAAGAGCTTTTTCGCATAGCAGTGTTGTATTTAGTTAGTGTTGTACAAAATATAATAAAGTAATCATGACAACATGCTTACTAATTATATAAAATAAGCTAAATAAAGGTGATCCGGATCTCGGCTCGAGTGGTACGTCAAAATATCACATACATCATATATTAGGCTTTTTTTAGGTCGTCCACGTCTCTTCATCGGATGAACCAGCGCCGGAGTTTTCTTGCTGTTTGTACCCTTGTATAGAGTTAATGCGAGGCAGGATAGCTACCAAGCGGAATATTCAAGTTTTCAGGGGTTGATACTTCATATGAGGATGACCCAATCTTTCTGATAATGATATAGGCGAGCCGCTTAGGCAAAAATTTTTATGTAATACCTCTGCTTGTGTTACTCAAAACGTAGGTTGTGGCTAGTATTTCAATACCGATATCAAATTTCTCTGGCTGTCGACTCCTTTGCACTTTTTAAACGTTGGATTTCGTCCGAGGGTAAGATGTGATTTCAGGGATGAAAATCTCAGATTAGATTCGGCTCTGACATCATGTTTGACGTCTTCCAAATTACGTTGTTCTCTACCAAAAGTAAGGTATGCAGCATTATATTCAGCACTCTGGCATTTTGCGGTATTCATGGCGAAAAGTATGGCAGATAAGCTTTGATGCCAATTATCGTGTTGATGTTGTACCAAAATTGCCAACTGACTCTTCAAATCTCTGTTCTTTCTTTCCAACGAGTTTGCTTCAGGATAAATTGTTTTTGTATACCAAGGAAATATGTCACTTTTTGTATAATAGCTGACATGTTATTATCAGATTTTATTCGTCTAGGTATTCCATATCGTAAAAAGATTTCATCTATAACAATTGCGCATGCCCCTGCAGTGAAGTTTGAAGATTTCACACAGAGGGGTATTTTGCCAATCTAGCCGGACATAAGGTAAAAACTGAATTTTGAGAAATGTAAAAATTTAAGTACGCAGCTCGACAGACAACAAAATTCTGCATCGTATAGTGAATTTTCAAGGCTTTTGCTTAAGATTTGTTTTTATTGACTTTAAATGATTTTGAGAGGTTAGCAAAATATTTTTTGGTGGCTAAACGAATAAAGATTTTAATTGATTTTTTTTTCTGTGAAAGGGTTTATTAGTCGCTATTTATGTTAGTTTTAAGATTTTTTTTTAAATTAATGATAAAAAATTTTGTTCAAAATTAAAAAAAGTTTTTTTTTTGTAAAATTCTTTGTGAAAAAAAGTGAAAAGCTCTTTAAGAGTGATCTCCATTCCTAAAAATGTTATATATCACTATAAAATTTGCGATCTCTACTTATATACTGTGAAAAAAACCTTGCGCATATTTCCGCCATTTTTTTGCGATTTTTAAAAAAATACACCTTTTTCTGTTTTTTCTTATCTTACGTAGGTAAATACGAGTAAGAAACCTTTTTATATTCATAAAATGTTTTGGTTTTTAATAACTGAAGGTAAATGTTTTTTATTTAAATCATTGCATCTAACACTGTTATTACCTGTAAAAAATGAGCAAAAGCGTAAAACAGCAATTTTATCCACCCCCATAAGATTTTAATACATGGTGCAACTGTTGAATGAGGCATTGTTGCCTATTAGGCTGTTATCAGAAGAAGCGGCTGAGGCACGAAACAAGCATTTCCGACTTTACAGGCAGAATTTCCCTAGAAAGTTTTCAAGGGTTCAGTGTAACTTAGATATTATTAATAGGCTTTTGCTAAGTTCTGACCCACTAATTAAAAGTATAAGACCCACTCCAAAAATAAGGTCATTACCTTTTACGAAAGATGCAATTTCTTTCATGCTTCCACCCACCAGCACTTAACGCTGAAGAGGATTTAGATACGGAAGAGGTCTTTGATGAATCAGACGAAGAAGAACCATGGCACTCATTATCATCTTATTGCAAAGGAGAAGTTGTTTTAAATAAATTAATTGTTATAATTTTAAATAAAATTTATCGTTACAATTATAAATAATATGAATAAATTAATTATTTTCCGATAAATAAAATACTATAAAGTAACAAATTACAAAAGTATTTTTTAATAATATTCTTGGGAGGCAGGGATTGGTTAGGCACTGGAAAGCTTAAAATGAATATTTTTAGGAAATTGGCTAAAAAATAAAGAAAAAATTTTTTCACAGGGACGTTTTGGGGTGGAATTGGAGGAATACCTCCCCCTGCCCATAAAAATTTTTATGGTTTTAAGAAGTATAAAATCTATTTCTTTGAATAATTGCATTATTTTTTCAAATAATATTTTATATAACCGCCCACAAAAGGGGCGGTTTAAGAATCTCTTGAGTCCTATTTTCTAGCTTTGACTGCCTATGACCATAACAGATTTTTCTGCAAAGTTTGATTAACCTAGGGGCACTCAGTACATTTTTAGAGCCAATATAAGCTAAAAAAAAGTAATTTCCGGCTAGATTGGCAAAATACCCCTATGTGCAGGGTTTCATTATTTTTATCCTCCAGAAAAATTAATATTTAGGCACCTGCAACCAATAACGATCTTACACATTGTTGTGACTGCAATTCCGACAATTTGCTCTAACTACGCCTGGGGCATTACATTCGTAACAAGCAAATTTCGGTTTAGGTAAAACATGATCAATTTTTGCTGGCTGTTGCTTTGCAATTATGTCTTGTTTTTTAAACAAGTTTCCATCGTATGTCCTTTTTTACGGCAAAAAAGAACAACAAAAAAAGGCAACTTAACCTGGAATAGTCATGTTGAAGCAATATTGACATTAATGAAGTTAAAAGCAGTGCATTTTGGTAAAAACCCAACCCTTAGCTTAGATTCCAAGCTTCTACTTTATTATTCAATTCTTGAACCAATATAGTGTTATGGTTCTCACTTATGGAGTACTGCCTCAGCTCAAATTTAGAAAAAATTCAAAGGCGCCAAAATATTATTTATTTATTATTTAT
The DNA here is from genome assembly GCA_949628195.1 of Phasia obesa. Taxonomy (NCBI): domain Eukaryota; kingdom Metazoa; phylum Arthropoda; class Insecta; order Diptera; family Tachinidae; genus Phasia; species Phasia obesa. The sequence continues at coordinate 93,622,806 of OX451217.1, forward strand.
TAATAGATAGATGTACTAATTTTACATAGTACGATTACAATAAAAAATGTTATATCTATATATGCACAGCTTGTTACGAGATTGGCAATTATATTAAGAGATACTGAGTTTACATTAATTTATTACTAAAATGATTGACCAATAATATATTAAGTTGTAGCGGATCATCTTTATTAAGCTTATTTTATATAATTAGTAATCATGTAGTCGTGATTACTTTATTATGTTTTGTACAACTCTAATTAAATACAACACTGCTATGCGGAAAAGCTCTTTCTTTGAGTAAAGCATGGCACAATAAACAAGGTAGACACGGAGGATTCGTAAAGTAGCTCTGGCACAAATTAGACCAGATAAGACACGAAAATTGTAGTTTTGCCAGATCACAGCTTTCGTTGGAAAGGGATAGCAAGAGTTAATGCTTATTTTATATTACTATCTCTTTATGGTTATAGCTGCAATTTGACATTTTATTGTTTACAAAAATTGAAATTGTTGGAAAATTTTAATTTGTGTGAAAAATTAATTGTTATATAAATAGTTTTATGTTTTAAAATAATTTGTGCCTAAAATAATATTTGAAGAAAAAACATCCGCAGTCGGCCAAATAAAAATAAATAAAAGAAAGCAATCAAAAGGAAATAAAACAACAGGAGAAAATGTAAGTATAACAAAAATAAATTTGTTTATAATTAAATTATGTTGCTATTTCAGGAGTCGCCGATGCATAATGGGTTGCCCAAAAGGGGAAAAACTTCATCAGCTTCCGAAAAGTCCGACCAAGTAAGTATTTACATGGTTAAATTTTATATGCAAATTATGCCTCTGAACATTTCATATAAAATTGTGATTGTGTACTACATTTTTGAACAAATTGTGTGAATATAAAGCTTTTGGAAATATCTAGCAGGTGGTGCTAAAATTTAAAAAAAAATTAATCCATTAAGAATCGGTGACATTTTTTGATAAATTTTATGCATAGTACGTAGGAAAATTTTAGTAAGCGAAGCCGGTGTTGGTCATACCACAAAGGAGAAGATCCTTGTGTCCGGCCGAAGGCCGGCAATGCAGGAAACCTTTAGAAAATCCTTAAAGGGTGTCCCCATACAACATACATGTTTTTTACGTGTATTAAGAACCGTAAAGGGCACCAAATTAAAATTTAAAAAAATTGCATGTCGCTATAGCTCCCAACAGCAGAAATTAATAAAAAAAATAAATTTAAAATTTAAAGGGTGTCATAGGTGACGTAATTTGACCTATTTGAGCCTATCTTTTGAACCGTTATAGCCAGAACCTTGAAAATTTGACAGAATGTCGATTACTATGACCGTTATAATAAAATGTATAAATATTAAATTTTTTAAAGGGTGCTCCAATAGTTCATTTAATTTGATGTATATGGCCACACTTTTGAACAGTTGCACACAGACCTCTGAAATTTACAAAGAACCTGTATTGCTAAGTCCGCTATAGCAAAAAGTATAAAATTTGAATTTGGAAATAAACGGGTGTACCAATAGTTAATGTAATTCTATGTAAGTGGCCAAACTTTTGAACTGTTATAGACAGACAGCTGAAATTTACAGGAACTTGTATTGCAAAGTCCACTATATCAAGTATACAATTTGAATTTAGAAACTAATTACATAAATTATGTAATTTGATCTATATGGCCCTATCTTTTGAACCGTTAAACACAAACACTTAAAAATTAGGCAGAATGTCCACTACTTTCTCTGGTATGATAACAAGTATAAATATTTGGAATTATAATGTAAAGGGTGTCCCAATAGTTCATGTAATTTGATATATATGGTTAAACTTTTTAACCGTTATAGACAGATAGTTGAAATTTAAAAAGAATCTTTGTGGCCAAGTACTCTATAACAACAGGTCTTTAATTTGAAATTGTAAATTAAAGGGTGTCCGAATAGGTGATGTTATTTGATCTATGTGACCCTATCTTTGAAATCAGGCAGAGGTGTCCCCATAAAAGACGGATGCTGGTGAAAATAGCTTAAATTTTGAACAGTAATAGGTATATGCTTGACATTCACATAGTCTTTACTTTTTTCCTCTAACTTTGGCGCATCTATTATTTGGTTTAAATCTAATTCTTACCGGTTACTTCTTACATTTTTAGTTTATAACTGGTGCCCTTCTATCTGTTTTGAAGTCGGTTTTTTTTTGCAAAAATTATTTTCTTTATTGATTCATTTAATTGCTTTTTATCACATTTTTTATTACGTATTACTGTACTTAATAGTGTAAAAATTTAAAAAATAAAAAAAAGCGTTGGCTCTTATTGGGTTAATTTTTTTTTAAATGTTTAGCATCACCTGATAGATATTTCCAAAAGCTTTAAAATGATACCCATATTGACATAAGTTGTTCAAGAATGCAGTGTAAAATCATAGTTCCATATGAAAAGTTCAGAGGCCCATAACTCGGAAAATAAGGGCGACTGCCAAATTTTTTTTTTTACATTTTTTTAATAATTTAAATAAAATTTTAATATTCAAACAGGTTTTTACCATACGAAGAATAATTGCCCTGAGTTGGCAGGTCTTTTTTACTAATCCTGACTACAAGCTCAATGTAAAAAAATATATTACAAGTTTAATTTTAAATTTTTTAATATTTATATGTAACTTTTATTTTTCTAATTGCAGTTTTCTAATAGCGTAGACAGACGACAGGTGCATTAACACTCTTAATTCAAATTAACTTGTGTGTTAACACGACGATGTGTTTTCCTGAATACTATCATATGTGAACCAACAAGTAAATCGGCAGCAGCAGGTATCCATATCAACCACAAACTATTATATATTATATTTAAAATTTGTTAAAAATTCTTTAAACTTTTGATTCTGTTAGACAATTAAAATACAATTGTTTGTTTGTTTGTTTGTTTGTTTTTATACGTAAAACCATTATTTTTTACACAGTTTCGAAATACTTGTTAAACAACAAATAATTACAAATACCAAAACTAAATACAAAAAATATATATTTGTTTTTAATCATCTTTAACACTATATACTCTCATTGATATTGTTTTATTCAAATGAAAATATTATGTAATCAATTGTTAGTTTTGTTTTAAATTTTGTATAATAATTGAGCATTTAAGAGTTAAATCTAAATAATGAAAACATTAAATATATTATATTTAGTTTGTATGTTTTAACGATACTTGAAATTAAATTAATTAAAATAATTATTTAAGTACGAACAAAAAATTTATTTATTTTTTTATTACCGAACTACCTTACAATTAAAATATAACATAATATAAAAAAACAAAGAGCTTTAGCAACATCGGCCGTTAGCTCTGCATTTTATAAATACAAAACAAACAAAAACAATAAAAAAAATTAAATTAAAAAATTTAACAAATCAATTAAAAAACAAGTAAAAGTGCTATATTCGGCCGTGCCGAATCTTCTATACCCTTCACCACGGTGATTTGATTTATACAGACATGTACAGCATTATCCATATTGTAGACTCTTTACTTAAATAAATTCGTATGAGAAAAAATCATTATTCATGAGTTAAAAAATAGAAGACAATTGAAAACAAATTCCGTTTGCTACAATTGTCGCCGTGTTGTCAGCTACTTAATGATATTGAAGACGACAGCTACATCGTAAACTCTGACATTGTTGTAGAAATACTTATTTTGATTTTATAAAATTAAATAACTTTTTCCAAAAATTAGAAATATTTCCTCCAAAACTGTTTGTTTATATATGAATTTGCAATTTACAATTTTGTGACATTTTTTTTGTTAAATAAAATAGAAATTAGCCTAAGTTGACGACAGCCACAACGTTTCATTTTTGACAGTTTGTAGTCGGTATTCTGATGATGTCTATGTGTTTAATGCACCTAGGTTTTAAAACAGAGCTATCATATATTAAAAAGTCAAACGCATTTAAAAAAATATGTTACTCTATATACATACACACATACATACATATGTATATTCTTAATATTAAATATATGTTATGTTACAGTCATGATTTTCATTTTCAAAGAAATATAGAAATTTTCGTTTTAATTTTTCGAAAATTGCTTGTAAAAATTTTTTGTAAAAATATTTTTTTAAAAATTTTTTGTAAAATTTTGTCGAAAATTTTTTGGAATATATTTAAAAAAAACTTTTTTTTCGAATATTTTTCTGTAAAATATCTTTTTGAAAATGCTTTGTAAATTTTTTTGTAAATATTTTTGAAAAAAAATTTAAAAAATTTTTTTTTAAAAAATTTGATTGTAATTTTTTTGCTAAATTTTGGACCTTTCTCCAATCTATATTGAGTTAGAATGGTCAGACTAATGCAAAAAAAATCCTTAGAAAAACAAAATTTCCTCATATTGACACATGGGGCGGTCCTTTTAACTGCTCCTATTTATCAGTGGGTACCCTATGGGTCCATTGGCTACCTCTATGTGTATTGCTTTCTATTAAGGTCACTAATACAAATCAAAGCAGAAAAACCCTACCAATCTAAGAACAAACAAAAATCGCCCCTCGCAGGGGTTATTGATCCCCCGAGATCTGTATGTACTCCTTGCGATCTACCTGTCGCAGTCTAATATTTAATTGAGAAAAAAAGGCAAAACAGAATAATTAAAGCTGAAAAAATTTTTAAAAAACCTGAAAAAAATATAGGTGGGTGTGGTTTTTGGCCCGCAGCCTCCAAAGGAATGATCCGATGTTGCTGAATTGCAATACCAAAATTTTCGAAACTATGCCTGACAGATTGGTGTGCTTAAATTTTTTGTATCTCTTCTGGTGCCTTGGCAAATGACATTACCACACTAACACGGACAGACAGACGGATAGACGGACAGACGGACATCGCTTAATCAACTTCTCTATGTATAAGGATCCAGAATATATATACTTTATGGGGTCGGAAATGAATATTGTAGAAATTACACACGGAATGACAAACTTATATATACCCTTTCCACCTGTGGTGAAGGGTATAAAAATAGTACAAGAAAAATATTAAAACAAAGATTTCAATTTAATACTATACTTTGTAGGTACATATGTATAAAGAACTTATAAATATTTTGAGTCAGGCAAAAATATCTAAATTTATGTATCTATAAGAATGACTTTATATAAAACGTGAAGTAAAAACTTTAACAAATAAATATTCAAAGCGAATTTAAATTCTTTTATTTAAATTCAAATAAAGTAAAAATGTTTTTTTTTTACTTGAAGATATTTAATAATTATGATTAAGATTTTAACTTGGGCTTCATAGGCGTAGTATTTTCAAGTGGTGCAAGATGGCAACCCATTGGAGCGATTGAAACGTCAACCGATCCATTTGCCATTTATTGCTTGCAATTCGTTTTCGTTTCTGGCTTTTTCACAAAAGAACGTATCGTTTTGATTTCATAGGTTGCGTACAATGCGATAATACTAGCGGCCCAATTTACCTTCAATGAAAATGCAATTTATTAGAAGTTGTATTTATATATCAGGGTATTGAAATTGTTTTGCTTACCTTAATTTTTATCGAGAAATACGCATTTATATCATAAGGCAATCGCGGCTGATTAATAAGAGCAACGAATACTCGATAAAAGCATGTGGATCATTGCATGGCTCACGTATGTATTAAAACTTTCCACCGAATCCATTAACTGAAACGATGTTGCGGGTGCTTATCAAAAAAAAGGCCCCTTAATATGGCCTCTTAAAAACCGTCGCACGTTACTGGCCCCGAAAAAAATTTGAACGTGGAGGCCCCAGAAGAAACCAAGTCGGGAGGAGCATAATCAATCCTAAAAGCTCGTGTCCCTCATATATAATGATAATAATTCCCTAAATGTATTTTTCTAATCTGTTTTGATTGTTTAAGTTCTTGATTTCGCAAACATAAAAATGTATGTACATACATACATATGTACATGTGATTGCTTTTTTTTTTTGCTTTATAATGTATATTAATTAACCTGGAAAATAAAAGAGAAAATATATTATTATTTTGTAAAAAAGATTATTAGGAACGATATTTTGGCTTACCAATAGATAAATTATTTCTGAAAAGAAAAGAAATTTATTAGTAACAATTTAAAAAAATACTTACATGTGCTGCCGTCAAAGTAAAATAGACATCTGATAGTAACACAGATGTTTCTTCATGCATGTGTATGTGTTACTATTTTAATATTTTTTTAGGGAAATGGCAATGCTGACAAATGTGTAAAATATTGATAGGGTTGTATTTCATTCATTTGTAACAGATAGTAAAAATTTAAAATAGTGATCTTGTAAATACTATGAATTAAAACGGATGTCTACTGAAATTGCTGATAGCCTAATAGAAGTGCGCGATTAAGGTAAATATTGGTAGGGAAAATAGCCGCCCGCGCCTATTTGTTTATTGTTTGTGTTATTATTTTTGTATATTTAATATTTTTATATAGTTTTTTTTTATTGTTATCCGCCAAATTAGTTTATATTTTTTTTATACAAACAAATAAAATATTGGTGGGAAAATAGGTTATATAAGTATATCTATACTTGTTTTTTTTCTTGTTTATTTTTTTTGTATCTTATACATGTATGTATCGACCTTGGCGGGAACATCCACAAATGTTATGTTAAAGAGAAACTTGGCGGGCGAACTATTGAGTATTTTAAGGAAAAGAGAAAATCAGCGGGACATTTTTGTAAATGAGAACTCTTCGAAAGGAGTATATAGGAAATCGTAAGCGGGAAATATAGTGAGGTATATAGATACACAATCCTATTTAAGGAGCCAGTTAAGAGCTGATAGACACATTGAAATAGTTAAAGTTGTTCAGTGCACTTAAAACAGTGAAGAAAAAGAAATAAGAATTTTCAAAGTAAAAAAAAAAAAAAACTATATTTATATAGTTTTTTTATATATAGTGAAACAGAAGACTGTGTAGTGGCTCGAGATATTTTTAAATTATTACTTAAAATCTTTTTTTTTTTTGAGGAAAATAAAAAAAAAACTTAAGTTTTAATATTAGTGGGAAAGGAAAATCCAGATTCTGATTTGGAATCTTTCAATTATTTTTTTTCAGCTGGCTATTTGCTTAGGACAGTGACTCCAAATTATTAAAACGCTATATGGATTGCTATCAACCGAGCCCAAAGAAAATAGCCAGGTAAAATTTTGAAGTTTAAGTTCAATTTAATAAGCAAGCCAAATAGTTTTCAAAGTGCACCGGTGAAATTAAAATATCAAGATTTGTTCATGTTCACCAGAGCTAGAGAAGGAGTTATAGGAAAAGAAATTATGGTGATAAGTTCATCAAAACTTTTTATTTTATAAAAAAAGAAGAAATCAAAAAAAAAAAAAATTTTATTAAAAGCAACAAAAATAATAATAAGAAAAAAACAAGTTAAAATAAAACTGATTAATTTAGTGTTAAGTTAGTTGTGAAAACGTTAAAAAAAATTGTGTCATTTTGTGAGTGTTGTAGTAAATGTTTTAGCTGTTTAAGTTATTGAAAAGAAAGATTTAAATAAGTGTTTCTCTATCTCTAAAGTAACGAGTATAAAGGAAAAATTACTGCTCAAATTAGGCGCGAAATAGAGTGTAGCAACGTCTGTTAATATCATTCAAAGAAAAAGTTTACTTCAGGGAGCTCTTTTAAGTATTTGATAAGATCAGTTATTTTCGAAAATCCTAAAATAGGTACCAACAGTGAATAGTTTGAGCTGTAAAGGCAAATAGCTGAAAAAAAAACGTTAGAAACAAAAAAAGAAAAAAACTAATAATATTAAAAATTAAAGGAGATATAGATACATAAAAAAAAAAAATTAAAAAGAAAATTTATTTTTAAATAAACATTAGCTAGTAAGATTAAACATTATATTTTTCTTTTATGTAGTAGTTTGTTTTTGGTTTTTTTTATTAATAAACAATGTTCTCTTGTATTTGAAAATATAATCTTATATAAATAATGGAATAATTTCTACAGGGTGATGGCAATGATGGTCTGGTAAGTGGTGAAGTTTGGTCGGCGGATATTGGGCCGTAAAACGTGATGCTTTTAGGAAATAATTTACGACATGGCTGGGTGGGCTATAAAGAGACCAACATCTGTCTCTAAACTTTGTCTGTGGTATAGTGTGTGTGTTGAGTTCAATTTTCGGTTTTGTTCGTGTTTTTCTTTGTTTTGTGTTATCTGTTTCTAGCCTGACGGAAGGGTTGGAACCTCCTGGGACTCAAAGCTAGTCGGTGATAACGTCGGGTCAAGCAAACCGTAACATAAATGGCGCCCAAGCTAATGAAACACCATTAGAAACGTTTTAAAACGTATATAGTGATGTATGATGTGATACATGTATTCCAACTAGGCATGTGGCAATAGACAAATAGAGTAAACAATAGACCAAAAAGAGGTTTATAGTACATAAATATTTCTTTTTATAGCTTCTGACATTTACAGATAATTCAGAATTGTATAAAAGGAAATGGTTTTGTACATGAATTCCTTAGTTAATATTTACGGAATAGATGTACAGTATCTTGACAGAATATTATGCTGTTTTTAAATGTGCTGCGTCTGTTCCGTTGTTATTCGTTTAACGTAAAGTATTATTTAGTGCTAATAAATCGTCATTGTGAGTGTAATAAATTCAAATAGCCTCTTATGACAAATTCTAAGTCTAAGGAAAAGTTGTATTTGATTTATTATATGTTGTCGTAATCTCATTCTCAGTTAAGTTTGGAATGAAGTACGATAAGCCGCAGGCGATAAACAATAGGATTTTGAATAGTATGAATTTATACCACAACACAAAGTCTATAATAATTATATTTACCGCAACGACTGTCAGGTCCGTCCATCATTGCCAAACCTAAACTAATCAAATACAAATTTTAATATAGATTGTTTCTTTAAAACATATTTTATTTGCAAACCTTATTTTATTTATAATTCATATTTCCTGTAGTTTTGGTTTTGGGTTATTATATTTTGTTTATTTTGTTTGATTATTACTTATTAAAAATTTACTTATTTTAAAAATTTGATTAGTATTATTTATTTATACATCTTTTTTAAATTATACTTATTTTTTTAATGTATTTTAATTATTACAATTTATACAACTATTAACAATTATTAACTTAAAAATCTATATTTTACTTATTGTTTTGTTTATTTTTTTATTATTTTTTGTTTGCATGATTTATTTATTTAATAATTAATTAATTTGTTTTTTTAATATAACTTATTTATTTTTTTACTTATTTTTCTAAAATTTTTAAATACGTTATTTTACAAATTTTTGTTGCTATTTTGATTATTCTAAAGTTTTGCGCGAAATAAATTCAAAGCAGAGTCTTCTGGTGCAGCGAATAATAAAGCTTTCAGTACTGAAAAAAGAAAAAAAAGAATTAGAATAATGGGTGATTTTTTTGAGGTTAGGATTTTCATGCATTAGTATTTGGCAGATCACGTGAGATTTCAGACATGGTGCCAAAGAGAACGATGCTCAGTATGCTTTGACATTTCATCATGAATAGACTTACTAACGAGCAACGCTTGCAAATCATTGAATTTTATTACCAAAATCAGTGTTCGGTTCGAAATGTTCAAATGTGACAAATTTTGTTCAGCGATGAGGCTCATTTCTGGTTGAATGGCTACGTAAATAAGCAAAATTTCCGCATTTGGAGTGAAGAGCAACCAGAAGCCGTTCAAGAACTGCCCATGCATCCCGAAAAATGCACTGTTTGGTGTGGTTTGTACGCTGTGGAATCATTGGACCGTATTTTTTCAAAGATGCTGTTGGACGTAACGTTACGGTGAATGGCGATCGCTATCGTTCGATGCTAACAAACTTTTTGTTGCCAAAAATGGAACAACTGAACTTGGTTGACATGTGGTTTCAACAAGATGGCGCTACATGCCACACAGCTCGCGATTCTATGGCCATTTTGAGGGAAAACTTCGGAGAACAATTCATCTCAAGAAATGGACCGGTAAGTTGGCCACCAAGATCATGCGATTTGACGCCTTTAGACTATTTTTTGTGGGGCTACGTCAAGTCTAAAGTCTACAGAAATAAGCCAGCAACTATTCCAGCTTTGGAAGACAACATTTCCGAAGAAATTCGGGCTATTCCGGCCGAAATGCTCGAAAAAGTTGCCCAAAATTGGATTTTCCGAATGGACCACCTAAGACGCAGCCGCGGTCAACATTTAAATGAAATTATCTTCAAAAAGTAAATGTCATGGACCAATCTAACGTTTCAAATAAAGAACCGATGAGATTTTGCAAATTTTATGCGTTTTTTTTAAAAAAAATTTCTCAAGCTCTTAAAAAATCACTCGTTATATAAAAGGATTAGGTAGTTATTTTTTTATAAATTCTTACGTTAGGATTATGAATGTTGAAACCCGATCACAGAAAGTGAATAGAAAAAGAAATTTAAATTCGAGCTTTGACTTAAATAGGTCCATTCCACACACGCTTCCAAAGGTTAGGAAAACTATTCCGCGAAATAGAATAATGTCACAGTCTACAGAACCGAATCGAAACCAATTTATAGATTTGTCCAATACGATTAGGACAGGAAGTCAACCTGTAAATATGAATTCTAACAGGATAGGAGCAATGTCACAGGGAGAAGAGATAGCGCCTGAAGTCAGGGATATGGTAGCCGATGAGGCCTTAGTGGTTCAAAAATCGTTAGAAGATAAGGTCAAGCAAATGGTTCAGAATGAAATGTGTGATATTAGGAAAAGCATAGCGGATCTGACAGCATGCGTAGCTAATCTTTCAGCAGTTACTGCACAAAGTCAGAGCGTTTTAGTGGCCACTCAAAATATACAAAATCCCTCTAGTAGCGCCAGTACATCGCAAGCAAGTGCGCGGTTAAATACAGGATAATAGTTCTGATAATAGTTCTGATAGTAATTCCGCGTCAAATATAGGAAATTTGGCAATACCTTTTTCAAGGGCGTATGAGCCGAATACAAATGTGCCGCTTATAGATCAGGCACGTATTCGTGTGGATAAATTAGGCGTGGTGTTCGATGGTAATACGTCTCGCTTAAGTATAGACGATTTCGTGTTTCGGCTGGAACACTTACAAAGGCATTACCAAATTCCATGGTCTGAGGTACTTCGAGACTTTCATTTGTTAGTAGCAGGAACAGCAAGAGAGTGGTATGGTTATATATCCGTACCCATGGTGTCATTGAATGGCCAGGGTTACGTCATGCTTTAATAAGCCAGTACCAAACGTCACGCTCAAATTTTGAGGTAATGACGGATTTGGTTGAAATAAAACAAGAAAGTGGTGAAACTGTAGACGCATACTTTCATGCGATGTGCCAATTAAAGTCAAAATTAGTACAACCTATACCGGAGTATGATCTGATTAAGATAATTAAACGCAATATTAAGGAAAGCATTGGTAGAATCGTGTATCCAATCTCTGTATCGTCAGTGGAACAGTTGAGAGTCGAATGCAATGAGGCCGAAAGAAATTTTCCGAGGCGTGAATTTCGAAATGTTCAGCCCATGTTGCGTCCAACGAGGCATGTGAATGAAGTGTACCTAGAAGACGAAAAAGAAGAAGAAGAAGCATTTATTAAAGAGGTGACTTCTAATGCATACGAGCAAGTGGATGCTTTAAATATGAATGGAAAGCCTAAACAGCCTATTATCTGTTGGAACTGCAGGCAACAAGGTCACGTTTTTATGGATTGTATGGCGGAAGACAGAACCATTTTTTGTTATAAATGCGGAAAACCAGATGTTATAACTCCTCGATGTCCCAATTGTAAATCAGGAAACCAGTCAAAGAGCTTTGGAATGAAGGGGGACCAACGCTCGTCAGGAGGTCCAACCCCTGCCAAAAACTAAATAGTAGCGGTAATAATATTCATGTAGATAATATGCCACAGATTAGACATTATATATCAAGAGAAGTGCGACAACAGAATTATGAAACGGTAAGGGCTCGTATTTTCGGGAATTATAAACCAATTTCTAACCGAATTCGAAAAGTTCGTGAAAAATTTAAAGCACGTCGAAAAGCAAGAAGATTAGTTGTTGATTCAGTGAATAGGGTAAGCCAAGAAGGTTTAGACAATAGGTGTTTTGCAGATGTAATAGTAGAGGGCTTAGAAATGAAAGGGCTTTTAGACACAGGAGCATCTGTTAGTATTTTGGGAAAAGGTTGTAGGGAATTTTAACAGGAAGTAGATCTTAAAATTCAACCCTTATTGACCAATGTGAAAACAGCCAGTGGTCAATATCATCGAATATTAGGAAAAATAAATGTATCCATTAGGTACAAAGATCAGGAGAATAATTTGCTGCTGTATCTTTGTCCTGACTTGGAACAATCTCTTTATTTAGGAATAGATTTTTGGAGATTATTTAAGTTGGCCCCTGATATTATAGGAGTAGAAGAATTAGACATAGAGAAAATTAAATAATTCTTGCAAAAAAAAACCGACTTCAAAACAGACAAACTTAAAATCATGTTTCTTTAAGACGGTAACTATTGCGACACCCTGTAATTTCCGAATTCAAATTTTATACTAGTTATAGCGGTCGTAGCAATACAGGTTCATTGTAAATTTCAACCATCTGTCTGTAACGGTTTAAAAGTTTTGTCATATACATCAAATTACATAAACTATTGCGACACCCTGTAATTTATAACTTTAAATATTTATAACAGATATAGTAATGGACATTCTGTCTAATTGTTAAGTGTTTATCAATAACTGTTTAAAAGATATGGTCATATATATCAAATGACGTCACCTATTGGGACACCCTTTAAATTCAAATTTTAATATAAATACTTTTTAAGGAGGACTTTGTCATACAGATTCTTTTTAAATTTTAACTTTGTGTCCATATACATCAACTATTGGGACACCCTTTAATTTCCAATTTTAAATATTTATACTTGTTGTTATACCAGACATAGTAGTGAACATTCTGTCTATTTTTCAAGTGTTTGTCTATAACGGTTCCAAAGATGAGGACATAATGGTCAAATTACATCAATAATGGGGACACCCTTTAATTTATAGATCCAAATTTTATACTTGTTGTAATAGCGGACTAAGCAATATAGGTTCTTTGTAAATTTCAACTGTCTATCTATAACAGTTGAAAAGTTTGGCCATATATATTACTTTTACATTAACTATTGGGACACCCTTTAATTTCCAAATTCATATTTTACACTTGTTATTTTAACGGACTTAGCAATACAAGTTTTTTGTAAATTTCAACTGTCTGTCTATAACGGTTCAAAAGTTTGGCCATATATATATCAAAATAAACCAACTAATGGGACACCCTTTAATTTTAAATATTTATACTTATTATAAGAGACATAGTTATTATAGTTATGAACATTCTGTGCAACTTTCAAGAGTTTGTCTATAGCGGTTCAAAAGATAGGAGAATTAAGGTGAAATTAAGTCACATACAACATGTATGTTGTATGGGGACACCCTTTAATTTTTACTTTTGAACTTCTTTTAAAATGGGACCAATCTGTAGCCATAACCTTTGTAATAGTGCAAAAATTTTGAAAATCGGTTCAGAAATGACCGAGTTCTGAAGGCACAAACATACAAAAAAAAAAAAAAACAAAAAACAAAAAAAAGCAACACACAGACGAATTGATAACCTCCTTCTTTTTTTGAAGTCGGTTAAAAAGACTTCGGAACAGAGGATAATGATTATAAACTTAGACCCCATGAGTTAAATAAGGAACAAAGAGAAATGTTAGATAAGGTCATAAAGGAATTCGATGCATTTGAGGAAAAAGGTTTAGGAATCACTCATCTAGAAAAACACACAATTAAATTAATAGATGGTGCAGAGCCTATAAAAGACAGGTACTACCCGATTTCTCCGGCAGTCCAGGAAATCACTTATAAAGAAATTGACAACATGTTAGCTTTAAATGTTATTGAGTTAAGTGATAGTCCTTGGTCAAACAGGACGACAGTTGTAAGAAAGCCTGGCAAAAATCGCTTTTGTCTAGATGCTCGAAAGTTAAACAAATTAACAGTAAAGGATGCTTATCCGCTCCAAAATATCGATGGAATTTTGAGTCGAATAGACGAAACTCATTTCATTAGCAGCGTCGATTTAAAGTATGCCTTCTGGCAAATCGAGTTAGATACCGAAAGTAAAGCTTACACTGCGTTTACTGTAGCTGGCAGACCACTGTATCAATTCCGAGTAATGCCGTTCGGTTTATGCAATGCGGCACAAAGACTTTGTCGTCTAATGGACAAAGTCATTCCGAACAATTTGCGAGATAACGTTTTTATCTATTTAGATGATTTGCTGGTAATATCTAGCACTTTTAAAGAACATTTAAAGCTTTTAAGTGAGGTAGCTAAGTGTTTAAAGAATGCGATTTAACTATAGGTTTAGCCAAGTCACAATTTTGCTTTCAAGAGTTAAAGTACTTAGGATTTATTATAGGAGGGGGTAACCTGAAAACTGATCCTGATAAAGTTATGGCGATTAGGAATATAAAAATACCAAAAACTGCTAGAGAAGTGAGGAGTTTTATTGGCACAGCGGGTTGGTATAGACGCTTTATTAAAGATTTTGCGACCATATCAGCGCCTCTGACAGATACCCTTAAAAAGTCAAAAAAGTTTTGCTTAACACCCGAAGCAATAGAAGCCTTTGAGAAACTTAAAAAAGCTTTGACTTCAGCTCCAGTTTTGCGTCATGCTGATTTTACCAAGCGATTCTACATCCAATGTGATGCCTCCGACTATGGAATCGGAGCAGTTTTGTACCAGTTGAATGATAAAAATGAAGAACATCCAATTGCGTTTTACTCGCAAAAGTTAAATCCCTGTCAAAAAAATTATACGGTCACGGAAAAAGAATGCCTAGCCGCAGTGATGGCTGTACGAAAATTTAGGCCTTACGTTGAGATGATGGCTTTTTCTATTATTACAGATCATGCTAGCCTTAAATGGCTGATGAACCTCAAAGATTTAAGTGGAAGACTAGCGAGGTGGTCTTTACAGTTACAAGCGTTCGACTTTGAAATCGAACATAGAAAAGGGTCTGAAAATGTGGTAGCTGATATGTTGTCACGCGCTCCGCAATGTATAGATGAAATCCAGGCAGAAGAATTACTTGATTTTGAAACAACTGAATTTGAATCGGATGAGTATTTAACGCTAATAAAACAGGTGGAAGAAAATAAAGACAAGTTACCGGATATTAAAGTGGTAGATGGAAAAATATTCAAACGTACCAGCTATGAACAAGATATAGAGCAGCAATTCCAATGGAAAATGTGGATTCCGCCAAGTTTGACTCACGCCGTAATAGAAAAATCGCATTCGGCGAATACTTGTGCTCATGGTGGAATGGCAAAAACCATTGAGAAAGTAAAACGATTTTTTATTGGCCCAAAATGACGATTCAGATTAGATAATACGTTAAAAACTGTCAAGTATGCAAGGAAACCAAACCTTCAAACAAAAATTTAATGCCTGAAATAGGTCAGGAGGTAATCACCGAAAGACCGTTCCAAAAGCTGTATATAGATTTTCTAGGGAAGTACCCCAGATCGAAAAGTGGCAACAGTTATGTGTTTATCGTGATGGATCATTTCACTAAGTTTACCTTTTTAAAAGCCATGAGAGAGGCAACAATTGCTAACGTGATAAAGTTCTTAACCCAAGAAATATTTTATAAGTTTGGGGTACCCGAAACAATCCATAGCGATAATGGTTCACAATTCGTATCCAAAGGTTTTGAAAGCTTGTTGGAAACGTTTGGCATAAAACATATGAAAACGGCTGTATATTCTCCGCAGTCAAACGCCTCAGAGAGGGTAAATCAATCGGTTTTAGCAGCAATCAGAGCTTATTTAAACGAAGATCACAGGGACTGGGATCTATATTTGTCTGAGATTGAATGCGCTCTGAGAAATTCAATACACTCTGCTACCGGTTTTACTCCCTTTTTTGCATTGTTTGGCTTTCACATGTTTTCTAATGGGGCTGAATACAGGCTGGCCCGAAAATTAATGTCATTGTCTGACCATGAAATTGAAAACTTAGCGAGTCATGATAAGCTTGAATTAATCCGGGATAAGATTAAAAGAAATATGCATGAGGCCTATGAAAAAAGTGCAGAGCGTTATAATAGGGGAGCCCGGAAAATAAAACTTGTACCAGGGCAAGAAGTTTTTCGTAGGAACACGGTTCTTAGTGATTTTGGTAGAAACATAAATGCAAAGTTTTGCAAAAAATTTATAAAGTGTCGCATAGTTAGGCCCATAGGTAACAATATGTATGAGCTTGAAGATCTGAGAGGAAAGCCTATTGGTATATACCACGTAAAAGATATCAAAATTTAGTATGCCATCAGAAAGAAATTTTGATGAAAAATAATCGGTTGTAGTGCAATATTAGGGTTAAGTACAAGGTGTTATGACGTGATCTTTTGTTTGTTTTGTCCTAATTTTACACTTCACTGTTGATTTTTGCAGTGCAATATTAGGGTAGGAAAACAATGTCTGTATTTTGTAACGTCTTTGTTATTTTTTTTAATAGTCCACAATGTACTTGATTTCTAATATTTTTATTTTTCTGTGACAGTGGTATAAGTCAGTCTGTTTTCAAAGTTTGGCAAAATAATTATTAGTAATTTTGATCTTCAGACAGCGGTTCAGGTATGATCAAGTAATCATATTAATGTAAAAATACGTTGTTTACAGTTACATATAGAAACGAAAATTAAAAAAATCGAATTATTTATACATCCCTGAGCATTATTATAATTTAATAGAATTATTTAAAAAGAGGAAACTATTTTTGGTAGAACAAATAAATGGCTCAGAAAGATTTCATTTCGATGAAACAACTGGGAGAATCAACGACTAAGAAAAAAAAAACACCAATGGAGAAGCTGTGCCTTAGCTAAAAATACTATAGATTAGATTTCTAAACAAATGATCCATATAAAAAGTTTTATAAAACTTCTTTGGATGACAATTTCGGATTTAAAGTGTAAGATATTTCACCTAAAATAAAAAGGCTAAGAATATTTGAAAATATTGATTTGCTTTCATTGTCATACACAACCATTAGATGAATAATAAAAGAAAAATGTAAACATATGATGGATTTACTACCCTATTTTCCACAAACACTTTACTTCCTTAAAAACAAATTACTTAGGTAATTTGTAATGAAATTCAATAAAATGTTAATTTCTCATAAAATTTTTCCTAGATTGTTTAAGTCATTTATAAGATCATGCAGTTATTTTAAAAAAATGGTATAAGTCATTTCAACCTTTCAAAACACATGTCCTTTTAAATGGTTATATATTTCACAATCACAATAAATATTTATTTGTTGGCACTATTTAATTGTCTACTTCATAATACAAAAATATTTGTTATCCTTTAAAATGCGAACCTCTTAATATCTCGAAACAAGAAATATATGACTTATATCACTTTCATAATCAAGGTCTCAAATAACGTGCAATTAAATTACCTTTATAAGTCCTGCCTAATTATTCTTAGAGTAGTTGGTTAAGCCAGTGTATCCAATAAATAATCCACCCCAATCATATCGGCTTCACTGTAAAGAAAAAGGTGACAACAAAGTAAAATTTTTATCTACTATAAGATAAAAAAATACTTCCCGTAAAGCCTCTACGATCTAGCAAGGTGATTGCCCGGCTAACGTCTGTTCGAGACTCTTGTTCAGGGTTGGACGTTGGACGTTGTCACCAATAATAGGGAATGTAACTAAGTAATAAACCCGCATACCGTTCCCTCTAGCTGACGACAGCGGCCACGGAGTTTTGTTGCGGGTGCTTATCAAAAAAAAGGCCCCTTAATATGGCCTCTTAAAAACCGTCGCACGTCACTGGCCCCGAAAAAAATTTGAACGTGGAGGCCCCAGAAGAAACCAAGTCGGGAGGAGCATAATCAATCCTAAAAGCTCGTGTCCCTCATATATAATGATAATAATTCCCTAAATGTATTTTTCTAATATGTTTTGATTGTTTGAGTTCTTGATTTCGCAAACATAAAAATGTATGTACATACATACATATGTACATGTGATTGCTTTTTTTTTGCTTTATAATGTATATTAATTAACCTGGAAAATAAAAGAGAAAATATATTATTATTTTGTAAAAAAGATTATTAGGAACGATATTTTGGCTTACCAATAGATAAAATATTTCTGAAAAGAAAAGAAATTTATTAGTAACAATTTAAAAAAATACATGTGCTGCCGTCAAAGTAAAATAGACATCTGATAGTAACACAGATGTTTCTTCATGCATGGGTATGTGTTACTATTTTAATATTTTTTTAGGGAAATGGCAATGCTGACAAATGTGTAAAATATTGATAGGGTTGTATTTCATTCATTTGTAACAGATAGTAAAAATTTAAAATAGTGATCTTGTAAATACTATGAATTACAACGGATGTCTACTGAAATTGCTGATAGCCTAATAGAAGTGCGCGATTAAGGTAAATATTGGTAGGGAAAATAGCCGCCCGCACCTATTTGTTTATTGTTTGTGTTATTATTTTTGTATATTTAATATTTTTATATAGTTTTTTTTTATTGTTATCCGCCAAATTAGTTTATATTTTTTTTATACAAACAAATAAAATATTGGTGGGAAAATAGGTTATATAAGTATATCTATACTTGTTTTTTTTCTTGTTTATTTTTTTTGTATCTTATACATGTATGTATCGACCTTGGCGGGAACATCCACAAATGTTATGTTAAAGAGAAACTTGGCGGGCGAACTATTGAGTATTTTAAGGAAAAGAGAAAATCAGCGGGACATTTTTATAAATGAGAACTCTTCGAAAGGAGTATATAGGAAATCGTAAGCGGGAAATATAGTGAGGTATATAGATACACAATCCTATTTAAGGAGCCAGTTAAGAGCTGATAGACACATTGAAATAGTTAAAGTTGTTCAGTGCACTTAAAACAGTGAAGAAAAAGAAATAAGAATTTTCAAAGTAAAAAAAAAAACTATATTTATATAGTTTTTTTATATATAGTGAAACAGAAGACTGTGTAGTGGCTCGAGATATTTTTAAATTATTACTTAAAATCTTTTTTTTTGAGGAAAATAAAAAAAAACGTAAGTTTTAATATTAGTGGGAAAGGAAAATCCAGATTCTGATTTGGAATCTTTCAATTATTTTTTTTCAGCTGGCTATTTGCTTAGCACAGTGACTCCAAATTATTAAAACGCTATATGGATTGCTATCAACCGAGCCCAAAGAAAATAGCCAGGTAAAATTTTGAAGTTTAAGTTCAATTTAATAAGCAAGCCAAATAGTTTTCAAAGTGCACCGGTGAAATTAAAATATCAAGATTTGTTCATGTTCACCAGAGCTAGAGAAGGAGTTATAGGAAAAGAAATTATGGTGATAAGTTCATCAAAACTTTTTATTTTATAAAAAAAGAAGAAATCAAAAAAAAAAAAATTTATTAAAAGCAACAAAAATAATAATAAGAAAAAAACAAGTTAAAATAAAACTGATTAATTTAGTGTTAAGTTAGTTGTGAAAACGTTAAAAAAAATTGTGTCATTTTGTGAGTGTTGTAGTAAATGTTTTAGCTGTTTAAGTTATTGAAAAGAAAGATTTAAATAAGTGTTTCTCTATCTCTAAAGTAACGAGTATAAAGGAAAAATTACTGCTCAAATTAGGCGCGAAATAGAGTGTAGCAACGTCTGTTAATATCATTCAAAGAAAAAGTTTACTTCAGGGAGCTCTTTTAAGTATTTGATAAGATCAGTTATTTTCGAAAATCCTAAAATAGGTACCAACAGTGAATAGTTTGAGCTGTAAAGGCAAATAGCTGAAAAAAAAACGTTAGAAACAAAAAAAGAAAAAAACTAATAATATTAAAAATTAAAGGAGATATAGATACATAAAAAAAAAATTAAAAAGAAAATTTATTTTTAAATAAACATTAGCTAGTAAGATTAAACATTATATTTTTCTTTTATTTTTTTTTTTTTTTTTTTTTTTTCATAATTTATTTATTGTATCTTCAATAATTTTTGAACTAACAATAATTACTCGTATCTTAAGTCTAAAATAAAATATTCTTTTTAAGTCCAGCCAGTGCTAGACAAAAATAATGTTTGTTTCACGGATTTCGAAATCATTTGCGGGTCATCCCTCTAATGTACGGCCAAGAAAAGCAGTATCTCTTCTTTTTAGTCGAATGTAACCAGGTTCATTCAGCATGTTACGCGCCAAAGGGTTTGGATGAGATTCAAGCCTCTTTAGATATGTGACTGCATGTTCCGCTATTTCTGATTTAACTGATGGCATATTTAGGTCTTTGTGGATATTCGAATTTTTTATATACCAGGGAGCAGATGTAATAATACGTAAAATCTTATTTTGGCGCCTTTGAATTTTTTCTACATTGCTAGCTGAGGCAGTGCCCCATAACTGCATCCCATAACACCAAATTGGTTTGAGGACCGACTTGTACAGTAGAAGTTTACAATCTAAGCTCAAGGTGGAGTTTCTGCCAATAAGCCAATTTAGTTGTACTGCTTTTAGTTTCATTTGTGTTAACTTGAAGTCAATGTGGCTTTTCCAAGTAAGGCGACGGTCAAGATGTATACCCAGGTATTTAACATCTGAAAGCTGTGGTATCATTTGGTTATTTATGCGAATAGGAGGGCATGAGTCCCTGCGCAGTGTGAAAGTTATGTGAGTGCATTTTTGTTCATTCACTTTTATTCTCCATTTTTCTAGCCATTTTTCCAAATTGAGTATGTGGTCTTGTAAAAGTTGTGATGCTTCTTGGGCACTTTCATGAATACTTAAAAAAGCTGTGTCATCTGCAAAAGTTGATGTGTGGACTAGGGTGCTAATTGGCATATCCGATGTGTACAGTAAATATAAAATTGGTCCCAAAATACTACCTTGGGGAACTCCGGCTTCAATGAGCTGTGGCGAGCTTAAAAAGTCACCTTCTTTTAATAAAAACTTGCGATTCGTTAAATAATCTTTTAAGAGCTTATACAAGTTTTCGGGCAAGTTCAGCTTTAGTTTAAATATTAGGCCTTCGTGCCAAACCTTATCGAATGCTTGAGAAACGTCGATAAAGAGCGCAGAACAGTATTTTTTTTCTTCAAAGGTCCTTTTAATTACATTTACTAATCTGTGTGTTTGTTGGATCGTACTATGTTGTTTTCTGAAGCCGAATTGATGGTTCGGAATGCATCCTTTCGCGCTAAGAATTGGATTCAGCTTAGTTATTAATATTCTCTCAAACAACTTTGACACGTTTGATAAAAGGCTTATAGGTCTGTATGATTCTACTTTTGTGTGGTCTTTTCCTGGTTTAGGAATCATAGTTATCAAAGAGACCTTCCACTCTGTGGGAAAGTACTCAAGACGTAAGATTGCATTAAAAACAAACAGAATAATTCTGCGACCTATACGGGGCAACTCAACTAACATCTTGTTACTTGTTTTATCAACGCCAGGGGCTTTTTTGGTGTTTAAATCTGCTATTGCCCTTTCAATATCGCGTAATTCAAATCTTAGGGGTACTACGGCACTAGTCTCTACTGATGGTAACTCAGCTATATGAGTACATACATTTGGGGTGAAAACCTTCTTCAAATGTCCAACAAACAAATTGCCTTTTTCGGTATCATTCCTTGCCCAGTCTCCACAAGAAGTTCGCAAGGGAGGCTTACGTACGACCGGTCTTTTAAGGTTCCTACATGCACGCCATAATGAATAATCTGATTGAGCAGTTGCATCGAGGTCTTCCAAGTAATTTTTCAGAGATGCTACTCTTCGAGATTCTAGCAGCTGTCTTAGTCGTTTCGTGCAATCTTTAAGTCTAGATTTGAGTTGAGGAGATCTGTGTGCTTGCCACTCTCTTCTAATTTTTCTTTTCTCAGCCAAGAGCCGCTCGACATCTACAAAGTAAATTTGATTGTATCTAGCTGGTTGTCTGGTTTCTGTCGCATGTTGGGCAGCTGATTTAAGGTTTTGATCAAAATAAATTAGACTCTGGTCCACATCTTCTGGTGTTCTTAGCGGTATGTTTTCTTTTATGTAGTAGTTTGTTTTTGGTTTTTTTATTAATAAACAATGTTCTCTTGTATTTGAAAATATAATCTTATATAAATAATGGAATAATTTCTACAGGGTGATGGCAATGATGGTCTGGTAAGTGGTGAAGTTTGGTCGGCGGATATTGGGTCGTAAAACGTGATGCTTTTAGGAAATAATTTACGACATGGCTGGGTGGGCTATAAAGAGACCAACATCTGTCTCTAAACTTTGTCTGTGGTATAGTGTGTGTGTTGAGTTCAATTTTCGGTTTTGTTCGTGTTTTTCTTTGTTTTGTGTTATCTGTTTCTAGCCTGACGGAAGGGTTGGAACCTCCTGGGACTCAAAGCTAGTCGGTGATAACGTCGGGTCAAGCAAACCGTAACAACGAGCAATTGTTAAATCGATACGAATGCATCCAAATTCACTAGATAAATATATTTATTTATATATATGTAAAATATATACATGTATATATTATCTATTAAGTTTCCACCATAATATTCACAAACATTTCTCTGCAACTTTGTACATGAAGCTAACGTGCACTTCCCCGGACAACCATTCATGTAATGCATAGAAGCATAAGTTGTTTATCATAAGACCTCTAATAATTTAGCCATTTCCAACAGCATTTGTGTTCAATTTGTTCCTGAATTCTGTTAAATTGAGACTTCTTGAACAAATACCACTAGGAAAATTTTGATTGCCAATTTTTGTAGCAACCTTATGCACATGTTGTATTTTTTTTAGCTTTTAATAGCACTTTGGAACCACCGCAATATATTTTTATAAATTTTAAGTTATTTACTTCACGGAAATTTATATACTTTTAACTTTTTGTACAAAAATACAATTTTTGCTACAGTTCAATTTAAATTTTTTTGTTTACTTCATCGATAACATATATTTGAAATGGCTATGTATAGCTGTTTCTGTTAACTCATTGTGATGAATATTATTGGTTATTTTTTTATTCACTCTATCGAAAGCTGTTAGTACGTATGATAATGTACTTTTTTAAACGTCACAAGTGGGTAATCTAGTTAGTAATCTGTGGCTCTGGGTGGAGGAACACGTGCGCGCGTCATTGTCGTTATCGTTTAAAGTCAATCAGGCCGTTCTTGTTGCTCGGCCTTCGAGTGGTTTACGTCTCACTCTCGCACTGGGTGATTGGCTTCCACGGTTAGCTGTACTGTAGTACAGTTAATTTGTGGTTGCATTAATCATCCACGTGCAATCGTTCTGGTTATCGTGTATAACCACAATTTTACGAGAAAAATTAACAAACGAAAAAGAAACTTAAAATAATGTATAAATTAATTAAAAACAAAATTATAAACTAAAGAAAACAAAAAAAAAAGAAAATTTTACAAGCTAAAGAAAACAAACATAATGAAAAACAATAAAATATAAATAATTATAAAATAAATTAAGTAAAGGCCTCACTATAGACTTATTGTCTACAGAAACCTTTTTCCATGATACTGCCATTCTAGGTTGAATGGCATAGAAGAAGAAGGTAGACTCGTGCCTAAAAAAGTACAACTCTGTAATAAAAATACGTGCTCGTTTTTGTATAAATCATTTTAGGCTGTCAAAACAAAAAATGTTAGCACATTTTTTGATTTTAAGATGGAGACAAAATATATAAATAAATATTCACCTGAGCTCTAGAGTTTACCTGTTATGAACAGGGTTGTCAGATTTATTTTCACCTATTTCGCCTAAATCGATGTGAAAAATCGCCAAAACAGTTTTTGGTAAAATTTTCCTCTAATATATTCAATATTTTTTAAATTTAAAAATATTTTTAACAAATCACAAAAAATATTTTTAATCGAAATATCTAAAATTCGCCAAAAATAAAAAAAATCGCCAAAATATATAAGTTATTTGTTTTTTATTTTAAATGATTAATAAACACGAGAAAGGTAAAAATTTTACTTAAAACAATGAAAAATAGTGGTTAATATAATAAATGGAGACCTGAACATACCCTTCCTTAAGGTATTTGTTACCGTGTTCTTGTTTAGAATATGTTTTATAGGAATTAAATTTATTCAAC
>OX451217.1:93647220-93867966 GCA_949628195.1 Phasia obesa
GCAATACTTTTTATGGATCACCCAGCCGTTGAAAAATGTGACCTCTTTTATGACTTGAAAAGAACACAAAAGCAAACTTATTTTACATTTGACATTTATACCTATTTTATTTATTTTGTTTCTTTTTCGCTGCCACTCAACACAAAAATTTAATTTTGAGAGAGAGAGAGAAACCAAATTATAGCTCTCAACTGTTCTCAACGTTAATAGTTGCTCAACTTTCGTACTTTGCGTTGACGGAGACGTACTGATTGTGGCAACACTCATTAGAAAACTTGTATTTCAACTTTCTTGTACGTTGAAAAAGTCGACGTATAACGGATTCTATGTACCCCGGGCCTTTAACAACAAGCAACGGCAACTATCGTCGCCACGAGGCGTATATGAAAAGTATGTTTAGATGTTGACCACTCAAACCAACCTGCAAATACGGAAAGAGCTGCCTTTGTTAGTTGTTCTCCTTTTATATCGTACAGACAAGAGCTTTCAACTTAACATATGATCGTTAACAATAAGCTTTAAACCAAGGCGTATTCATAACCAGGGTTGTCAGATATACATATGTGGCGATTTTCAATGTAATGTAAAATGTAAATGTAAAATAAGTTTGCTTTTGTGTTCTTTTGAAGTCATAAAAGAGGTCACATTTTTCAACGGCTGGGTGATCCATAAAAAAGTATTGCCTATTAATATTAGAAAGATTATAAAAAATATTATATTCTATTTAATTATGTACAGCAACATTAGTTTTGTATTTGATGTGAAGGTAATTCCAATGATTTTTTTATACTTATTTTTTACATACAAATGAAGTTTTGAAATAAGGATTAGGTTCGTTTTATTTTCTCTAAGTTGAAAGAAAATTTTTAAACAAATTAGATGATTAATTTTAAAGAAAAATTGGATTTTTTTAATTTATATTCTGCTAATTACTTGATAGAAAGATCGATTTTAATAATAAATTCCACCAAAACTCGACTGTGAAACACATAATTTTATGAATTGAAATAAGGCATGTGGCACACATCTGTTTATCTATAGTAATGTTGAATAAATTTAATTCCTATAAAACATATTCTAAACAAGAACACGGTAACAAATACCTTAAGGAAGGGTATGTTCAGGTCTCCATTTATTATATTAACCACTATTTTTCATTGTTTTAAGTAAAAATTTTACCTTTCTCGTGTTTATTAATCATTTAAAATAAAAAACAAATAACTTATATATTTTGGCGATTTTTTTTATTTTTGGCGAATTTTAGATATTTCGATTAAATTTATTTTTTGTGATTTGTTAAAAATATTTTTAAATTTAAAAAATATTGTATATATTAGAGGAAAATTTTACCAAAAACTGTTTTTTTTGCGATTTTTCACATCGATTTAGGCGAAATAGGTGAAAATAAATCTGACAACCCTGTTCATAACAGGTAAACTCGAGAGCTCAGGTGAATATTTATTTATATATTTTGTCTCCATCTTAAAATCAAAAAATGTGCTAACATTTTTTGTTTTGACAGCCTAAAATGATTTATACAAAAACGAGCACGTATTTTTATTACAGAGTTGTACTTTTTTTGCCACGAGTCTACCTTCTTCTTCTATGCCATTCGACCTAGAATGGCAGTATCATGGAAAAAGGTTTCTGTAGACAATAAGTCTATAGTGAGGCCTTTACTTAATTTATTTTATAATTATTTATATTTTATTGTTTTTCATTATGTTTGTTTTCTTTAGCTTGTAAAATTTTCTTTTTTTTTTTGTTTTCTTTAGTTTATAATTTTGTTTTTAATTAATTTATACATTATTTTAAGTTTCTTTTTCGTTTGTTAATTTTTCTCGTAAAATTGTGGTTATACACGATAACCAGAACGATTGCACGTGGATGATTAATGCAACCACAAATTAACTGTACTACAGTACAGCTAACCGTGGAAGCCAATCACCCAGTGCGAGAGTGAGACGTAAACCACTCGAAGGCCAAGTAACAAGAACGGCCTGATTGACTTTAAACGATAACGACAATGACGCGCGCACGCAAGGCGAATTCATACCAGGTGTGAGCAGTAGAGCAAAAACTACAACAAAAGAACAACTTTGACATTAGATTATCAGATATGAAACAATGTATTTTTGACAAGACATTAGCAAAATGCACTGCTTTTAACTTCATTAATGTCAATATTGCTTCAACATGACTATTCCAGGTTAAGTTGCCTTTTTTGATATCACTCCTTGCCCTTTGCTTGCGTATGATAGGTCTTTTAAGGTTTCTTGTTGCACGCCATAACGAAGAATCCACGTAAAATATTTGTGGGCTCCATACAAAATGACCCTATGAAAAACCGCCCAAAAACAAAAATGAAAAATTGTCGATTGAATAATCAGCCAAAAAAAATGAAAAATTGCCCAATAAAGAATAGTGGAAATTTGGCCCAAAATTGTGAAAAAATACCCAAATATAAATAAATTATCTCCCAAATTTATTTATAGTTTTCTTTTTAAATATACAAATGTCAATAGTTTTATCAAAAAATCTTTGTGCTTGCAACTTCTGTATGTAATTTTTGATCACAATCTAAGAAAGCTGCGACACCTGCTGCCTCTGGTGGTGCTGCAAAAGGAACTCTGTGTAACCGTATTCACATTCGCTACAAGCGTTACTAAATTAAATCGTCGATTTAAAGTAATTAAATGGTTGATTTAATTCGTCTAGCAAGCTTTGAGAAGAAGATGTATGTAATCTGTGATCACAGTCTGTTAGGAAGCTTTTTGATACTAAGTTAAATATATTGTTGAAAAAAAAATTATTATATGCGTTCGTTAAAATAAGAAGACTGCTGATGACGTACGTAGCTGTCTAGAAAATGTGCATTCCGCTTTCTTTATTTTGATTACTTTTGTGTATTACTATATAAATAAAACTAAATTCGTGTAAAATCACTACATATTTTGATAAATATACTTTTTTCCTCACCTCCATACAAAAATCCCCAGTGTGCGCCGGAGTCATAAAATTTTATAAAATACTAGCTATCCCCGGTGCGCTTTGCTACACCCATCCAGAAAAAATACAATAAACACTTTGAAAAGTATGGCCAACCTCTAACTCGAAAATGCACGCATCAAAAATGTTTTAGTTTATATGCAAGTTATGACGCCTACTGTTACCAACCAATCTGTTTTTTGCTTGACGATACATATTAACACGACCACCTAACCCTGTCTGTGTGTTGCTAGACTATGCACAATAGTATGAGGGTTACTTGTGAAAAGTTTGAAAACTCTAGCTATTGTAGTTCCCTAGGAACACGATAATAATTTTTCACTTAATGTGGGAGGTACCACGCCCACTGTCTCAATTCATTCTATAATTAAGTAGATTATACGCATTTGCACAGGGGTTACTCATGCAAAGATTCAATGCGCTATCTATTGTAGTTCGCCAGGAACACGATAATAATTTTTCACTTTGTATGGTAGGTACCACGCCCACTATTCCAATCAAGTCCATCTTTCTCTAAACTATGCACGTTATTATAGATGTTCCTGTTGCAAAATTTCGTGGCACTGCCTATTACCGTTACCAAGATATATGATGATAAATATTTAATTTGTATGGGAGGTACCACGCTCACTATTCCAATTCAGTCTGTGTTCCGGTAAACTATTTACGTTAATATAGAGGTTACGGGTGGGAAATTTCAAGACGCTACCTATTACTGTTACCAAGATATACGATGTTTAATATTTACTTTGTATTGGAGGTGCCACGCCCACGTCGAATATCAAAAAAAATAAATACCCTATTTTACAAAAAATTTTTGTCTGTGTTTATTTAACAATAAACACATTTATAACAATAATTATATACATATGTATTTCAAGTCATATTAATAACTTATGTATAACAACATAACTAGAAATATTTACCAGTATAAAAGAAACAAAGCAGCTTGTACTTTTTTTGCCAAAACAATTACGTAAATAATCAGAAACTTTTTGAAGACGGCCACTGGTACAACTTTAAATGTGATGTCAATATATTTTGTGATTATTTATCATTTTCTTTTCTCCTTGGAAAAGCAGAGACAGAAACTTAATTGCTTATTTTTTCAGTTTAAACCGTGATAAATTTTTAATATTAACACTCCTGCAGATTAAGGTAAACTTTATATGTACATTTTGTATTAAAAATATCTCATTTTTAAGACAAACCATTATTTTTCTACTCTTATTATCAAAAATGGGTGATCTTTCATTAAAACATTTGGGCAATTTTTCATTATGAAAAAAAGCCAAAAAAATATATAAATGAATTAATCTCCAAAAACGACGAAAAACGATCAAAAATGTTTGGGTCACTTTTTTTCATTTATGCTTTTGGGCGATTTTTCATAGGGTCTTTTTGCATGCAGCCATATTTGTGTAAAAGAGCACGAATGATCCTTAAAAATAATGCTAATACTTATTTTGCATTCTATCAGGACAATGATCCAAAACACACCTAAGATTGCGAAGATGTGGCTGACAAGGTCGATCGTCTTTCTGGTAAGACCACCGAAGAATTTTCAAAATTCATCAAGTCTGGTGATGCTGTCAACGTCATCTTGGTACCCTCCAAGCCTTTGTACTTCAAACACCCGCTCAATCACCTGATCTTAATATAACTGAGCATGGAAAGAATTGTCTAGAAAATTAAAAGATAAAGTGTTTCGGAACACGAATCAATTAAAAGAAGCTCTTAAGACTGCATGGTACCATATTTCAGCAGAAATATGTAAAAAATTTGTTGAATGGATGCCAAGACGTTTGAATGCTGTGCTAAAGGCATTCCTAGGAAGTTCATATGTTCTAGAAAGTTGTTTACTGAGATCTTAGGTTCATTTTTGTAGTTGATTATTTCCTTGAATTTTGAACGGTTTGCTACCTATGGACCTGAACAGGGGAAAAAAGGTAAAAAAATTGAATTTTTTAAAGTTTTTTGCGATTTTGACCTTGAAGATGAAGTTTTTTTGATTTTGTATGTTAACATTTTTTGTTCTTTATGACAAGAGCTACAACTTTGCCTCAGAGAGTATATCAAAATTTCAAACGGTTTGCAAAATATGAGCTTGAGTAAATGATTATTTTTTTGCAAAAATGACATCGAGGCCCCACATCTTTGAGGGCCCATAAAAAAAAACCTGGAGGACTTTGGACAAAATTGGGAGACATTGGTCTTTTTTTTTTTTGGTCTTTTATCACGTAGTGGTGTCCATATATGGTTATTTTTTTCCGTGTTGCACTGTGATATTGTTGATTTTGTTTTTATTTATAAAAATATAAAGATGTTTAAAAATTCGCGTCCGTCCTATATATCGTATAAAATACTCTTAGCAGTAAATTTAAGTGATTATTAGTTATTATTGACTGATTTAATTCTAAAGTAATTTGTTTATTATTTACTTGCAAACAATACGATTTGTAATAAAGTGGAGTTAGTCAGTTCATGTTCAAATTCGACAAATAAAAAATTTTGTCAACAAATAAAAAATTGAAAATAAAAGTAACAAAAACAAATTTGAATAGAATCAAGGATGTGTAGCGAAAACGGGGTTATTCGAGAAAGAAATTCAATGAGCAAATTAAGTATTTCAAGTTGTAATGGAAACACGGTCTTAGAACAATTTTAATCAGGGACCATAAATAACAGTTATTGTTTTAAATAAATTATTTTAAAATTTTGAGAATTAAATAAAAAAACATAAAAGTAAAAACTCAAAAGAAAGTTTAAAAAAAAGAATTTTTTAGAAGTTCTATTTTTTTCGTCGAAAAATAAAACTCATTTTATATAAATTG
This sequence comes from Phasia obesa, assembly GCA_949628195.1. Lineage (NCBI taxonomy): Eukaryota > Metazoa > Arthropoda > Insecta > Diptera > Tachinidae > Phasia > Phasia obesa. The sequence continues at coordinate 93,653,064 of OX451217.1, forward strand.
ATAACCCACACAATCACCTTGCATTTCAATTGAATAAATCGTCATTAAAATAATGTAGGTTTTTAATTTGTTATTGTTTGATTAAAGTATGTTTTCTCATTTTCGCCGGATTTACGCGATACATCTCATACATCGCATTTAGAGCAGAACAAAAAAACGGAGAAAATGACTAAGTTTTCTTGGAAAATGATATTTTCTCTGGAAGGAAATAAATACATTATCCATATCCAGAAATCGGCAATAAAAAGTTAACAGTTTGTTCCTGCAACCCAAAGAAGCGTGGAAAGAACATTCTATACTCTTAAATTGGTATTGAGAGTCCTCAGCTCAAATCTATCCACAAAAAAAATTATGCAAATAAACAGAATGAGTTTTATTTTCCGACGGAAAAAATAAAACTCCTCAAAAATATTTTATTTTATGACGGCAAAATAAAATTCTTTTTTTTAAACTTTCATTTGAGTTTTTATTTTTACGTTGAAAAATAACTGTTATTTATGGAGTTGAGATCGATTTTTTAAGATCACCATAGATTCTGAAAGAGCTCGTCAATACAAATCTGTTGATATATGCCAGTATAGATCTCCGTTGACTCCATCATAGAGAGTTTTTTAGTTTAAGTTTTTTTTGATAACTATTATTTACGGCAAAAAATGTTTATACATTTATGTAAGTATGTATTAATACATAAATACACACATACATATGTATAACAAAACATTAGGCCTGTTCAGTAACTTTCCTAACAGAAACTAACAACGAGAGAGTAAAACAGAAATTTACATAATTACTCTATAAATAATCTAGCGTTGTTAGCCAGAAATATTGCTTTAAAGACGTTGAAACTGATTATAGTAATCTCAAGGAAACCATAGAAATAAATCAAGTCACAAAAATTAAAGCGCAATAATTTAAAGTTATTGTTTTAAAATATTGGACAGTTTTTTAAAGAGATTATGGTGCATTTAAGCTTTAGATGTCAATATTTTTGGTTAGTCAGTGCTAATAAACATTCTTATTTCAAAGAAAATTCTATATTATTTACATAACTATATTCCAATACACAAATTCTTATTTTTAAATGAGCATTTCTTTTGCTATCACACAAATATTTTATCGCTATTGTGCTGAATAAAAAACAAGCATTTTTAATATTGTAATATTTTTAGAAACTTGCAAATATGTTATAGATCGTGCAAGACAAATTGTAAAACTATTTGAAAAAGTCCTCTAAAAACAGCCTGTCTCGAAAAATTTAAGAAACAAGAATATGGTCGCGTTTAATTCATGATGTAAGAAGAAGATAAGTATGGTTGACATGATGCATTCATTTCTTTAATCGAAGAACGAAATTAAAAAAAACTGATAGACTTCAATTGCGCAGAGTTGAGGGTTCAAGAATATGTTCAGATTTTAGAAAATTTAGTGGCCGTTTTAAATCCTATTAATGTTGTAGTAGAGGCCTTGACCCGCAGGGGCACAAATTACTTAATAGCAGATGTTATTATTCAGACCCTCTAAGAGCAGCTTTTGGCTATTATTTCGAAACCGATGGCTGAAAAGAAGTTAAATTATCGAAGGTTGATAAATCGTTTGCGATCTTAATTATTTGGAAAGTGGTGAAATTGCTAATGCGCCAAAAAATGTCAGAAAACTTTATTCAGCACAATTGTTCAACAGATTATTCAAGCAAGCCACTCGAATCTGTAGAACAGTCAACTAGCAGTGGTGTTTTGGTAACGAAATGGATCCAACTTTTAAAGAGAGACTTTCGCAAAAAAAAAAACAAAGAAACGAATATCCAGTGATTTGTTAAACGCACCAACAGTTCTAAAATCATATTTTGTAACAATATAATTACTGAAATACTTTTTCAGTATTTATAAATATTTGTTATATCTTGTTATTTTTGTCACCTGAATTGTTTTTAAGTTTTATAAACTGTTAATACTAATGAAACCATACATTTTTAAATACTGTTTCGGTAAATAAAGTTATTTTCTTTAAGAGCTGTTTTTCTCGGAAATCCCAGGAATTCCAGGGAATGTGAATATTCTTTCCCGTTTCCCGGGAAATGAAAAAGTCCGGGAAATCCCAAACCCTAGTTGGGATTAAAAACGTAGATTTTAGGTATAAACATCAGTGTTGGCTATATATATTCCCAATTATTGCTGAAAGTATTTCATGAACCCTAGTCCATCATATTTGGTATTTATTTTTGGAATTGCGGGATATCTTTTACCTTAATGTTGAAAATTTGTATACGTTCACTAATTACATATCTACAGATTAGAAATTCAAGAAATCAAGGTCAATTATCACCACATTAAAATACTGGCAACATTTCTGTATAAAAACAAAGACGAATATAAGCGTGGAAGATTAAAAACAGCTTTAAGCGAATTATTTCGAAGAATCTGGAGCGATTTTAAGTCTGAATTCATCCTTGAACCATAAACTAGGGATAAAAAATTTATTTGACTTTGAATCAATGTTTAAAAAATTATATATGTATTTTGTTTTTTCGACCAATTCGTTTTTGAATTTAAATAAAATTCCTACAGCTGGTGATATTTTAGTTCTCAGATACTCAATATGATGACGCCATGATAAATTACTTTGAAAATATATCCCCAAGTATTTAATCGTATGTACTTCCACGATTTCGTTACCATCAACAACAAAATTAATATCATTAGTATTCAGATTAGGGCGAGGCTTAAATCTTATAAATTTTGTTTTTCTTTTTTTCAAAGTTTATAGTAAGCTTATTTAACCTAGCGTACTCAATCATTTGCAATTGGACTCCTACTGTTATTAATTGAAACAAATTGCTTCCGGTTTATCAAATTACTTTTCAGTTATTCTAAGGCCTCTCCTCTTATTCCATGAATCTCTTGTTTTTGAATCATAATTGAGTGGTCAATAAGATCAAACGCCTTAAAAAAATCATAAAAAATATCACCAACACCCTTAAAGCGTTTATCCAAACTGTTGCATAAAAAGTTCACAATATTTACCACTGCCTCGTCAGTTCCACAGCCTCATCTAAATCCATATTGATTTGGGATAATTAATGCTTCCTTTACAAAAAAAGGTGATAATTGATCATGTAGAATTTTTTTCAAGCATTTTATCTATTATGGATAAAACAGCAATAGGTCTGTATTTGCTTACGACATTACTCTTTGGAATGGGAATGATTTTCTAGACTTTTAATATTTCAGGATAAATTGATTGATTTGATGAAAGGGGTACAAGGATATACTTACATTCCTATAAACACTTGGAAGTTACACCATCACTTTCATGGCTCTTGCCCATTTTCAAATGTGTAATTATGTTATATAAGTATATGCATATATGATGAAGTAGCAACCTTTTTTTCTTTGTCTCTACTGTGGCACCAGATACAGCACTTGTTATATACATATTTACATAACTAAATTAGAAGTATCATCATTTGGAGTTGCAACTAAGTTAGATACGTTCATAGTACGGCTTAAACGTTCTTTTACATTTTCATAATTACAAATACGAAACACTTTCTCTACGAAATCAGTAACTTTTACCGAGGATTCCATTCTACAACTTATTAAATTATGATCCGACATTCAATGGAATCAATTATTACTTTTTTTCAAAACTGCTAAAAACATTATCAATAGAAGTACCACTTTTCGACATATTTTTCAAAACAACATCAAACTGCTCTGACATGAATTTTACTGATTCTTGTAGCATATCCAATTGATTAAGTTTATCAAGTTTGTTCAGTTGAGCTTTTATTAGACTTAATTCATGCTTAATATTTCCACCTTTTCCACTGCATAAATAACAAAGATATTTTTCATTTACGTTTTTACATACTTACATGATCATACTGCCGTTTGTTTAACTCAGTACACAATGCAGGACAAATTTTTGCGCATTTATCACGTTGTGTGCTTTCATCATCATCCTCTATTTGTAAATTACATTGGCTGCACAAACTTTGCTTATTTTTAATACTTCGGCGAATATTGTGGGTCATAATTGATACAATTTTATAACCCACTATAAGTTGAACTAAATGTTCTTTTTTTCAATAGGTAAAACAATATTTTAACTATTTACAACAACAACATATAAGGTGGTAAATATTAAAAAGTAAAAATATTCAACAAGAGGGAAGCTTAAGGTAGTGGTAGACTTCGTTCTCACCAACTGACGATTGATAATTGAATACAAGTTATCTCGTACTCCTTTCTCTGGGTTTGGTTGGTTAAATAGATGATGCTTACAACTAAAGCACTACCCTAAATAGATTAGATACGAGTAGTGCTGATGACGGACGTGGCTGTCTAGAAAATGTGCATTCCGCTCCTGCTGGAGTCTAAAAATGAAATTTTCTCAATTTCTCTTTAATATTATCACCTAATTGGTAATTTAATTAATTCTTTCTTAGAGAGAATAAAAACGAACTTAAGCTTGATTATATATTTTATTTCATTGTATGTAATTTATATTAATAATTTCAAAATGTTGATAATCAAGTACTTAAATGTTCGTGTTTGCACAATAGGGTTGCCAACTTTTCATTTTATTTATTATGTATCTACTTATGTATATGGGCATTTCCAATTAAGTCATTGAAATTAACTCTTTAAAAATTACTTAAATATTCTTCAAATATTATACATACATATATGTACATATCATTCCTCATGGCATCTCGATCATTTACTTTTTGATAATTGGGGAGTTATTTTGCAAAATATAAAAAACGTCTGATTTCAAGCTTTAACAATAAACATTTTATTGTATTTTTTTTTTCTTTGTTAGTTGCATATTTTGTGCTCATATAATTATTTCATCTGAACTCCTGTTCATTTCACCCATATAGTTTTCCTGCAATTTTAACATCTGGATCTAAATGAAAAATAAGTTCTAGTTTTGAAATGCATTAAAATTGATTTAATATTGAATTAAATTTTTTTGAAATTATGAATAAAGTGTTCTTATATGGCCAATTTTCAACTTCGATTTAAATGCGAATTTAGGAAATTTGATTTAATTAGAGTTTCAGTTTCACAGTCCTGTTTAATTGCTCTTACATACATATTAATTGTGATGAAATTATAATAGTATTTTTAAATATCAAAACAATTGCATATACTTGTACAGATTTTCGTTTTATTTATGAATTTGTGTTTAAATTTCAAGCGTATCTATTATTTTGATCAAACAAATTTTGACTTATAAATAATTTTATAATATAAAGTTTTTTTTTTTTAATTTTATAAATAAATTTTGACAATACAAATAATTTTTTTTACAAAGGCACTTCATTTTTATTTACGCTTGCCTGATTTAGTATTGGCGGACATATTTTTAAAATATTAAGAAAGCGAAGCAAGCTTAAGTTACCAGAAGGATAAAAAATCATAGTTTAAAAAAAGTGCCCTCTAACTTATCTATTATTTTGATCAGGTATGTATGTACGTATGTACCGTCTGCCATGGATATGGTTTTATATATGTAGTAAAAAATGTTTTGGTTTTGACTTTTATATTAGAAAATGTTGTCCTTTTTTATTTTTATTAACTTTTTACTGAATTAATTTTATCTATATGTACAGTGAAGGAAAAAACTTTACATACAACTCTAAATTTCGGGTTTTTTTGGGTATTTGTAAATTTTATTTAAATCAACTAAATGCTATTTGGTAAAGAGTCAACAAAGAATTATATTTATTAAAAAAAAAGCCAATTCAAAGGCATAAAAACAATAAAAATAACAAAAACATATAATATTCACAAGAAAAAAGTCAACATACAGCTATAAAAGCTTTAAGTTATTAAAGCTTTTGAACTAAAGCAAAGGTCAAATTTTTTTTAATATTTAGTAGGACCACCTTAAGCATCTTTTACTGCCTAAAGCTGGGCGTTGACATCACTAAATTTTCAGTGATATCTGGAGTAATTTCGGCCCATGCACGAATTAATGCGGTTTTGAGAGTCTCTCGACTTGTAATGTCATATTTTCGCACTAAAGGTTCCAAAACATCCCAAACCTGATCGATCGGTTTAAGATCGGGTTACTGAGGTGCGGTATTCAGCTGTCGTGGAGCATAATAAATAAGCCAGTCTCGAACTATGTGAGCGGTGTGGTTAGGGTCGTTGTCTTGTTGAAAAATCTAACGCTTTCCAAGACCCAAGCTTTCGACGGATGGTTTCAGATTTTGTTCCAGTATACTTTTATATTGATGACTCGAAACCAAACGACCCAGATGATGATGCTATAGCTCCCCAAACCGTAACACTACCACCACTGTCTTTCACCGTAGGTATTATATTCTTCGGTTCAAGTGCAGTATTGGGTTTTCTCCACACATTTAGTCGGCCGTCGCTTCCAAAAATATTGTACTTGCTCTCATCGGTAAATTCGACAGTTTTCCAGAAATTAAATCCCAATTCGACGTAGGTGCCGATTCTTAGCAGAAATTATTGGTTTCTTTCGCGGCGTTCTACTTCTGTTTTCATGCAAAATATTTATAATTGTTCGTGACGTCACAGAAGCATTAAAACATTTTTCCATGTGTTTCGCCAATTTGGGAGCACTTAATTGTGGATTTTGATGCATTTCTTTAAGAATACTTCACACATTCCGAATTGAAAACTTCCTTGGCCTGCCAGATCTTGGCTTATTTTCTGTGCTATTTGTGCTTTCGTAGTTCTTTATAATAGTTTGTACAGTAGCACGACTTAAGCTCACTATTTTTGTAATTTCACCGTAGGATTTGTTTTCATTTCGGAGTTTTACCACTAAATTGCTAACGGAAAGTTGTATTTCTTTTCCTTTTTCCATTTTTTTTTATTTTAGTTTTGACTTTCTGTACCTGAATGATAATATCGTTTGTCAAAGAATTAAAATATTTATCTGTATATTCTCACAAAAAACTATGGGGAATGCTGCGCTGTATGTAGACTTTTTTGCCACTGATTTGTGTTATATTCGAGAATATCTTTGTTGACATGAATATATTTGTAGAGTTGTATCTATAAATAACTTTAACTATTAACGTAAGAATTAAGCTCATACTAAGTTGTTTTCAAATATCACTGTGACGACACAGCTTTTTTAAGCATTCACGAAAGTCCCGAAGTAGCATCACGATATTTACAAGATCACTTATTAATTTTAGAAAAGTGGTTGAAGAAATGGAAAATTAAGGTCAATGAACAAAAATGTACTCACATAACTTTTATACTGCGTAGGGAATCGTGCCCCCCTATTCACATAAATAACCAAATGATACCTCAGCTTTCAGACGTGAAATATCTCGGCATACATCTTGACCGGTGCCTTAGTTGGAAACGCCACATAGAATCAAAGTTAACACAAATGAAGTTAAAAGCAGTCCAACTAAACTGGCGTATCAGCAGAAATTGTACTCTCGCTTTAGATTGCAAACTTTTATTGTACAAGTCAATTTGAAAACCAAATTGGTGCTATGGCATTCAATTATGGGGCACTGCCTCAGCTAGCAATATAGAAAAAATCCAAAGGCACCAAAATAAGATTCTACGGACGATCGCAGTTGTTCCCTGGTTTATAAGAAACTCGAATATCCACAAAGATCTAAACGTACCAACAGTTAAATCAGAATTAGCGGAATATGCAGTAACGTATTTGAAGAAGCTTGAAACACATCCAAATCCGCTGGCTCGCAACATGCTAAATGAACGTGGTTACATTCGTCTAAGAAGGAGGGACATTTCTTCTCTCACCCGAACATCAGAGGGATGACCCACAATGATAGACATAACAAGTATATTTATTTTTATTTTAGGCTAAAGATATGACTAATAATTGTTAGTTCAAAAATATATTTGAAGATACAATAAATAAAATATTAAAAAACAAAATCACTGTAAAAGTTGAAATCTAATAATATTGAGCTGTATGTAGAGTTTTTTCCTAGACTGTTTGTTAACTTACAAATAACATAAAAAAACAAAGAAAAAATAAGGTTGAAAAACAAGATTAAAAACAGACCACAATTTTGCTGTCAAAAAAATATTTTTACATACTAAGATAACGTGAAAAAATGCCATGGATATGGAATTGTAAAACAATCAGTAATTTGTATGTGAACCATTGGCATCAATGACCGGTTGCAGAAACCCTTTGATGGAATAAATTAATTTTTGCACACATTCCTTTAAAATTTATTCCATTCCTCAAAAATTACAGATTTTAACTCATCTTAACTTTTAGAACGGGTCTAAGCAACGCTTTTTTTAAATAAGGTCACAATTTTTCAACTGGATAAACAAATCATGACTTTGAGCAGGAGTATGCATTACTTTGCCACAGATTTAGAAAATCACGTCCTTATCAGATGACGTTTTGCTGATAAAACTTGAAATACGGCTTTCTATCAGTATCAATTCTATATTTATTAAACCTGAAATGACCATTTAATATATTCAGGTACTGATTCGCAACCATTATGTTCACAATAAAACAAATTACTCCAACTCCCTTACTAGATATGGACCTACAAACCATTACAGAAGGTTTGCCAAAATTTACTACTGGAATTATGTTACGCTTTTAGGGGTTTTCCCCATCCTCTATTGGGCCCACCATTATAGAATTGCAATATTTTCGTAAATTATAACGACATCCCAGCAGTCGACAGGTTTGGAAATATGCGTTACAACTAGGAACAATCGCGTTGATTTCCTTCGAGCTACTTTAGACGAATATCCGTTCAACTGAGAAACTTGCCTTACCATTTCATGGGAGACTGTCACGCTAAGTTCTTCTCTTAGTTAACTTGAAAGTATTTTTGTGGATACCGTCTACCTTCTTCCTTAAAACTCGTTCTGTTCTCTTCAAAATCTTGCGAGGGTGGAAAGTGTAGAGCTCTGTGAGGCTATTTTGATTTTTATTACGACTTAAAGTATTGTAAATAATTAGTCTTGTTATTGAACACGTTTTAGACAATAAACCATTGGTCACTCTACTTTCAAAAACATTATGGTTAAAAATTAACGGTAATATAAAAATAACAACAAGAGCAAAAAATGTAAAAACATTTTCTTGACAACTCAATTTTGGTGTTTCTTTGGTTTTTCTCCCTTCTCTTAATAATATTTGTGGTTGTTTTCTATTTTGTTGTTGTTTGTGTTGTTGTTGTTGTTGTTTGTTAGTTAATATAAACATTAAAAAGACTATACATTTATGATAGAAGCCAAAAACGAAACATTTTTCATTATGTAAAAATATTTTCTTGACAGACTGTACGTATATTACTTGTTTTAGGGCGGATAATTCACTTTCTACAGTAACTTGTGTTGCAGTCACGTTATGCAAACTTGCTTAAATTACTTTTAATTTCTAGGCAAGAATTAAACTTAATAAATAATTATTAATATTTAAGAAAAAAATATGACTTAAGAAAAGTTAAAATTCTATTATAATTAAAAATATTAATGTCGGTGATCCTAACCGGGAGACATTTATGTATCAGTGTATTTATGTATCATTTAAAAAAAATTGTATTTATAAAATAAAATACAAATATACATATAAACAAACAAATAAAAGTTAATGTATGTATGTAAATATTTGTAAGTTCATTATTTGGTTTATTGATATAAAGTGAAAAGTTCATCAATCAATTAAGGTTATTTAACTGTTATTTAACTGTACGGGTACATTCCTCTGCTACTCGATTCTTAAATCTTCATATCAACAGGCTACCAAACAGACAAAGGGGCATTCAATTACAATTACAGGTAATGTATAATTGAAAATTTCCAATTACAAGTAATTGAAATCAAGGACTAAAATCAATTACAATTACTTGTAATTTGTAATTGAAAAATTTCAATGACAATTACTTTAAGTTAGTAATTGGAATTTTTTGTACATATGTATGTATGTATTTCCTCTTCCTTCCCTGGGGGTGAAACTATCACTGCTGCATTTCCATGTGCTCTCGGGGAAAATGAGGGCACCTGACGTCAGCATTTCTGGAACCTGAATCTGAAAGAACAGGTCAGAAGGAGTTGGATGGCCTCCAACACCTAAACAAGAGGTATCTACAGGCTTCTAAGTTCTATAAATTGCTACTCATAACGTACAATCCGGTCTTATTGTCTTTATATTGATAAAAATCAATTTCACAATCACGAAAATTTTAAAATAAAAAATCACTCAATTAATACTTGGCAAAAGAGACAAATGTGCACAGCAAATATAATAAAAAAAATACCCAAACATAAAGATCACCAGCTGATCTGCTCTTAAGGCCAGGATTCACTTTCCTACACAATCGTACGATTTAATCACAAAAGAATCTGACAGAATTCTGTCCTACTTAAAAAATCGCTTCAAAATGGCGTTGTAGATGCCACACCATCATACAAGACAAGATTTTGCAACTCTGATCGCATGGAAAAATACTATTTTATGATTTTTTTCAAAAGATTATCAAATCGTACGACTTGTCAAAAAGTGTGTGACACATACATTTGTAAGCCAACTATCATACTTTTTGAGCACACATGCATTTTTTGACAGATCGTACGACTGAGTATGATAGTGAATCATGGCCTTTACAAAATACTGGTTGACACATAAGTGCTGCCAAGTCACACATATAAATTTGATTGATTTTGCCTACAGTTTAAGGATCATTGGTTATTCTATCAGTTAATTTTAAAATTAACTACCCTGAAGATAACATGACTAGTCCATACACTACACAATAGAACACCCCATAGGGTTTGTTTTAAAACTTTTTTTTCTATTTTTACAAGTCGTTCATATTTTTTTTTATTAATAATACTTTTATATTAATTACATAAGTACTTTTATAATAATTTTAATTTTACCAATTTATATACAATGTACATACCAAAGCGAATTCATACCAGGTGTGAGCAGTAGAGCAACAACTACAACAAAACACCAACTTTGACATTAGATTAGCAGATATGAAACAATGTATTTTTGACAAGACATTAGCAATAAAACGAGAGCAAAAAACAATGGTACATACCAATGTCAAAGTTGTTGCTTTGTTGTAGTTGTTGTCCTACTGCTCACACCTGGTATGAATTCGCCTTGGTATATACACAAAATTGTTTACGAAAATAAACAATGGATGGAATCAGAGTTACCACTATGTAATCTTTTAACAAATATCATACAACCTAGTTCTAACTGCACGAACTGTACAGCTCTTTTTGCAATCGTTAAAACGCGAACACTTGTCGTTTAACAAACTCTTGTTGGAAAATAACATGGTCCATGACTGCATTACATAGGATCATGATGTAGCTAGTCCATTTCAGTTACAATGGTCCACGTAGCCCAACATTTTCTGCAGGGTAGTAATAATTACAAACATATTAAACTCATAAAATTATTTAACAAGAACTTTGCTTAAATCAACCAACTTAATTTATTTATACTAATGTATAAAACTAAGTTTAGAAGTCAAACAAAACACAATAGAAAAAAACTTGAAAATTACAAATAAACAGAAAATTGAAACAAATATGGAGGATATAAATACCCCTATTAAGAAGCGGCTTATTTAAGTTATGCACGATTCGTTTCTTGAGAACGACACTACAACGTTTCGTTTATTTAGTACCGATTCTCCTCTAACATTTTTACAAATTATAGATAAACGCTTAAATAAAACAACTGATAAATTGCATTCTATGATACAAAACATGTTTTTTGAGTGCGAAGAACGTATCCTAGCTCCAATAGATTAGCGGTTAAACATCACTAAAAAAGATTTCGATGAAATTACCTAAAAACTAGTAGCTATGGAAAGTATAATTAACATCAACACAGAAAAACCTATTTTTTGGGATTTATTTAATATATTTTATTCTAATGTCAACTACAGTTAATTTGATTAACCACGACCCCTGTCTTAACGTAACAAAAATTGTGTATTTGTTCTTTTACTTGTTTTATTGAATTCTTTTATGCACTCTTTTTGTATCTATGTAGCTTTAACAATTATTGGAGTTAATAGGCATTTTTAATGGTGTTAAGTAAAAAGAAAAGTATGAACTTTTGAGAGATGTAGAGTGCTACTGCGCGGTAAAATTATATTAGTCTAAATGTTAATTAATAAATAAATGTTGTGTTTTTTAACTAAAGAAAATAAAATTCAAATCGTTTCATTTCTAAAATTCTCGTACACCTATAAACTAAATATTTTCGAACAACTGGTGTTTTGATAGTTTTTTAGATTTTCAAAAGCTTTTTTGTTTGGATCTAAAAATATTTTTGTTTGATTTTTATTTTGCGGCAAATAGTGTTGCCCTAATAAAAACTAAAAGATAAAAAACATTATTTACATATGATGTATAGTTTGTAAAAAAGATATTTTTTTTATTTTATTTACATATGATGTATGTATATTGTAATGCTATGCTCCTTAATAGGGAAAATAAAGCGATTTTATTTTAATAGTTTCTTATTTTATTTTGGTAGGTAGACAAAATCATATTATGTACCTTTGAGATACAAAATTGCATTATAAAACAAAAAAATCCTTATACAAATTAATTTGTACTGAAAATACTTTTTATTATTTAGACTATATAACTAGATTATGGAATACTACATGATGCACTGGAACTTAGCTCCTTTTTATAAACAACATCACAACTTAACACTGGTGTTGTCGAAAGTATGATTCAATTTTGCACAGCCAAATTTATATGTAGAATAACTCAAACTTTAACTAATTACCCGTTTGTTTTTGTTTTTTGTTATGCTTCTTACTTGAGGATACAGTAAAACACAAAAAATCAGGGTTCAAAATTTTTTATTAAAGAACATTCAAAAATCAACATTCATGATATTTTTCATAAATGAGAAATCTAAAATTTTATGTTGATTTTTCATACACATAAACGAACAACAACAAATATTTTGCCTATGTTTATACATGTATGCGTGTACCTGTTTGTTTTTGTAACATACATACATGATAAGTGATAAATTAGCTTCTTGTCATTAATGTTCTTTTTCATAAATGAAAATGTACATTTATGAACGTTATGAATTTATCATAAATGAACATGAAAGAATTTTCTGCCTAAGATCGCACATGTACATATGTATGTGCATATCAACTTTCTTTTAACATATTTAGGTACTTACATGTAGAAGGGAAAAATAAAGAAAACCCGTAATGTTCTTCTGTATACATATGTATGTAAGTGTATTCTAAATGTTATTTAAAAACACATACACAAATACATACATATTAACTCCAAATACAATTTTACAATATATTCTAAAAGAAAAAAAAAAACATTTTATTATTGCATACGTGTTAGTTGCACATTACAAAATACATACATACATACATACATACATACATACATACATACATACATACATACATACATACATACATACATACATACATACATACATACATACATACATACATACATACATACATACATATTTGCGTGCATATCGATACGTGTATGCTTAGCGCATATTTTTCTACGATCTTTTCATTTATGAAAATTTATCAAAATTGTATATACTCAAATATGAACACTCAAATATGAAAAACAAAATATGTTGTCGTTTATTTACTTTTGAGCAGAAAGAAAAAATATATTATCGCATTCATAAATGAAAACACAAACAAATTTTTGTAGTCTCTCACACATGTATGAGAAGAAACAGCTAAAAAATAAAATGTACACATTCACCCATAAATGAACAGTGAGTGTATATTTCGGTACTCTGCAAAATATAATATTAAATTACGTCACTACCTAATAAGATAAATCTACTTTAACATTACCTGTATTCAGTGTTTACTGCAAATTGTCTTGTGAAATTGCAAATGCATTTTTTCATCCAAATTTCACAAAAACAATAGTTATTTTGTTGTTGGATTTCACAAAAAAGCTATGATATTATGCACTAGCACTTTTGGAAGACCATTTGCATCAAACACTGAACTCCGCTATTCTTCAAGAAATATTTTGTTCCATTTATTGATAATTACACATGCACAGAAAACGACAACACTTACACGACATTTATAGGTCGATTATGGATAGCAACCGAACTTTAGTTGCGTTGTCAAAAAGCAACGCAACTGGGAATAAATATAAACAATCAAATAGTTTTTAATAAATAACAAAGAAAATACAAAAAAAAAAATTATTTCAGTTTTTTTGAAATTAATATACAATCTCGTTAAAAATATACCTAAACACACTCGTAAATTTAATGCAAGTATGTCATCATGTTCCAGCCAAGGCGACAAATCTAAAAAGAAAACTTTCAATACCTATTCTATCCACTTGAAAAATACAACTCTCCGTGTTTTGAGCATGAAGCCAAGTTTTATACCAGCAGCTATTTTTGGACCATTTTCATCAAAAATTCAAACGCTGGGTCAGATGCCGATAAAAGATGTGTTTATAAAAATAAGGAATATTATTGGTTTTGTTGCATTGCTGGTACTATGTTTTGAATTACGTTATCAACTCATAACGCCAATATACGTTGTCTGTATTATTAAGAGGAAAGTGATAAAGAAAAATATAACAGTGATGAGGAAAAGAAATGATCACTGCAGATAATCCCTTGATGGTATTAGTACTCTAGTGTTATGAATGTAATCTAGTTTAATATGTACATACAATTTTAAATATGAAAAAATTTGCGAATAATACACTTACTTTTCAGTTTTAGTGCAGTTTTAACTTTATAATATGTGAAAAAAATCAACAGCAACCAAAAATTTATGGTTGCCATTTTGGCAACTAAAATTGAGAACTTTTAGTTGCCAGTTGCCATACGTAATGCAAATTTGGCAACTTACAACGCAACTGAAGTTGGGTTGCCATCCATAATCGACCTATTAATTAAAAAAATAATTAATTAAATTTAAAATTTATTTTTTAAACTGAACAATAAATCTATCTAGAGATCTAGAGTCAGATCTATTATCGGATTTGTGGCCACGAGAGAATTCGCTGTCTACGCACCGCTTCTACCGATTATCTCCATGTTGTTCGTACGTAAATTTATTACCATCTTCTCTCTCGGTGGCTTTTAAAAGTAATGGATTTGTATTTGCAGTGGTGATTGTAAGTGATTTGCTTTTGGGGATGTTGATTTAAAGTTCGGCCGGCATGCCACACTCTTGCAGTCTTTCGAGTTTACGTTGAATACCATCCACAATATGTGACATAAGGCATATAACGTCTGCGTTCATTCGCTAATGGATTCAGTTTGGTGTTTCAATATTTATTTGCTGAAGAACTGTGTCCAGAACTAAGAGGAAAAGTACAGGCATACAACATTGTATTGAGTCAATTTCTTCACCTGTTTTTCGGCATGGTTGTTTTTTTTTTTGTTCGTCTTTTTGATTTTCTCAATGGCTTTCTTTTTTAGGGTTCCGTACACAAAGTGTAAAAACGTAACCCTATTGTTTTCGCTACAATGTCTGTCCGTCTGTCAGCGCCTTTTATCTCTGGAACCGTAATAGGTAGACTCTTGAAATTTTCACAGATGATGTATAGCTGTTGCCGCTATAGCGACAAATATTAAAACTTATAGGGTGTTCCGATAGAGAGGTGCTATTCACGAATATGTGTTTATTTCTTGCACTGTAGGAGGCATACACTAAAACTTTACAAACAGTAATTAAAACTTAGTTCACTTTATAAACAAGTCTAAAAAAATACACCTAAAAATTAAAGGGTGTTCCGATAGTGGTGTGAGTTGCATGTATAAGGCCTAAGTTTTGAACCATAATAGGTAGACTCATGAAATTTTCACAGAAGATGTGTAACTGTAGCCACTATAGCAACAAATACTAAAACTTATAGGGTATTCCTAAAATGACGTGTTATTTGCCTTTATGTCTTATTTTTGAGCTATAGGAGGCAACCACTTAAAATTTGCAGACAGTAATATAATCTATGTTCGCGTTATAAGCAAGTTTACAATATTAATCCTAAAAATTAAAGGGTGTTCCGATAGTTACGTGGTTTGCATGTATGTATATGGCCTAAGTTTGAACGATAATAGGTAGACTCTTGAAGTTTTTACAGGAGGTGTATTACTATGGCCACTATAACAAATAGTAAAAATTAAAGGGTGTGCCGACAGTGACGTGATTTGCATAAACATTGACTAATTTTTTAACCATAATAGATAGACTCTTGAAATTTTCACAAATGGTGTATTACTATGACCCCTATAACAACAATAAAAATTTAAACGGTTTTCCGACAGTGACGTGTTTTGCATGTAAAACGAAATATTTTTTGAACCGTAATAAGTAGAATCTTCCAATTTGTATAGAAGATGTGATGCCATGGCCGTTATGACAATTACTTAAAATTAAGGGTGTTCTGACAGTGACATGTTTTTCACGTATAGTAACTTATTTTTGTTAATAGTAATAGGTAGACTCTTGATATATTCATAGAAAAAAAATTGCCATGGTCGCCATAGCAAATAACAAAATTAAAGAGTGTTCCGACAGAGACATGATTTGTATGTATATAGCCTTATTTTTTGAACCGTAATAGGTAGACTCTTTAAATGTTTACAGTAGATGTTGTACTTCGGCCGATGTAACAATTACTAATATATAAAAGGTGTTCCATCAGTGACATGTTTTTCACGTATATTACCTTATTTTTTGAACCGCAATAGGTAGGCGCATGTATATTTTTATAGATAGTGTATTACCATGGCCGCTATAACAAAAATTGCTAAAATTTAAAGGGTGTTCCAACAGTCATGCAATTATGATTTTAATTTTTAATTTAAGGGGTGACTCATAAGACATGATAAAATTAACAACTTGAATTTTTTAAGTTGTACTTAACATAGTACGGAACCCTACGTGTGTGAGTCTAACTCGCACTTGACTAATTTATTTAACTTTCTCATTACAGTAATATAAATGAATAATAAATAATTATTGTAGTTTTTGACCTTTTTATATTTTTGAATTCTATTTTTTAATAAGCACTAGGTCTTTTTAAAAAAATGTTATAATAATTTTTATTTTCTGAATATTTCGCTACACCATTGGGTAGCATCTTCAGGAAATAAAAATAATAATAGTTTTAAAAAATTTAAATGATTGAATTTTATTCAATGTTATGATTTTATTATAACATTTTTATAAAAAGACCTAGTGCTTATTAAAAAATAGAATTCATAAGTGATTAATTTTAATAAACTTTTTTATTTGATTCAGTAAAATTGATTGTTTGATTTTTTTTTTTTTTTGTAATTTCAGTAAATTTTTTGTTTGATTCAGCCAAATATTTGTTTAAATTTTTTTATAATGTTAGTACACTTTTTGTTTGATTCAGCTAAAGTATTTATTTGAAAATTTTTTGGTTTTCAATAAACTTTCTTAAGCAAATATCACAATTATTTGCTTGAAAAAATCATGATTTTTTTCAATTTTTTCAATAAACTAATTTTAAAAATAATTGTTTGAATTTACAATTTATTTTATAGGACCATTTTCAAATAAAAAATGTTTTGATTATGCCAATTACTTGTTTAAATCTGAAAAAAAAATTTTTTTCTGTGATAAATTAAAAACAGAAATATCAAACCGAAACACGAAAACTCGACAGTGGCTTGTGAGATACGTATTAATGGTATTTCCAAGCGGGAAAATGAAGATTTACATGATATATATTCAAAAATTTGTCAAGCCATAAACATATGCCCCCCAGATATAAAAGAGGCATTTAGAGTAAAACAAAAACGGAATGATAGAAGAGTTAATAATATAAAAGCTAATTTCGTAATTAAATCAATAACGACCCTTATTAAATCCAAATATACATCTTAAGACTAAATCTTATCGGATATGATAGCACTGTCCCTTTTTACGCCAATGAAAACCTTATACCTGGGAACCACCGAATCTTTTTACAAGCACACCAGTTAAAAAAACGAGGAATGTTAACATCTGCTTTTGTTAATCGTGGTCCGGTTTACATTAAACAGCCCGGCGATAATGAATTAAAATGCATTTATGATTAGGATGCTGTCTCAAATGTCTTGCGCTGCAAGTTTTAATATTGCTGATATACCAGTAGCCCAAATTTGTTTTCTTCGTGATGCTTCGTATCACGCAGACTCATAAAATTCTGTTATACTATCTTCGCAATTGAAACAATAAATTTATCTAGGCCTAACATTTCAATTCTGTATTTTATGTTTGAAATTAATGTTAAATTAACTTTTATTTGCTTTTATAAAGTAATTTTTAATTTTGTTGCCAAAATTAGTAATATAATTTTTAAATGTGCTTGCATTGCTGTATCTAGTTCAACCTTAAAATTTGAATCAACGCCATTCTTTGCTTTCTCTTCGAAGGATCTGATGTGGACATAATATGCGTTTCGGAAACCTAGTTTCATGCTGATGTACATGATAGCGTATATAGACTCAGAGGATGCCGTATTTTTCGATCTGACAGGCTTTCTCACCCCGTTGGTGTGGCCATTTATGTAAAATTATCAATTTGTTGTAAACTTAAATATAAAAACTCCAACGAAGATCTTACAAAGGTGGACTATTTGTTTGTTGAAATTAATAATAATAATAAAAATTGAAATATCGACATTGATCCTATTATTATTTTATTTTACATTTATCCTCTCTTACTCTTGGATATTGTTGTAGCTGGAGATTTTAACACAAATATTCTAGCTGATAACAGCTTGATGTTAAATATGGGTGGCATTGGTTTATCCCTTATAATTCAAACAATGCTTTTACTAATCTGCTAGTACTTTACTTGATCTCTTTTTTGTCGGCGTCACTTTTTTAAAACACGATCTCATTTTACTATCTTATGATTTTAAAACAATGCCACAAGATCAAACAATAAATTTTAGAGAATTCAAAAATATAGATACCTTGGAATAACGTCCTTCTTATTCCGAGTGTTGATGAACAGCCTATGTTTTGCACAATAATATTCCGCATTTACATACATATATGGGAAACATGTTCCTATAAGGTCTAAAAGATTTAATGAAAAGGCAAAACCTTGTTTCTCTAATGAAATCAAAATCTTAATAAACCAAAGAAATATTGTATTTAAACGTTGGAAGAGTTTCAGAACTACTGAATTGAAGCAACTTTTTCAGTCATGTAGAAGAAATGTAAATTTAAAAATAAGAAATGCCAAATGTAAATGTTATGAGGAAAAATTCAAAACGGCTTTGATCTCAAAAAAGAAATGGAAAGAAATTCGTAACATGGGGCTTATAGATAAAACTGTTGCTTCCGATTCCACGATTGATGTATGTAAGTATGTTAAATTATGAATACATGTGTTGTTATTTGCTGGCAAACAGCTATAGAAAAATAGCAGACCGGTTTGGCCTTTCGTTGGAAACTGTGTGAAATATAATTCACAGAGTTCCTTACATAACAGACTAGTGCTGCCATTTGCGGTACAATTATATCAAATTTTGTACAATAGACACATCAGTGGTACACTGGTACCCTTCATGATTTTTTGGTACACTTTTATATAACAACTATATATGCAATACATTTTTTTATTTAATCATTATTTTTTACTTTTTCTTGCAATAATAAACATTCCTAATTCTTGGTTCTCCAATCCTAAGCTAAACAACATTCTTGATTTATGTTTAGGCTTTGTTTATTTACCTTGATAATCCTTTTATGTATGTATAATTAAAGGTATTCAGTTGCAAGACCTGTTTGCGGAACTACAGTGTTTGAAGGTTTTTGCTCCGCCCAAACCAGTTCCCGGCAGTATTTTGCTGATAATTTTTTCATTCTTTCTAGTAAGAAATCTAGTAATTAGATGACTCTTTAATTATTCTTCCACATTACTATACTCTTCAGATTAAAAATCGGTGACTTTGGTGGTGTTTCAAGTAAGTATTTTGGTAAAATATTTGTTAGTAAATTAGAAACAGAAATTCAAGGAATCAAGATCAATTATCTTTAGTTTAATTGCGTGCTGTTAACCCAAATTATAAATTCACTGAAGATTGATTTTTAGGGGTAAGCTAGTTTCTATGCCCATTTCGTTAAGTGCTTAATTTAGCTCATCAGGAAACCTTTACCAAAATTTCAGATAAGCTAAAGATATCTTAAGTTGATTTTTTTACTTAATGCCAAATTTTGCTGCAATTGAAGTTGATTTGGTACAATTTCATCATTGGGTTGATACAATTAAAACATTGTCATATCTCAACACTGTAACAGACTTTAAGCCCTGAAACCAGGGCACAATCATAAGACAGCCCCACTACGAAGGGGAAATATTAAGGCGAAAACTTTTTAATTTTTTTTTTTTTATATTTAGTTTGACAGTTCAACTTCCATTTAAGGAAAAATAACTGTAAGTTTAACAGTCAAAACCCATACAAAAAAAAAAAAATAAATTTTCCCCTTAATATTTCCCCTCTGTAGTGATACTACCTGATTAATGTGCCTTGCCCTGAAACTTTGAAATGAGGGAAAATTAATTGCAGCAAATATTTTAGATGAAACTAAAATTCATTTTGTAGACGAAAGTAGTTATCGTAAAGTAGTAAAGGAGTTTGAAAGCTGCAATAAGAACTTTTATACCTATCAGCTGAAGAGTAGCAAAGGCCTACAGGTAGTCATCAAAGGTGTTGACTCATATGTTAATCCAGTGGAAATAAAAGCTGGCCTCCAAAAAGCAGGATTTAAGGTTAAAAGCGTTGACAATCTCAGAAATCCAGAGCGTGTCCCTCAACCTCTATTTCGCGTTGAATTGGAACCTGGGGATATTAGATTAAAGAAGAACGAAACGCATCCCATTTATAATCTAAAATATCTGTTACACCGCAGGATAAGTGTAGAGGAACCACATAAGCGGTCAGGACCCGTTCAGTGTTTAAATTGCCAAGAATACGGCCATACAAGGGCTTACCTCAAGTTGCCTCCGGTTTGCGTTGTGTGTGGAGAGCTTCATTGTTCCGCCCAATGCGACAAACCAAAGGATGACTCGAATGTTAATAAATGTAGCAATTGCGGTGGAAATCACACTGCTAACTACAGAGGCTGTCCAGTTTTTTCTGAGGTAAGGAAGTCAACTAAGAAATTAAATACTCCTGCAAGGCAGCCACAATACCAAGCAAATGCTCATTACCCTCAGTTAGCTCAACCCGCAACCAAACACGTTTCATACGCGGATATGTTAAAATCCAATCATATTTCAGCACACAAAGCGACACCTACAACCAATTCTACCCCAAATTTGCACATAGAAGCTAAAGAACAAACACCATATGGTAACTACAATCGTCTCGAAGCAAGCATCGATACATTAGTGCAGGGGTCGGCAAGTAATTTTAAGTAGAGTCCGGATTATGTTGAAATTTTTTGTCGAGGTCCAGAAAAAAAAACTCATAATACATACTATTTAGTTTAAAATTTTTATTTTGACTTATATATGCAATACAATATGTATGTAGGTATTCTTTAAAACTAATGCGAAAAATTACATCTGTGGTCTTGAGCCAGTTTTTTAAAGTTTGGTTCACGCGGAGAACAGCTTATGCGAAGAGTGTCTTCAAGGTGGGCGTCTGTCAATCTCAAACGATATTTGTTTTTCAAAAAATTCATTTTTGAGAAAGATGATTCACATACAAATGTAGAGCCAAACATAGTAGCCAAGTTGATAGCTAGTTTTTTGCAATTTTCATATTTTTCTGTAACATGTTTACCCCAAAATTCTTCAGTGGATGCAGTTTTATACATTTGCAAGGAAATATCTTCTTGCAAGTCAATTACCTCCATTTGCAGTAAAGGCTTTGATAGACTGAATAACTTCGCAGCCACGTCAGTCCATTCTGCCACCGCAGCAACTTCATAAGGAAATTTAAGAAATTGAGACAGCTTCCCTATCTCTGCAAAGTCTTGGAATCTTGCAGCAAAATCCTTCTCAAGATCAGATACAAACCTTACAAACACTGCAATGTCTTCTTCGGAAATCTTTTTATACTCAAGCATTGTTGGGAAATGAATAAATTCTTGACTTGCAATATCTTTTTCAAAGACATCCAGCTTGCGACGGAAAGCAGACATACTTTGTATCAGATCACATATTAATTTTCCATTTCCTTGTAACTCGGTGTTGAGCGCATTCAAATATTTCAGTATGTCTTTTAGGAAAGCCACAGCTAGCATATTACGCTTGTTTGTTAGGAAGTCCAGATGCTTCCTTGCTTTCTGTGTGTCCAAGTTTAGCAAAAAGGAGGTTACTTGTTCTTTTATTTGCCAGAAACGTTCAACAACTTGACCTTTACTTAGCCAACGTATATTGTTATGTTGCAGTAAGTCAGAATACGCCGAATCACATTCAGAGAGAAAATCCTTGAACTGTCGGTGCTGAAGAGCAGAACGAGACCTCATAAAATTTATCAACGTCACCAAGCTGCCGATTACATCTTTCAGAGTAGCACTAAGTTTTCCACAAAGTGCTGCCTGATGAATTATGCACTGATAAGATATTAGACCTGCATTCTTATCCCTGATTCTCTTTACTA
Source organism: Phasia obesa (assembly GCA_949628195.1). NCBI lineage: Eukaryota > Metazoa > Arthropoda > Insecta > Diptera > Tachinidae > Phasia > Phasia obesa. The sequence goes on from OX451217.1 coordinate 93,675,686, forward strand.
ATCCGTTTTCTTTGCTAATCACCGCTGGGGCCCCGTCAGTTGAAAGGGATACAATTTTATCATAACTAATGTTCGATTTCGTAATAAATTCATCAAAAGTCTTGAATAAATCTTCTCCGCGAGTCTTACCTTTAAACGTCAATAATGCTAGCAATTCTTCCCTGAACGTTTTACTTTCAATGTCAAAAAATCTCACGAAAATAGACATTTGTTCATCATCAACAATGTCACATGATTCATCAAGTGCTATAGCATAGCAAGGTGCCTTCTGCAGTAGTTCGGGCAAGCTGCTTTTGTTGTCAGTAGCTAATATTTCGGTTCTTCTTGTATTACTTCTTGAGGACAATGGAATACCTTGAATTGCAGCAACAAGATCTTTTTTCTCTGCAAAAAGTGCCGTGGCCACTTCCAACATACATTCTTTTACTATCTCAGAGTCTGAAAATGGCTTCTGGTGTTTATTAAGCGTCCAACACACACGCAACGCAGCTTCTGTGGATTTTTCTTGCTCGCTCAGGGAGCGAACTAGTAAGGCCGTGCTTTTTTTGTACGAAGTTAGGTATGCCTGGAGTTTTTCTTTACGAGCTATACTGCCAAGCGGAAAGTTTTTGTGGAACTGCTGATGATTTGTTTCGTAGTGCCGCTTTAAATTGCCACTTTTAACAATAGCTACAGTTTTGTTGCACAAAAGGCAAACTGGAACTGCTTTAGGCCTATCAGGCAACGTAAAACAATATTGTTCTGTCCACTCAGGCAGAAACTTCCTATTTTCACTGTCAACTTTTCGCTTCTTAGGATCCATATTGATGTAGGTACGAATTTAAGCACACGACAAATTACAACACAAATTAACAATGCACCGCACAAGATCAAACGAATGACTGACAACCATAATGTGAAATAAGTGGAAAATCGCAGTCAATTTTCGTTTTTTATATTCAAACCATATTAAAACAACAACAACATTTTCAAAATAAAAAAAAAATATTGTTTTTTAAATCTTGTACATTCCCTCTTTATGCTTACCACTATATTAAACTGATTAACAGTGTTGCAAGAAAAGTTTTAGCTCATGTCCCGATTTTGCAAGTTGAAATCCCCAAAAAAAATTTAAATCCCCAAATTTGTCTCCAATTAAATTTCTAATAAAATTTTATTAAAAAAATAGGCCTAATAAACTAATACGTGATTAATTTAGCAAAATTCTTCTGATTTTCGGTTTAAAATAAAACCTATCCAAATTTGCAAATGAAGTAGAATCTATATATTTACAAATAGTTTATCTACAAAACTTTAACAAAATTTCAATAAAAATTTTTCGAAATTTTGTTTCACAAAACTGTAAACTTAATTTAAAAAAATAACACAAAAATCAATAATACCTAAATAAGGGGTAAAATCCCCAATATTTCGAGAAATCCCCAAATCCCTCCCCTCTGGTTACACTGTTGATTAAACAACCACTTGTTTGTTCAACTAAGAGAGCATTACAATAACACCAACGACAACAACAACAGTAAACGAGAAAAACTGTTGTGAAATGTATTGAAAAAACTTTTATAGAAACCAACAACAACGATAATATAAATGACCTCATGAGGCCTCTAAAATAAAGAACAAACATCAGCTTTTTTGCGATTTTTATTAAAATATTTTATCTTTTGAAGAATGACGTTGGAATTAAACTGAATCTGTAGGTAATTTTAACGATGTATGCCGGTCCAAGTTTCGACCTACTGCGGTCCGGTTACGGACCGCGGTCCGCCTGTTGCCGACCGCTGCATTAGTGCATTCGTTAAACAGTTTTATGAGCTCAATGAGCAGCATGATGTAAGAAATGGTTCCCATGCAATCTATTATGTTGCAGGCGGTACCTAACAAACCATGAACTGTTTAAAAATATGTTTCTGGAACGCAAACAGCTTACGCTAACACAAAAATGAACTCGAGTACTTTCTTAATAATCAAAAAATTGATTTCATGCTGATTTCAGAGACTCACTTAACAACAAATAGCTTTTTTAAAATTAATGGCTATATATTATATGATACCAAGGACCATCGTGGACGAGCATGTGGTGGATCGGCAATACTTATAAAGGCCAGAATCAAACATTATTTACTGTGTGATTTTTGTGAGGATTACCTTCAAGCAACAAATATCTGCCTTGAAGAATTTCATCAAAACTTAGTTAATTCTTCAATTTATTCACCTCCTAGATTTCAAGTATCAGATAGTCGGTATAGCGACTTCTTCAAATCACTGGGTACCTGTTTTATAGCATCAGGCGACTACAACGCTAAACATACATTTTGGGGATCACGCCTAATAACTCCAAAAGGTCGTGTTTTGTTTGATACAATTTCAAAAATGCGTCTGAATGTGATATCGAGTGGACAACCCAACTATTGGCCTACTGATCGGCAAAAAATACCGGATGTTATTGATTTTGGCGTGATTAAGGGTATTCCGAGAGAAATGCTTAAAGTTGAAGCGTCATTTGAATTATCCTGAGATCATTCACCCACTATTGTATATATATGGAACCAGCAAAATATTGTGTCACCAACAACTAGCACAAGCATTAATAGGTTGAAATATAGAAAGTATCTCAGTACTCACTGTTCGGAAAATATACCGCTAAGAACAACAGAAGACGTGGATCAAAGTCTTATTAATTTTGATCAAATCCTTAAATCAGCTGCCCAACATGCAACGGTAACCCGACAATCAGCTAAATACAATCAAATTTACTTTGTAGATGTCGAGCGGCTCTTGGGTGAAAAAAGAAAAATTAGAAGAGAGTGGCAAGCACACAGATCTCCTCAACTCAAATCTAGACTTAAAGATTGCACGAAACGCCTAAGACAGCTGCTAGAATCTCGAAGAGTAGCATCTCTGAAAAATTACTTGGAAGACCTCGACGCAACTGCACAATCAGATTATTCATTATGGCGTGCTTGTAGGAACCTTAAAAGACCGGTCGTACGTAAGCCTCCATTGCGAACTTTTTGTGGAAACTGGGCAAGGAATGATACCGAAAAAGGTTTTCACCCCAAATGTATGTACTGATATAGCTGAGTTGCCATCAATAGAGACTAGTGCCGTAGTACCCCTAAGATATGAATTTAGCGATATTGAAAGAGCAATAGCGGATTTAAACACCAAAAAAGCCCCTGGCGTTGATAAAACAAGTAACAAGATCGCAGAATTATTCTGTTTGTTTTTAATGCCATCTTACGTCTTTAGTACTTTCCCACAGAGTGGAAGGTCTCTTTGATAACTATGATTCCTAAACCAGGAAAAGACCACACAAAAGTAGAAGCATACAGACCTATAAGCCTTTTATCTAACGTGTCAAAGTTATTTGAGAGAATATTAATAACTAAGCTGAATCCAATACTTAGCGCGAAAGGATGCATTCCGAACCATCAATTCGGATTCAGAAAACAACATAGTACGATCCAACAAGCACACAGATTAGTAAATGTAATTAAAACGACCTTTGAAGAAAAGAAATACTGTTCTGCGCTCTTTATCGACGTTTCTCAAGCATTCGACAAGGTTTGGCACGAAGGCCTAATATTTAAGCTAAAGCTGAACTTGTCCGAAAACTTGTATAAGCTCTTAAAAGATTATTTAACGAATCGCAAGTTTTTACTAAAAGAAGGTGACTTTTTAAGCTCGCCACAGCTCATTGAAGCCGGAGTTCCCCAAGGTAGTATTTTGGGACCAAATATATATTTACTGTACACATCGGATATGCCAATTAGCACCCTAGTCCACACATCAACTTTTGCAGATGACACAGCTTTTTTAAGTATTCATGAAAGTGCCCAAGAAGCATCACAACTTTTACAAGACCACATACTCAATTTGGAAAAATGGCTAGAAAAATGGAGAATAAAAGTGAATGAACAAAAATGCACTCACATACTTTCACACTACATAGGGACTCATGCCCTCCTATTCCCATAAATAACCAAATGATACCACAGCTTTCAGACGTTAAATACCTGGGTATACATCTTGACCGTCGCCTTACTTGGAAAAGCCACATTGACTTCAAGTTAACACAAATGAAACTAAAAGCAGTACAACTAAATTGGCTTATTGGCAGAAACTCCACCCTGAGCTTAGATTGTAAACTTCTACTGTATAAGTCGGTCCTCAAACCAATTTGGTGTTATGGGATTCAGTTATGGGGCACTGCCTCAGCTAGCAATGTAGAAAAAATACAAAGGCGCCAAAATAAGATTTTACGTATTATTACATCTGCTCCCTGGTATATAAAAAATTCGAACATCCACAAAGACGTAAACATGCCATCAGTTAAAGCAGAAATAGCGAAACATGCAGTCACATACCTAAAGAGGCTTGAATCTCATCCAAACCCTTTGGCGCGTAACATGCTGAATGAACCTGGTTATATTCGACTAAAAAGAAGAGATACTGCTTTTCTTGGCCGTACATTAGAGGGATGACCCGCAAATGATTGCAAAATCCGTGAAACAAACATTATTTTTGTCTAGCACTGGCTGGACTTAAAAAGAATATTTTATATTTAGTATTTTGTTCAGCCTTATTATTATTGTTTAAATTAAATTAAATTAAATCAAGCTTGAGGCCAGTATATTATTTATAAAAAACAAATATTTTTATTTTCTTCTTCCAATATTTCGATATCCATCGGATATCATTATCAAGGAAATGAGTAACAAATGTACATGAAATAATTCTTGCAAAAAAAACCGACTTCAAAACAGATAGAAGGGCACAAATTCTAAACTAAAAATGTAAGAAGTAATCTGAAAGAATTAGATTTGAATCACATAAAAGATGCGCCAAACTTAGAGGGAAAAATGAAGACTATTTGAATGTCAAGCCTCTCCTCTTTTCATCAGCATCCGTCTTTTATAGGGGCACCATTCAAGCCTCTGTCAACGGTTTCACAGATAGGGGCACACAGATCAAATAACATCACATATTCGGACACCCTTTAATTTACGATGTTAAATTAAAGACCTGTTGTTATACGGGACTTGGCCAGAAAGATTCTTTGTAAATTTCAACTATCTGTCTATAACGGTTAAAAAGTTTAGCCATATATATCAAACTACATGAACTATTGGGACACCCTTTACATTATAATTCCAAGTATTTATACTTGTTATCATACCAGAGATAGTAGTGGACATTCTGCCTAATTTTCAAGTGTGTTTAACGGTTCAAAAGATACGGCCATATAGATCAATATTTATAGGGACACCCTTTAATTTCTAAATTCAAATTGTATACTTACTATAGTGGACTTTGCAATACAGGTTCCTTGTAAATTTCAGCTGTCTGTCTCTAACAGTTCAAAAGTTTGGTCACTCACATATAATTACCTTAACTATTGGGACACCCTTTTAGTTCCAAATTCAAATTTTATACTTTTTGTTATAGCTTACTTAGCACTACAGGTTCTTTGTAAATTTCAGCGGTCTGTGTACAACTGTTCAAAAGTATGGCCATATACATCAAATTAAATGAACTATTGGAGCACCCTTTAATTTAAAATTTTGAATATTTATACATTTTATTATAGCGGTCATCTTAATCGACATTCTGTCAAATTTTCAAGGTTTTGTCTATAACGGTTCAAAAGATAGACCCAAATAGGGCAAATTATGTCACCTATGGGGACACCCTTTAAATTTTAAATTTATTTTTTTATTTATTTCTGCTGTTGAGAGCTATAGCGGCACGCAATTTTTTAAAATTTTATTTTGGTGCCCTTTGCGGTTCTTAATACACGTAAAAAACATGTATGTTGAATGGGGACACCCTTTAATTTTTAATATAATGAACTGTTTTTAAAATGGGACCAACCTGATAGACTTTCAAATAAAGGAAGAAATTTTAAAATCGGTTCAGAAATGGCATTCATTCAGACGAATAGATAACCTCCTTCTTTTTTGAAGTCGGTTAAAAAGGACGTCACACAGTTTTCACACAAAACATTGTACTCTACAATGTTTTGTGTGTACATTTGTTACTCATTTCCTTGATAATGATATCCGATGGATATCGAAATATTGGAAGAAGAAAATAAAAATATTTGTTTTTTATAAATAATATATTGGTTTCAATCTTGACCATTTTCTTTTTAATTTAAAGAATATTTTATTTTAGACTTAAGATACGAGTAATTATTGTTAGTTCAAAAAATATTGAAGATACAATAAATAAATTATGAAAACAAAAAAAAAATTTTAGGAACTGATCTTAAATTATGAAATATGTAAATATAACTCACTTATTAAGTAATATTTTTCATGATATTAAATTTAGAGTAAAATACTATAGTGAAACACTAAATTTAAATTTTGTAAAAAAAACATAAATTTTTATTTCATAAATATCTAAAAATAATTAACAGATTTATTATAACTTTACGATTCGCTTAAACTATACATATCTTCACTATGCAGTAATACAGTTTCAAAAGATATATCTTCTATATTGATTTTAGGACTCATATTTTGATCGGTTTTCTTTACTTGGCGATGTAGTGAAATTGCCGGTTCTGACTGCAGAATCAAATACACAAATAAATCCATGTTTGTATTTTGTCTGCTATTTTTTCAATTATGATCTAATCTTTCTTTTCTAATGACTTTATGGGTACACTCTAAGGCCTCTTCAGATAGTAAAGTGGAATATTTAATAAATTCTATACCATGAACTAATATCTTGAGTACTGTTGGTGGCATGTACTGTATGCCAAGGATATAGTGTTGTTATAAATATTTGAATTTTATGATTTTTCATTGTTTCTGCTACATTTATCAATAAAACAAATATAATTGCATGCAATTTTATTGAAAAATGAATTCTTGATATTTATTTTTCCAAACCCATTTCTTGTTACTTAAAAATGTGAAAAAATTATCAAAATAATTCGACTTTAAAGCCGTGTAACTTTTTATAGGTGTAACGCACATGAAAAACCAAACCACCTCTGGAATCGTGGCTTTCATCTCATATGTATTTTAATGATAAATTTGAAAGTTGTTTTTTTTTAATTTTTTTTCCACTAGAAAGTTTACTGTGCGACACTAAAAAATAACAATTATTTAAATTGGCGCACTTAAGCGCAGCTAAATTTTTATTTTTACAAATTAACATACTTTTTTTTATAAAATGAAAGAAAAAATATCCCGGTAATACTTGAAATTTTTTTTCTTCACTATTATATGTTTGCATATCACAAAAGTTCTTGTTTTATTAATATCATTCTTATAATGATGCATACACTGTTATCGACATACCTATGTAATGAAAAATACCGTTTATATACTTAAAACATAATACAACAACTAATCTAGTACAAATTTGGTTTATTCAAATTCAATTAGTTAACCCTACGAAGTACATGCTCATTTTTAGGGTTCCGTACGCAAAGTGTAAAAACGTAACCCTATTGTTTTCGCTACAATGTCTGTCCGTCTGTCAGCGCATTTTATCTCTGGAACCGTAATAGGTAGACTCTTGAAATTTTCACAGATGATGTATAGCTGTTGCCGCTATAGCAACAAATACTAAAACTTATAGCGTGTTCAAATAGAGAGGTGTTATTCACGAAAATGTGTTTATTTCTTGAACTGTAGGAGGGATACACATCAAATTTAGACACAGTAATTAAAACTTAGTTCACCATATAAACAAGTATAAAAAAATAAAACTAAAAATTAAAGGGTGTTCCAATAGTGGTGTGATTTGCATGTATAAGGCATAAGTTTTGAACCATAAAAGGTAGACTCTTGAAATTTTCACAGAAGGTGTATAACTGTGGCCACTATAGTAGAAATTTCTAAAACTTATAGGGTGTTCCGACAGAGAGGTGTTATTCACGAAAATGTGTTTATTTCTTAACTGTAGGAGGGATACACTTCAAATTTACAAACCGTAATTAAAACTTAGTTTACTATATAAACAAGTATAAAAAAATAAAACTAAAAATAAAGGGTGTTCCAATAGTGGTGTGATTTGCATGTATAAGGCATAAGTTGTGAACCATAATAGGTAGACTCTCGAAATTTTCACAGATTGTGTATAGCGGTGGCCGCTATAACAACAAAAATTTAAAGTTATAGGGTGTTCCGATAGAGAGGTGTTATTCACGAATATGTGTTTATTTCTTAAACTGTAGGAGGCATACACTAAAAATTTACAAAAAACTGTAATTAAAACGTAGTTCGCTTTATAAACAAGTCTAAAAAAATAAACCTAAAAATTAAAGGGTGTTCCGATAGTGGTGTGATTTGCATGCATAAGGCCTTAGTTTTGAACCATAATAGGTAGACTCTTAACATTTTCACAGAAGGTGTATAACTGTGGCCACTATAGCAACAAATACTAGAACTTATAAGGTGTTCCGAAAGTGACGTGTTATTTGCCTTTATATATTTATTTCTTGAGCTATAGGAGGCAACCCCTTAAAATTTGCAGTGATTTAAACTATGTTTGCAGTATAAGCAAGTATACAATATTAAGCCTAAAAATAACTGGTGTTCCGTTAGTGACGTGATTTATATGTATATGGCATAGGTTAGAACGATAATAGGTAGACTCTTGAAGTTTTTTAAGGAGGTGTATTACTATGGCCACTATAACAAATAGTCAAAATTAAAGGGTGTGCCGACAGTGACGTGATTTGTATAGACATTGAATTTTTTAACCGTAATAGATAGATTCTTGGAATTTTCACAAATGGTGTATTACTTTAAAGGGTTTTCCGACAGTGACGTCTTTTGCATGTATAACGACATGTTTTTTGAACCGTAATAGGTAGACTCATCCAATTTGTATAGAAGATGTGTTGCTATGGCCGTTATGACAATTACTAAAAATTAAAGGGTTTTCAGACAGTGACATGTTTTTCACGTATAGTAACTTATTTATTTAATAGTAATATGTAGACTCCTGATATATTCATAGAAAGAGAATTGCCATGGCCGCCATAGCAAATGACAAAATTAAAGGGTGCTCCGACAGAGACATGATTTGTATGTATATAGCCTTATTTTTTGAAGCGTAATAGGTAGACTCTTTAAATGTATACAGTAGATGTTGCTTCGGCCGCTGTAACAATTACTAATATCTAAAGGGTGTTCCATCAGTGACATGTTTTTCACGTATATTACCTTATTTTTTGAACCGCAATAGGTAGGCGCATGTATATTTTTTTAGATAGTGTATTACCATAACAAAAATTGATAAAATTTAAAGGGTGTTCCAATAGTGATGCAATTTTCGCGATTACGACTATAATTTTAAAATTAAAGGGTGACTCATAAGACATGAAAAAATTAACAACTTGAATTTTTAAAGTTGTACTAAACATAGTACGGAACCCTACATGTGTGTGTCTAACTCGCACTTGACAGATTTATTATTCCTTTTTTATACAAAATTGCAGTTATTTAAAACCACAATTTTGAAGAGCCATTTACGCTCATTAGTAAAAGTATCTTTTATTAAATGCCATTAGCCATTTTTTTTAATTTCCATAATTGGATTTTTCTATATATGGCCACAGTCACAACACTGTGATGCGGGCTTTCTAGTGTTTAAGTATTAAAAATATTTTATAATATAAAAGTACCTATTCCTACATAAAATTTAAAAATTTGTATAAAATTCTAAAAATTTTTGTAAAGCTGTGTAAAAGGTGTTTAAAATCAAATACAAATTTTATTCAATTGGCTATTTGGCCGTAAGTAATTCATATTTTGTCATTATTTTAAAACAGCTCTGTTTCGCAACAGTGTTTAAAATATACCGTATTAAAAAAAAAAAAAATCGGCGTACTTTTACTTTTCTTCACTTTCTCTTGGAAATAAGATAATTTTGCGGAGAAAAGTATCCTTTATTGGAATCAGTAGTGGAATTCACTAACTTTTAACGATCTAACACTTGTTAAATATATCAACATGTTTTTTGCTTGCACTAACCTAATGTTAACTAATGAAAAATACAAACAATAATTCTTGCAAAAAAAACCGACTTCAAAACAGATAGAAGGGCACCAATTCTAAACTACAAATGTAAGAAGTAATCTGTAAGAATTAGATTTAAACCAAATAAAAGATGCGCCAAAATTAGAGGGAAAAAAATAAAGACTATTGAATATCAAGCCTCTCCCTATTACTGTTTAAAAGTTAAGTTATTTTCACCAGCATCCGTCTTGTATAGGGACACCATTCAAGCCTCTGTCTATAACGGTTTCAAAGATAGGGGCACACAGATCAAATAACATCACCTATTCGGACACCCTTTAATTTACAATGTTAAATTAAAGACCTGTTGTTATAGAGGACTTGGTCACAAAGATTCTTTGTAAATTTCAACTATCTGTCTATAACGGTTAAAAAGTTTAACCATATATATCAAATTACATGAACTATTGGGACACTCTTTACATTATAATTCCAAATATTTATATTTGTTATCATACCAGAGAAAGTAGTGGACATTCTGCCTAATTTTCAAGTGTTTGTGTTTAACGGTTCAAAAGATAGGGTCATATAGATCAAATTACGTAATTTATGGGAACACCCTTTAATTTCTAACTTCAAATTGTATACTTGCTATAGTGGGCTTTGCAATACAGGTTCCTTGTAAATTTCAGCTGTCTGTCTCTAACAGTTCAAAAGTTTGGCCACATACATAGAATTACATTAACTATTGGGACACCCTTTAAGTTCCAAATTCAAAATTTTATACTTTTTGTTATAGCTGACTTAGCACTACAGGTTCTTTGTAAATTTCAGCGGTCTGTGTACAACTATTCAAAAGTATGGCCATATACATCAAATTAAATGAACTATTGGAGCACCCTTTAATTTAAAATTTTGAGTATTTATACATTTTATTATAATTGAAAATTTGACAGAATGTCGACTATAGTAGTCGTTTAGTCTATAACGGTTCAAAAGATAGACCCAAATAGGTCATATTATGTCACCTATGGGGACACCCTTTAAATTTTAAATTTATTTTTTTATTAATTTCTGCTGTTGGGAGCTATAGCGGCACGCAATTTTTTAAAATTTTAATTTGCTGCCCTTTACGGTTCTTAATACACGTAAAAAACATGTATGTTGTATGGGGACACCCTTTAATTTTTAATATAGTGAACTGTTTTTAAAATGGGACCAACCTTGAAGCATAACCTTTCAAATAAAGCAAAAAATTTTAAAATCGGTTCAGAAATGGCTGAGTTCTGCGGTTACATACATAAAAAAAAAGCAACATTCAGACGAATAGATAACCTCCTTCTTTTTTGAAGTCGGTTAAAAATAAATGGCAATGCTGCTAAACAAAATGGCAAAATAGCGAAAAGAACAAAGAGGAATGAAAAATAATAAACAAATTATACAAAACTTTCCACAAAAGTGCTTCATTTTTTGTTTTTTTAATTTTATTTCTAAAAAATTGTTTAAATTCATTTTTATGCGGTAGGTAAAATGCATATGTGTGTATGTATGTGTTTTAGTTATAAATAGTAATCCCCATATTTATAAAAAATAAAACTGATTTGAAATGTATTTTAGAACAATTTTTGTATGAAAAATTTGTTTTAAAATAGATTTTAAATATATTTTATTTTTTATAAATATGGGGGTTAGAATATTTTACATTATATGTACATCTAATGGCCGACTTTTTCTTTTGATATTTTGATAAAGTAAACGACACAAAAATAGTTGCAGTTAAATGAACAATACTCGACTTGTTAAGAAAAACAGCTGATTTATAACAACATCAAATGTTATTAAAAAGCATTTCTGAATAGCAAAGTCTTTCGTTTTGTTGTTAAAATTTTTTAACGAGTCAAGAATCGTTAAAATTGAATAGTGAATCGCACTACAGGATACTAAGGTACCTCCTCACACAATTTTGTTAAAATCTACGGAGCAGTTTTTACGTGATGCGAATACAAAGGAAGACAGACGAACAGGAAATGAGTTACTATTTTATTATATGTATAGATATTGTAGACCTAAAAATTCAAGGTATACTTTTTTGTAGTGCCAAAATCAAAGTAAGACAGTAATTATTTAATGCAGAAAAATTATAACAAAAGTGAGACGAAAACCTTTATTTGCTGCAGCAGATGAAAATTTATAGCAATTTGATAAATTTTAAGAGGTGCATCAGAACAATGGCCTTTACTAAGAAGATGTTCTGAATAGTTCAACCGACTAGTAAAAGCTTAAAATATCAATTTCATATAGCAAGTTAAAAGTGGTTTCATTTCGAAAGTTTTTTTCGTTTTACGTTATCTATAGAAGCAAAAATCGGAATCAATTCCACTTCCTAATGGAACTTAGCTCTGTGACATGGCTGTATAAAGCAATTTTATGAAAAATTAATACTTTATAAAGGATTAATTAATTTTGCACTTGGAGTCCAATCTTCAAGATCAACATCCAATAAATTCAATTCTGGAGCATACATAGATTCGCAAGTATTTATTTTCAACCTATTGGATAATTTGTTTTTCATTAGTGTTAGCTTTGAAAACAATCCTGGCAGATTTGAAGATTTATCGTCATTTTGACGATTTTTGTCCAAAATATTATAAAATCCCGAATTGACGCTTTTTTCTTAAAAAGTGACGATTTTTTACAATGCCAAAAATATGAGTGTTTTAAAATACAAAGTTTAGTATTTTTAGTTTAAACGATTTAAAAAATTGTGGCCATTAGAGTCAAAAAGGGCCAGTATAAAGGGGATTGTTGTTCTCTCTCTATTATTATGTTGTTCCAATGTTGAGAGTGTTGTTAACCCCCAAACATTTTATCAATAAAATTTATATTATCCTTCAAACCCAAGAGCATTTTATACATTTACGGCTGTATTCATAAAAAATTAAAATGGATTTGAAATGCATTTTAAGAAACAATTCTTAAAATCTTATTCATAAACGCATTTTAGCTTAAAATACCTTTTTTAAACCAATTTTAAATAACTGAATTTAGGATGCGGTACACCACCAGAGCTTCAGGTTTTAGTAGCTTTGCGTTGCTGGGGAAGAAGAGAAGTTTGTATATGCTGGCAAATGTACATAAATAATAGAAATAAAATTGTGTTTATAGTTTCAGGACGATGCTGGAGAACTTCATGGTCTTACAAAAGCAACTGTAAGTAGGATTTGTGCAAAAGTTGCTCGTGCCTTAGGCAAGCATGGTAAAGAATACATAAACTTGCTAACATCAATTGAAGAAGAGGTTATAACAGCAACAAAATTTCAGGCAATAAGGAATTATTGTCATATTAAAATAAAAAAAATTGGGGGAGACCTTGCACAGTACTATATTAACAGAAAAGGATTTTATTCGCTGAATGCGCAGGTAACAAATCACTTTACTTTACTTTTCACATTATCACTTTTTATGTACCAGTGATATTTACGTTGTTGCTGACGCAAAACTTAAAATTTTAGATATAGTGGCAAGGTGGGGGGGCAGTACCCACGACTGCCGTATTTTCAATGAGTCAAAACTGAAAGAGCGATTTGAGAATAATGAATTTAAAGGTCGATTTCTTGGCGATTCAGGCTATGAGCTGACGCCATACTTGTTTACTCCACTACATCGACCTCAAGTGAAAAAAAAAATTAAATATAACATTGCTCACATTGCAACTCGAAATCCTGTGGAGCGATGTTTTGGAGTTTGGAAGCAGAGATTCAGATGTTTATTAGATGGAATGACTGTTTCCTTTCCCAACGTGAAGGCTGTCATTATAGCCTTAGCAGTCCTTCATAACATCGTTATAGAAGAGAATGATACAGTTCCTGGTAAGTGTAATATATTAAGTTTGTTTTAAAAATGATCTCTGTGTGGCTGGGAAATTCACCCAACCAGGGTGAAAGTTTTGTTTTTTTTATTTACTTTTTGAAACTCATGTTTATACTTGATGAAGAAATGCCACCTGCAATGTCAGAAAATAATTCACATAGCCACGGTACAATAAGAAGAGAAAATATCATCCTGAGAAATTTTATTGAAAAATACTTTTAAATAATTATATGTTTTAGTTCTATTAACCTAATTATGATAATAGTAATTACAAGTTATTGAACTCTTCGTGTTTTTTAATTAAAAATGTTCCCTATCAAATCTAAATCACACCTTGCGGCTTAGATATTTAATTTATTTTAAAACGTATAATAGATTGCCTTCATATATTTTTGTATCCCAAACCGTTAAAAAAAGAATTACAAAAAATAAATTTTAATTCATTCATTCATTACTTTCTTTGTTTATTTACTTCCATTTATTGCTAATTTGTCTACATTATTTTTTATGTTTTTACATACGTACTATATACATTTATCTGATTTTTATAATTATAAAATATAAAACAACTTCAACATTTCTCTTTTATTTTAATTTTGATTAATTTTTTTGCACATCTGTAAAGAATGCCAATTCGTAAAATATCAGTACATTATATATTACTTATAGTTATGGCTAATTAAAAATAAAGAGTAAAACTTGATCATAAAGAATTAAAAATTGTTAAATTCGTCATTAGGAAAATAAAATGTTTACCTCTACATACTATTTATGTTAAAACTTTAATCTGTGTAAAATGTTTTGTAAAATTTTTATAGGAATTTTTTCATCATTAATTTTTAGATGTTAAACTTAAATATTTGTTTTGCTTTAAATATATAAAACCAAAAACGGAACCCTTATGAAAATATTATATGTACATGATTAAGAAAAGCTTATATTTGTAATTGTAGAATAATCTTACAGAAATAATATTTTATTAATTTTTTTAATTTTCTTTATATAATCTTCTTTACATAATTGTAGACTTATATTCGCAAATAATGTATATTTCTATGTATATTTAATTTGTGGCTAATTTCCACAAAAATGTTCACCTAAAGAAATATGAAGAGAAATGGAGCACATAATCAAGTTTTCTCAAATCTCATAATCCCTTCTTACTATATATGTATGTATGTACATCTTTCCAGAATAGTCAATACAAAATTTAGCACCCAACACTACTATGAAGGAACACTGCCTAGGAGAGAATTCACAGCTTGCTCATAGATACTCACTATTATGCCCCAGAAGTAACACAAATGAGACACTTTAAGAGATCCTATGCTGCAATAACAAGAACTCTTAGTAGATCTGCCAATGAAATTTAAACTATTAATTTGTGGTGTAGTGGCGTAATAGCCCAAAACTTTAATTTCTCTATTTTGTACATTTATTTTTAAGTTTTTCAGAAAAAAAAAAACAAATTATGACTTAATCATTGTTAAAAAATGCTTGTGAATTTATATTTTCTAAGTATTATTATAATCGAAATTAAGAAAATATTAAAACAGACTATTATTTATAAGCTTTTCACAAGTTGTATTGTAGTTTGATTGCTATATGGTATGTTGGGATTAGTTTGATTAAAATTTTTAAAAATATTTTATTTAATATTGAAAATTTGTATCCCTAAAATTAATTTTAAGACGTCCGCAATGTACTCAGTCTCCGAAACAAAAACGAAATAAACCTGAGTATGACTGAAAGATTAAGATCTTCACAGAAAATCCCCGATTTCGATCCCGTGTCTTCTTTGGAGCCATCCGTAAATATTGAAAGCAAAAAGACAAAAGATTTGTCGAAGTCCACAACAGGGGTTAGATAATCAGTCTGCTGATCTGCCGTTTCCATTGACCTTCGTTCTAGGTATGCGTGTTGTGCCCTGCAGGATAAAAACGATGACAGAGTAACTGACCTATAGTCCTTTGCAGTTCCGTGGTGCAGGATCGAATACAACTGTCTCTTTTCTCAATTCTTTGGGAATGTGTCTATACATCAGGCATGGAAATCAACCATGGCCGGGAAAATGTCATCCGGTCCTGCAGATTTCTAGAGCTTGAAATAACTCACTGCGGCTTTTCTTCGACATCTTTGCAGTCCGAGAAAAAGAGTTGCCTTTAGCAGTTTCAGGGTTTCCACAGTACTGTAAGTAAAGTTTCCATTCGGATAAGTTAAGAATCCTAGTGTGCGGGGATCCGTGAAGAGTACCTCAGTGATATTATCCAAGTCTCCATAGAAACTTTCCCATGATTATCGCTTCGCTTTTCTGGTCTCTTTTTTGAAAGTTTTAAAACTCTGGTGGTAGTCGACCGAATCATAGAGCCCTCATCCCGCCTCGCTTTATTATGTGTGTAATTTCTTGAGCCTAGGAGACTACCTTGGATGTGGAGTCCTCCAGATCTCGTGTGTTTGCTACCATTCCCATAGATGGAGGTGGCATAAGTTCAACGAGTCTTCTGAATTTTCTCCAATCCGTATTTCTAGGATTCCTGAAAGGTTTACTTACATCGAGATTACTCTACACCTTAAATACAATTCTGTTGTGATTGGAGAAAGAGCAATCAAGCCACACTCCCCAATCAACTATCTTAACAGAGTCCCTATCGTTTTCCAATGTTATATTAATATTTCAGAAGGCTCGTTGAACTTATGCCACCTCCCTCCACGGGAATGGTGCAAACACTTTATCTTCACTCACACTAAAAAGAATTTAGCGGTAGTGCAACTATTTTCAGTATCACTAAACGCAGCTTTAGTACAAATATTCTTCACTCTCTCAATTAGTGAAAAATTTTTACTTGCAATCAATAAAAGCTGCAAAAAATAATATATTTTTTCTTTTCTTTTAATTTATTATTACAACTTTTCTGTAAGAGATTATATTTGGATTCAGAGAGTCAACGAATATAATATATAAAAAGAATTTTAAAAGAAATCAAGAGTGGTACATTTGAAAACAATTTGTTTATTAAACTTTTTATTCATTTCTTTTGATTGTATAAAATTTGTGCAATTACGATTAAATTTTCTTAGAAAGTCCTTAGTTCTTAAAAAGCCACACAATGTTAGTATGTATATCTCGTTTTTCTTATTTATATTGATTTATAAAACATTTTTTTCAACGTTTTTTTTTTAAACAAGAAAAATCTTCAGAACCATTGCAACGTTTTGCATTCAAAATGATTTCCCAAAACGTTTCAATATTTTTTTTTATCCAATAAGTTGTAATCCTTAAGCTTAAAGTGACGCAATTCTCGCCATTCCTTATCAATAAGAAGAATTTCGCTGATTGAGCAATACTATTATTTTTATACTACTACTACTACTATTATTATCTTATTATTGTTTTTAATTCCATTAGCAGGTGCTAAAAACTACATAAATTTTAAAAACTCACTTAATTTTTTTAATAAATTATTTCACAGCACAACATAAAGCTTTAAACAAATGTTTCTAAAATTCATTTCATATTCATCGGATAATTTATGAGTAGATCTAAGTGATATATGCAGCTGCTTGGGCACCTAATTAGATGTCCTTAAAATATTAAATATATGTACATATGTAAGTACAATCATATACATCGATTATGTTAAACTTTTTAACACAAATATATTCATCTTTACAACGTATTGTAAGTGAATCAATTTGATAAATCACTTGAAATAAAACTTAAAAACTGTAAATAAAGCTTAAATTCAAGGTTTTGTAGATAGCTTAAAATTCTGTTCGTAGAATCGAAGTTTCTAAATCTTCGTGCAAAAAAAAAATAACTCTAATACCTCAAATCTACATTAAATCTCAAAAGTTGATTTAATGTAGATTATAGGGAAAGAATCGCATTTAAGATGGGTGTAACATTTTGCTTGGTTTGTAATCTAATAAAATTTACAAATCAGCAAATAGTTCTACTCGTTTTGGACTATTCTGTATAAAATTATAAATATCTCGTGTAAAACCTTTAAAGTATAGGGGTAACAACTTACAGGTATTATTGCACAGCGCAATTCAATGACAAGTACATTGATATATTATAATATTTAAAATCATTTGTTAGCAATATGACCACTCAATGGTTGGCACCAGTCAATATAAGGTTTATTTTATAATTGCATATTAAGCTCAAAAACTCTTGATGTTACAGTCAGCGGATATCTACTGTGACATGTTAATAGATTTATATTGACGATCGATCTCAACTCCATAGTTATTTTTTAACGAAAAAATAAGAGTTCAAATAAAACTCTAAAAAGGAGAGTTCTATTTTTCCCGTCAGAAAATAAAACTCATGTTGTTATTTAAATAATTTTTTTGTTTTGTAGACAAATTTGAACGGAGGATGCTCAATACCAATTTAAGAGCGTGGAAAGAGAATGCTCTTTCCACGCTTTCAAGGGTTGCAGGTACAAACTGATTTTTTTGCCAAGTTATGGATATGGATAATGTATTTTTTCCTCCCAGAAATAAAAATGATAAATTGCTAAGAAAACTTTTTTCAACCGCATAGTTATTTTTTAACTTTTTTGTTCTGCTCTAAAAGCGATGTATGATGTACGATGTATGTGTCGCAAAAAATGCGGTGAAAATGGAAAAACATGCGGTGAAGATCGTTAATCAAACAATAACAAATTAAAAACCTACATTATTTTAATAAAATTCTTTTCTTAAAACTTTCATTTGAGTTTTTATTTTTACTTTGAAAAGCAAATGTTTTAGATCGATTTTTAACGATAACTGTTGTTTACTGTCCCTGCATAATTGATATTTTTGCAGAACTCACTTACAATTAATTCATAAATAGCTTAATTCATAAATACACTACTTTAATAATATCAGAATCACATATCTTGCCTTTGTTTTCCACACGAACGACTACAGGTAACAGTTTCGTGGAAGAAATGTCTGTGGACTCATCTACACAGTGAAAATTCTTGTAAGAAGAATTTCGTAAAGTTCATAATGATGAGTTTCGCCCAATACATTTTTAACCAAGGCTGTAGTTTTGGTTCTTGCTCAAGTTGTTTTCTTAATAAGTTCCAATGGCACCAAATGATCCATTGTTAAAAATTAAATAAAAACAAAAGGCTGCTAAGTGAAGTTCAATGTTAGAAATGTTGAAACTATATTTAGATGCTTTTGTGAATGGGTAATCACTTTCCTTATGGATTTCAACCGCTTTTAACTTTTTTATATGTTTTACTAGTGCATGGGCGTTCACGTCACCAACTCTTCCAAGCACTTTCAAAAGCCACGTTTTTTATGCCTTTCTGTATCCAAGGCTTAAGAGCAGGATGTTCTTCCGATGATTTGTTGTCATGTCTACGATTGTTGTTTTTTGATGTGCTTGGTGGCATCAGTTCTGTCTTGTTGGTTGCATTTGCAAGTCTCTATTTTTAATAAGTTTATTATACATAGAAAACTTACAACTTTTTTATATAAATATTGGTCCATTTCTAAATTGCAAGTGGGTCCCAAAATCAGGTTTCAACAATTTAAACGAAATATTTATTTTAACACGCGTGATTCAACAGAATAAATGGTTAAATTAAATTTACATTTATGTACTTTTTTGGGCGAACGTCTTTTTACTTTTGTTCTTTTCTTTGCACTTGTACATGTGGAAAAAGTTTTATTAAAAAGCATAAAGAGCTCAACTTCTTTTCATGATTTTAACGAAGTAAATAATAAAATAGGTAAAGTTTCGTTAAATTTAAAGTTAAAATAACACATTGCAAAATATTTTTTGAGTTATGAAATCTTTTTCACATAGAAAAAAATTTAAAAATAAAATAAATCTTCACAAATGGTAACAACTTTTACCTGGGATTTCCCACCAAATTTGTACTTAAAAACGGTAGAAACCGTCAAATTCTATATTTAACGGGAATTAAGGTAAAAAATAGCAAAAAGCATAAAATTAAACTTAAATTCCTGTATATCTCAAGAAAACCAAAAATTGTTTATATTATGAAGTAGCTGTGTCCGCCACATCGTGGGCGTTCTAAATATATTTTGTTCGATTTGGCTGGCTTTGAAATTAACCCACACCAAATTTTAATACTCTTACATTTATAGTGCTTTAGTTATAGTTTATATATTTTCTTTATATAGAGGTGCACATCCATTGATACAATTTTAAATTTTATATAAAATTCCAAAATTATTGTAGAGTTCTGTAAATAGTTTTTTTAATAAATAAATCAGTAAAATTGCGTAATTTTACTACTTATTATAAACAGAAATTGTTCTATTACTCTTTCATTATATGTATAGATTTATTATATATTGTAGGCAGTGTTACCATATTTTTTTCTCAAAAATTTTCAAATCACCCAAAATAAATCTTTTTGTTTCATTAAAAATCTTTTTTAGAGATGCACTTAGAGATGCATATTCATGTTTTTTTTTTAATTCATTCGTACATTTTGTATTGTTTCATTGTACATGTATTAATAATCAATTTTTATTCATTTCTTTTGTTGAAATTGTGCGATTATGATTAGAGTTTTTAAAAAGTCCCAAGATCTTAAAATAATAGACAATGTTGGTATGTATATCTGATTTGTTCTTTATTTTGTTTGTATTGTTATTGATTCATGAAAGAGTTCTTTCAACGTTAGCTGTTGCTATTAGTTTTGATAAAACTTCATACATTTTTCAAAAAAAGATGAAGCCTCTAAACGTCAAAATGTAAAACCAATTTTTTTTATGTAATAAATTTGAATTAATTTCGGCAATTGGAAATAACTTTAGCAGGTGCTAAAAAATCTAGAAATTAAAAAAATCATTGTAAAAATCAAACTTTTTTTAATAAACTATTACACAACCTAATATAAAACTTTCAACATTAATTTCTTCATCGGATAATTTATGGGTAGAATTAAGTGCCTTAGGCACCTAAATAAATGTACTTAGGATCTTTAAGATATGTACAATTATTTTTATCACTTTTCTCTAAGATTTCAATACGAATATATTCATCTTTTACAGAATAAAATTACTAAATATCACATTTTTATAAACCTTTTTTTCTCTTTGTTAAAAAATCTTTGTATCTTTTTGATATCTCAAAAAACTTTAAAAATAAGATAAATCTTCACAAATCGTAACACTGATTGTAGGCGATACAAAGAAATTTTTAATGCAATTTTTGTTCTGTAGTTCAGGCCGTTTAATTAAGAAAATATACACGATTCAATGACAATTAGAGAAATTTTATAATATTTTAAGGACGATATTATTCAGCTAATCGATAGTTTCGATAATTGATATTCTTTATAAATTTTAAAGTAATTTTTTCTTTTCCGATATTAGAAAGATTTAGTCGTTCGTATTTAATTACTAGCTGTGCCCGCCACTTCGTGGGCGTCCTGACAATATTTTACTCGATTTTGCTTTGCAAGTATTTCACACCAATTGTAAGAATCTTACTTTTATAGTGCTTCAGTTATGGTTTATGTATTTCCTTATATAAAGGTACCCATCCGTGGATAAAATTTTAAAATTTATAAAAATTCTTAAAATTATTGTAAAGCTCTGCAAGAGGTGTTTAAAATATTTTAATAACAATGTAATTTACGTGCACAATCTTGTTCTTCACTTTTACTAAGCGATGACAATAAAATAAATACAAACAAATCGCCTTCTGAACACAGTGTTGCCAAAGATAATATGGATAGTGTAGAAAAACCCAAGACGCAAGTGGGAATGGACAGATACATAACTGTATTGAAAAGAGGTCGAAGCCCTAAATCTTCGCAGATTGCACCAATGGCTAAAGTACAAAAAGACAAGGACCCTACCGGAATAAATTCCCATAATCGTTTTGCTATCTTGGATAGTGAAACGAGTGTACATAAAACGGCAATTAAGTCGTTCAAACCACCTCCAGTTTATTTAAGGGAGAAAAATTCAAACGATTTAATAAAAAATTTAATTACAATTATTGGCGAGAACTCATTTTATGTAATTCCCATAAAGCGCGGTAACATTGATGAGACAAAAATACAATTTATTGATGAAAGTAGTTATCGTAAAGCAGTAAGCGAGTTTGAAAACTGCAAAAAGAACTTTTATACCTATCAGCTGAAGAGTAGCAAAGGTCTACAGGTAGTCATTAAAGGTGTAGATTCATACGTTGATTCAGCTGAAATAAGAGCCGGACTCCAAAAAGCGGGTTTTAAAATAAAAAGTTTAGATAATCTCCGTAATCGGGAACGTGTCCCCCAACCACTATTTCGCGTTGAACTGGAACCTGGAGATATCAGATTGAAGAAGAACGAAATGCACCCCATTTACAATCTGAAATACCCGTTACACCGTAAAATAACTGTAGAGGAGCCGCATAAGCGTCCAGGACCTGTCCAGTGTATAAATTGTCAAGAATATGGTCATACTAGGGCTTACTGTAAGTTGCCTCCGGTTTGCGTTGTATGTGGCGAGCTACATTGTTCCGCCCAATGCGACAAAGCAAGGGATGATTCGAAAGTAAAAAAATGTAGCAATTGATTCGAAAGTAAAAAAATGTAGCAGTTAGCCCAAACAACAACACAACATGTTTCATACGCTGATATGTTAAAAACCAATCATACTGCAGTACATAAAGCGACACCGACAACTAACTCTACTCCTAATTTGCAATCGCATCCTAAAGAACAAGCACCATCTGGTAATTTTAATCGTCTCGAAGCAAGCATCGAGACGTTAGTGCATTCGATAAACAGTTTTATGAGCTCTATGAGCAGCATGATGCAAGAAATGGTACGCATGCAATCTACTATGTTGCAGGCGTTACTTAACAAACCATGAACTGTTTAAAAATATGTTTCTGGAACGCAAACGGCTTGCGCCAACACAAAAATGAACTCGAGTACTTCCTTAAGAAGGAACAAATTGATGTCATGCTGGTTGCAGAGACTCACTTAACAACAAATAGCTTTTTTAAAATAAATGGCTATATCTTATATGACACCAAAGACTCCCGTGGCAGAGCATGTGGTGGTTCAGCAATACTAATAAAGGCTCGAATCAAACATTATTTACTGTGTGATTTTTGTGAAGATTACCTACAAGCAACAAACATCTGTATTGAAGAATTTCATCAAAACTTAGTTATTTCTTCGATTTATTCACTTCCTAGGTTTCAAATATCAGAGAGTCAATACAGCGATTTCTTCAAATCACTAGGTCCCTGTTTCATAGCATCAGGCGACTACAACGCTAAACATACGTTTTGGGGATCACGCCTAATAACTCCAAAAGGTCGTGTTTTGTTTGACACAATTTCAAAAATGCGTCTGAATGTGATATCGAGTGGACAACCCACCTATTGGCCTACTGATCGACAAAAAATACCGGATGTTATTGATTTTGGCGTGATTATGGGTATTCCAAGAAACGATTAAAGCTGAAGCGTCACTTGAATTATCCTCAGATCATTCACCCACTATCGTCTATATATGGGACAAACAAAACATCATATCACCAATGACTACCACAAGCATTAATTGGTTGAAATATAGAAAGTATCTTAGTACTCATTGTTCGGAAAACATCCCGCTAAGAACACCTGAAGACGTAGAGCGGAGTCTTATTGATTTTGACCAAAACCTCAAATCAGCTGCCCAACATTCAACAATAACCCGACAATTAGCTAGATACAATCAAATTTATTCTGCAGATATCGAACGGCTCTTGGCTGAAAAAAGAAAAATTCGTAGAGAATGGCAATCACACAGATCTCCTCAACTCAAAAGCAGACTTAAAGAATGCACGAACCGGCTAAGAGACATGCTGGAATCTCGAATAGTAGCATCCCTGAAAAACTATTTGGGAGACCTTGACGTAACTCCTCAATCAGATTATTCGTTATGGCGTGCTTGTAGAAACCTTAAAAGGCCAGTCTTACGTAAGCCTAACTTGCGAACTTCAGCTGGAGGCTGGGCAAGGAGTGATACCGAAAAAGGAAATTTATTTGCTGAACATTTGAAAAAGGTTTTTACCCCAAATATATCGACTGATATAGTTGAATTGCCAGTTCTCGAGGCTAGTGCTGCAGTACCGATAAGATTTGAATTTGGTGATCTAGAAAAGGCAATAACGGATTTGAACACCAAAAGAGCCCCTGGCGTTGATAAAACCAGTAACAAGATGTTAATTGAGTTACCCCGTGTAGCTCGCAGAATCGTTCTTTTTATTTTTAATGCCATTTTACGTTTTGAGTACTTTCCCACAGATTGGAAGGTGTCCTTAGTTACCATGATTCCTAAACCAGGAAAAGACCACACAAAAATTGAATCATACAGACCTATAAGCCTTTTGTCAAATATGTCAAAGCTGTTTGAGAGGATGTTAATAACTAAGCTTAACCCTATTCTAAGCGACAAAGGATGTATTCCAAACCATCAATTCGGTTTCAGGAAAAAACATAGTACGATCGAACAAACTCACAGGTTAGTCAATGTTGTTAAGAAGACATTTGAAGAGAGAAAATACTGCTCTGCGCTTTTTATCGACGTTTCTCAAGCATTCGATAAGGTATGGCATGAAGGCCTAATATATAAGCTAAAACTGAATTTGCCAGTAAACCTATATAAGCTGCTAGATAGTTATTTAACCGAACGAAAATTTATTGTGAAAGAAGGAGATTTTTTGAGCTCACCCCAGCCAATCGAAGCCGGAGTTCCCCAAGGTAGTATATTGGGGCCCTTTTTATACTTATTGTATACTTCAGACATGCCAACTAGTAACCGAGTTCACACATCGACATTTGCTGACGACACAGCGTTTTTGAGCATTCACGAAAGACCCGAAGTAGCATCACGATATTTACAAGACCACATATCCAATTTAGAAAAATGGTTGAAGAAAAGGAGAATAAAAGTGAATGAACAAAAATGTACTCACATAACTTTCACACTGCGCAGAAAATCTTGCCCCCCTATTCGGATAAATAACCAAACAATACCTCAGCTTTCAGATGTCAAATATCTCGGCATACATCTTGACCGGCGCCTTACATGGAAACGGCACATAGAAACAAAGTTAACGCAAATGAAGTTGAAAGCAGTCCAACTAAACTGGCTAATTGGCAGAAATTCTACTCTAGCTTTAGACTGCAAACTTTTATTATACAAGTCAATTCTAAAACCAATATGGTGTTATGGCATTCAATTATGGGGCACTGCCTCAGCTACCAATGTAGAAAAAATTCAAAGGCGCCAAAATAAGATTCTACGTATTATTACATCTGCTCCCTGGTATATAAAAAATTCGAACATCCATAAAGATCTAAACGTGCCATCAGTTAAAGCAGACATAGCGAAACTTGCCATAAGGTATTTAAAGAAGCTTGAAACTCATCCGAATCCACTGGCCCGTAACATACTAACTGAACCTGGTTACATTCGACTAAGAAGGAGGGACACTGCTTCTCTCATCCGTACATCAGAGGGATAACCCACAAATTACAGTAACCGTGAAACATACATTTTTTTTGTCCAGCACTGGTTGGACTTAACAAGTATATTTTTAGACTTAAGATATGAGTAATTATTGATAGTTCAATTATATTGAAGATACAATAAATAAAAAAATGCAAAAAAAAAAAATGTAATTCCACAAAGTAAAAATACAAATTGTATTCGACTGGCGCCATCTGTTGCGTAATAGTAAAATAAAAATTAATAAAAAAAGTGTGTTGAAAATATACCAGTTTTAAACCAAAATTTTCAGTACCCTTAAACCAGAAATTCGTTTTCGCTGCTTTTTCTCCTTTTTCTCCTGGAAATAAGAAAACAAGTATCCTATATTGGGATGAGGATACTGAGGTACGTCCTCACAAATTTTTGTTAAAATCCATCCAGTGGTTTTTACGTGATGCGAACACAAACGAAAAGCAGACGGATATGAGTTACTATTTTATTATATATATAGATTATATGTATAGATTAAGAAAGAGAATTAGAAGAAAGAGAATGGAGAAAGCAACATGGATTTTCTTTAGAAAGATTCAGCTTCACACCTTTACAAGAAGTATCCGTCAATGAATGTGGGAAGATTATTTTTTGTGCTGTTATTTAAGGTATTTTATACAATACGTACCTATATGTTTTCAAAAATACCATGTCACCTGCCATATAGTCATAGTATTAATCGAATTATTGTGAATAAAATTTTATGAAAACGTTATCTAAAGAAAGTCCAGTCAATTTTAACCCTGAGCTAGTGATTTAACACCTTATATCATTGTTTCTTATAAAAACTTAAAAAAGCATGCTAAAGAATTGCTGTGAAGTCACATGTAGATGTATGATTTCTCCTGAAATAATATCTACCAAATCCCTCAACTTCTTTTTGTGGATTCACTTTCCTTGCCAAACCTTGCTGAAAACATCGCTAGTGCACAGATATATTGAATGACAAGATGTTTAAACAGGTCTTAAGACCGCAACCTAATTTCAAGGAGGATTTAGATTTAATTTTGTTATTCATTATGACATATGAATTTAATAAACTTGGTGATTTAAAGTTAGTTTCATAATCAAACCGTTTCCGTGAGCATTTCTATATAAAAATTTATTCAGTTACTAATAATTAAGTTCCCGAATTAATTGATTTGGGAAAATCGGTGTAAAAAGCTTCAAAATGTAGAAAAATCGTCACTTTTGCCAGTCTTGCTCTCAGCTTGAAAACAATTGGGTATTTGTTTTGTTTGCCTTGAATTTTTTAAATGAAATAAAAAATAATATGTATTGTGAAAATCAAGGATCGTAACGCTTATTAGTTTTATTAAAAAAGTTCTTTTTAATGATTATTGTTCAATTCTTATTTTTGTTTGCAAAATAATAGTTATTTTTCAAGTTTTATGTTTTATTTTTTGCTTAGAAAATAAATAAGTTAATAAATCAGTTAATATGGCGGACAATTCTCTTTTTACAGTAACTTGTGTTGCATGAAAGTTATGAAAACTTGCGCAAATCTATATACATTTGGATAAATAATTTCAGCGGTCTGTGTACAACTGTTCAAAAGTATGGCCATATACATCAAATTAAATGAACTATTGGAGCACTCTTTAAAATTTTGAATATTTGTACATTTTATTATAACGGTCAGAGTAATCGACATTCTGTCAAATTTTCAATGTTTTGCCAATAACGGTACAAAAGATAGGCTCAAATAGGTCAAATTACGTCACCTATGGGGACACTCTTTAAATTTTAAATTTATTTTTTTTATCAATTTCTACTGTTGGGAGCTATACCAACACGCCATTTTTTTAAATTTAATTTGGTGCTCTTTACGGTTCTTAATACACGTAAAAAACATGAATATTGTATGGAGACACCCTTTAATTTTTAATATAATGAACTGATTTTAAAATGGGACCAACCTGAAAGCATAACCTCTCAAATAAAGAAAAAAATTTAAAATCGGTTCAGAAATGGCTGAGTTCTGCGGTTACATACATAAAAAAGCAACATTCAGACGAATGGATAACCTCATTCTTTGTTTTTTGAAGTCGGTTAAAAATATGTATAAAGATCAATGCAGGTAATAAGGATTAGGTTGGTGTACTTCTGCATCGTGTAGCATTTTTCTTCATTATGTTTTGTTTTTTGTTGGTTAAAATTTATAAAATAATAAGGATGATAGAACACAAGGTTACGCCATCCCGAAAATAAAATTGAATTTTTCTGACCATGTCGGCCTAATGACGTCACGAAATTTCTTCCTATACTAGAAATTATGAGAATTTTTTAATATAAATTATGAGAGTTTATTTGCAGGGTTGCCAATTTTTGCCTATTACTTAGATTTATTTGTACGTACTTATTTAAAGCAATTTGTTGATTACAGACTTGGCATCCTTACATTGGCCGAAAAACGTGATCTAACGGGAAAACATGCGCATGGCGTAAATCTTGTCTTCTTCTTGTTATTTGGAATCCCTAGTTAAAATGGAGTTTAATGAATAAATTGCACTAAAGCTTATTATGGAAATGAAAATAAGCAAAATGTTAAAAAAATAAAAAAATATGTAATTTCACATTAAGAAAACGACAATTTATTTTTGATCAGTTGCTACGTTCTAAAATTAATATGTCTTGTTTACTTATGTATGTATTTCAAATGAAAGCTTTATTTTCCGGGCAAATTTTTAGAAATGAAAAATGTATGTACATACATATGTATATTTAAGGCATTTTTAAAAATTTTGTAAATAAAAAGGGAAAAAATTAAGAACAAACTGTGTAAAATAATTACACATATTTTGTGTAAAATTCAACAAAAGGTTTAAAAGTATAAATGTCTAATTTTAGGTCGAAAATATTCGGTAAAGTGTTGCCTACTATTATCGACCTAATTTTCAACAAATGCGTTTTAGAGTTTATAGGTATACTTAAACCCATACATACATATGTATCTATATAGATTCGTTATTTTTAGTTACATAAAAGCACAATCATGGAAATAGATACATACATATGTAGGTATAAAAAATAATAGTCAAAATAATCTTCTTCTAACTTCTGTTTCTGACAGGTCTAAAGCAAGCCACAGACGTTGCGATGAGTTGTACAACCAATTCTAGAAATCGTAGGCTGTACGCGAGTTGCCCACGAATTGTAACGGCTGTGGGATGATTGTACTCAAGTTGTATGTCGGTTGTACGAAAGATCAAAAAGTTTTGATTTTTTGTCAAGTTGTACCCACATGTCGCAACGTTTGTGTGCCTATCGCCTACTATTTTATGTAGTATTTGTGTTTAGATTTGTTTTGACCACCTTGCAGTTAACATTGG
This sequence comes from Phasia obesa, assembly GCA_949628195.1. Lineage (NCBI taxonomy): Eukaryota > Metazoa > Arthropoda > Insecta > Diptera > Tachinidae > Phasia > Phasia obesa. Next base: position 93,704,393 of record OX451217.1, read on the forward strand.
ATGTTAAATATTATTTGCGGACGATGTCAAATCTAACATATGAGAGAATATTGAACGCCACCTTACTTTGAGAGAGCTGGGTTGTTAAGTTAACTGACTAACCTAAACAAGAGCGTAAGGCGCCTAGCTTTGAACAAACCTAAATAAGAGCGCAACGTTTTGTAATAAACAGTAATGTTAACATATTTTGTTTATTAAAATCTAATAAATTTAATCGCAAAAGAGATATAAAATCGTTAGATAATGCAGAAAATAGCTAAATGGCACCACTCTTACACAAAAAAAAAAAAAAACAATAACATTTCGTTTGCACCCAACTTCACTATAAAGCGTTTGCTTCATACATTTTGACAGTTATTTTACGCCTTACGCCCTTGTTTAGGTTGAGCAGTAAGTTGTGCACGAAATCGCACGCTAAATTGTATCGTTTGTGGAGCGCATACAACTGATTCCTAGAATTTTTTATACAACTCATCGCAACGTGTATGGCTTGCTTAAGCTTTCTTGAGCAAACAATGAAATGAAGTAGACAATTTACAACGCTGTTTAATAACACTTTAAATTGTGCAGATTAATTTAAGAAAACTATCATTTCTCAAACATACCCACATACATATGTATATTTACATGTGCATGCATAAAAACAAACAAAAAATGCGCAATTCATACCCAACCCACACTCAACATTGAAATCCCTTAAGTGATTTCGATTCGATAACAATATCAGGTACAACAAACAGCAACTACTAACTAACTACGAACTACATTTGCAAACTCAGCCGTATTTACATACACACATATATTTACGGGTTGTATTTAAAGTGGTTTGTGTATGCAATCTTATGCTAGTATGAGCGAGCAAAAAGGTGATACCATGTTAATTTTTCTTGAAATAAACATACACACATCCATACATTTCGGTGGATGAGTAATAAAGAGAAATGCTTACGTACTCAGAATGTTTTTTTCTTTTGTTTTTTTTTTGGGAAAAGATAATGTTATTATTGTTGTACTTGTATGGATTGAAGCTGCCCCTGTATTTTAAAATCTAAGAATTGGTGGCATTTAAAAACGCAAGCATGTGCAGCTAGCACTGCCCACTCTAGTTAAGTATATTGTAATGATAATTTCTGTTGTTTATGGGAAGGGCTTTTATTGTGTTTTTTTCCTTCCTTGTACTTCTTTCGAACAGAAGGAAAGAGAGAAAACAGAAAATTGAAATAATGCTTTCTCTTTTGCACTTCATTCTGTGAGAGTTAATGATTCAATGGCTAACCACTAGCTATTATCATGCATTGGGAGTGTAGAAAGCAGTTGCTATGGCCGCCATTATCTAACACCAATAAGAGAGTCACTATATTTGTGAGTGAAAATATGTGAAAGTCAAAAAAATAATTCCAAGTTGGTAAGAAAACAAATGGGAGCTGGGCTAAGGTATGTAATAACACGTATATATGATTTTAACTGTTTTTTCTTGTGTGATTTGGTAGCTGAGGTTACCGGTGTCTGTAATTTGATAACTTTTAGGAAATGAGTGACTGAGCATTTCGATTCACTCAAATGTGAAAAGGTACAACAAACACATGGCTGACTTTGTTTTTTTTTTGTATCTGGAACAAGTTAGCGACGTCTGTAATCACAAGTGACTTCTGTTAAACTCAAACGGAGTACATGTCTCAGTATGATAACTGTTGGTTTTGTGTGCGGTTCGTGAGTGCGCTTCGACGAGATTAAGGAGAAAAATCGATACGTAAAAAACAAGATTTAGTGCGACAACAAAAATTATATGAAAAAAAAACAAATTCCACAATAATTATGTATATCTGTTTGTGTGTATTTAATTTTTAAAATTAAACCAAAAGTTAACAACTTTGTACTGTCACTTCTAATCAATCAAGTGCATACTTTAGAAATCGTCTTTGTTCCGACTATATTGTGTCGCAAATCTCAAATCGGTGAAGTTTTTGGTAAAAGATGTTGATAAAAAAAATTAATTGCGTAAAAAACAAATGAAATTAACGAATGCCTTGCTACTTTACTAAATAAAAGGTAGCAAAATAGTGTTAAATATACCAATCAAGTTAAAAAAGAAGATAATTCCAATTTATGCATCGAATTAGAAATATATACAAAAGTAAATAAAAAAACAAGCAAATTAAAATAGTGCTTATACAAAAAGCCAATAAAAAATTGTCATGTTGATTGAACCGGGAATCAATCGAGAATTTGGATCTATTGCACCAGCCAGTTTTAATATACCATCATACTGGAAAATGGATCCTCCAAGGCTTCCAACGATGAATAATGCAGCAGCAGGTAGTGTCGGTCCCATGCCGCCATTACATCCGAATGGTAAGTAAAACCCAAAACGTTTGCCGACGGCAGCTCTTAAAAGCTTTTCAACACTGGAAAGTGGGATACATACATACATGTATACATGTATGTATGAATGTATGTATGTAGTTATGTGTGTATTTTTGTATGTATGTATGTATGTATGTATGTATGTATGTATCACATACAAAGCGGCCAAGGCCTGGATCATCTATTAAAAGTTTTTAAAGATGTTTCTTCGAGTGCTTTATCTTATAAGGAATTTTTTATGTATGTAAGTACATACGTAAATATGTATATACGTACACTATTATTTAAAGGAAATGTCAAAAAATTACTACCCCGATATTCTTAAATATATTTTGTTTACTATATAAAGAGAGAAATTATGTTCATTAATATTTTGTTGCTGTGTTTGAGTGTAAATGAGTGATTAGGTCAATTTTACAGTTGGTCGATACAAAATGCAGTTTTGTTGTGCACATGTGTATACCTATTTATTTTCTTTGCTATTTAATTAAAAATTAAAAGTACATACATATGTACATAGGTTGTTTTAAAATGCGAACAAGTTAAAAAAACAAGTAAGAGAGCTATATTCGGCGGTGCCGAATCTTCTATACCCTTCAGCACGGTGATTTTATATATACAGACATGTACAGCATTATTCATATTGTTTACTCTTTATATAAATTAAAATAAGTCATATGAAAAACAACTCTTTATTCATGCTTTAAAGTAAATGAAGACAGCGGTTACGCAGCTTAATGAAAGCAAATTCCGTTGGCTAAAATTGCCGCCGTGTAGTGCGCTGCTTAATGATATTGAAGACGACAGCTACAACGTAAACTCTGACATTGTTGCAGAAATACCTATGTAGTTTGCTTTTTAAAATTAAATAACTTTTAAAAAAAATAATAAATATTTCTTCAAAAACTTTTTGTTTGTAAATGAATTTGTAATTTATAATTTTGTGACATTTTCTTTTGTTAAATAAAATAAAATTGTTGCATACAAAAATAGAAATTAGCCTAAGACTGCAGCCTCAACGGTGGTCATGTAGCCATGTAACTTTACTGGCTTTAAAATAATCGTGCATGTGTTTTTAATTTTTGACAGTTTGTAGTCGGCACCCTGATGCTGTCTGTGTGTTTAATGCATCTAGGTTTTAAAACAGAGATCTCATTTAATTAAGTATCAAACATACATATTTAAAAAAAATATGTAACATAATTCTTATAATAATTCTAACACTCATGATTTTCATTTTTATAGAAATACTAGCTATCTCCGGTGCGCTTCGCTACACCCTTCCACAAAAAATAAAATAAACACTTGGAAGAAAAGTATGACCAACCTGTAACGCGAAAACGCACGCTATTCTCAAGTCAAAAATGTTCCCATCCAACCTGTTTTTGCTAGACTATACTTATGAACACGATAACAATTTTATTCTTATCCAGTCTGTATTTTGCCAGACTATACCTAATGTAGTTCTCCTGGTACGCGATAATAATTTGTCACTTTGTGTAGGAGGTACCACGCCCTGTATTTAAATTCAGTCTGTGTTTATCTACACAATGTATCTTAATATGGGGGTAACTGGTGCAAAATTCAAAGGCGCTACCTACTGCAGTTCTCTAGATACAGGATAATAATTTTTACTTTGTACAGGGGGTACCACCCTCACTGTCCCAATTCAGTCTATGTTTTTCTAGATTATACGCATGAGTATGGGGTTTACTTGTACCCACTTTGAAGACCATACCTATTACAGTTCTCTATATACACAATAATAGCACAAAGGCTTCTCTTGCAAAGTTTTAAGGCGCTATCTATTGCAGTTCGCCAGGAACACTATAATAATTTTTCACTTTGTGTGGGCGGTACCACGCCAACTATTCCGGCTACAACTCATGAACCAATACACATACAGAGACCGTTTATTCATAAAAACCTTGGTATTGACGTCACCTTTTATATAAACTTTTCAGAAACAAAATCGGCCTATCGTACGGGTCGAAGAAAGGATGGATGCTATTTTTTACACAAATCTGCTTAACAGTTTTGTGATGCCTTACGCAGAATAGAAAATTCCGCTTTAATTTGTGTTTCAGCCAGACAATGACCCGAAACACACATCGAAGTGGGCAAAAGATTGGGTTAAAAAAATGGGGTTGATGTTTTAAGTTGGCTTGCTCAGTTGCCAGTCTTAAAAACATTGAGAACTTGTGGCGAATAGTTAAAATAGCTCTTAAGGGAAAACATGCAACAAATAAAGATCACTTGTGTATGTACATAGATAAAATTTTTTTAATTGTTTTTATTAAATTTTGTGAATTTTTTTTTATTTCTTTCTGTAATCTATATTGAGTTAGAATGGTCCGACTAAAGCGAAAAAAAATAGTAAAAAAAATGTTTGTCATAATGGCCCCCCATGTGCCTTTTAACTGCTCCTGTTTACCAGTGGGCACCCTGTGGGTCCATTGGGTATCTCTATGTGCATTGCTTTCTATAAAGGTCTTTAATACAAGCAGAAAATCCCTACCAACCTACAAACAAACAAAAACCGCCCCTCGCAGGGGGTTATTAATCCCCCGATATTTGTATACTCTCCTTGCGATCTACCTGCCGGGGTCTAATATTTATTTGACAAAAAAGCAAAAGACAATCATTAAAGCCGAAAAAAAACGTGAAAAATATAAGTAGGCGTGGTTTTTGGCCCCTCAAAAGGAATCATCCGATATTGCTGAATTGCAATTCCAAAATTTTCGAAACTATGCCTGACAAATTGGTGTGCCTAAATTTTTGGTATCTCTTCTGGTGCCTTGGCAAATGACATTACTACCCGAACACGGACATCGCTTAATAAACTTCTCAATGTATAAGAGTCCAGAATATATATACATACTTAATGGGGTCGGAAATGAATATTGTAGAAATAACACACGGAATGATAAACTTATATACATACATATACCCTCTCCACCTGTGGTGAAGGGTATAAAAACTATTTAAATTGTGTAGTAAAAACATAATTACAAATATCATAGCAGCTTAGAGCATATAAAATGAAGCCCTTATCTAAAGTAGTGAAAGTTTGAATTACATTGATCGACCTCAAAATCAGCTTTGGTAGTTTTCATGTTAAAATTAAAAATCGGTAGAATGTACCAATTTCCCATAAAACTAAATTTATTTTGCACAGCCAAATAAATAATCTTTTTAAGATTTAAACTAAAAATTATTTTGATATTTTTTTAAATAAAATCTTTATGTTGGTGTTTTTGTTAAAGTTTTTATTTTTGTGTTTTGGTGTTTGACTTCTTAAATTAAGATAACCCCATCTTAATTTTTATAAATAATTTTGCCTATTCTAAAAATGTGGTTAAAACTTGATGACCCTGCTCGAAAACATAAGCGCGATACTTACATATTTTCCATTAATTTTTTATTTATGGTTTTTTAAATTTAATGCATTTTTTGTAAGCGTAGACTTTTGACGCATTAGTTATATATTCACTAGTCGGCATATTTATTTTGACATACCAGTTGTTTTTCTTCTCTTTTTATTCCCGATCCTATGCAGTTAAAAAATTAAATTAAAAATATTTAAAATAATAAAAAATATTGTAGTTTATTAGAACACAAAAGATCTCTCACATTTTAAATGTTTTGTATTATTTTTTTTTTTAATTGAAACTAAAAAATGAGAATTCAGTATGCGGCATAAGTATTTTGACATACTTTTATATACCATATTTAAAAAAAATGGGAACTTGAAGTAAACGAAAATTAGTAATATTTATTTAAATTAATTAAAAATGTATCCTCCTTTAGCATTTAAAACTTTTTGGAGGCGAATCGGAACGGAATCCAACAAAGACTGTAGAAACTCGATTGGAATCTCTTTCCAAGCATTTGTGACCGTTTCATCTCTTGTTCTTGTCAAATCCGCAGATCTATTTCTATAACATTTAAATCTGGACTTTGGAGGCCAATCCAGAGTTTGAACACCGGCCTCTGTTATAAATTTTGTGATCATCTTGCTCTTATGACATGCCGGAGGGAAACGCATATTCATTCAGTATTCTTAAATATTGATGTTGGTTCATGGAACCGTCAACAGGAACCAAGTCTCCCCTACTCCATTACATAAATTAGATCCCCAGAACATAACGCCTCAACCTCCATGGCTTACTTTCTGGCATACAGGTGCAACTATTTTATGGATTTTTTTATTTAATCTGCCAAAAACTTTTTTGAGTGGTGAGTGGTACTCGAAACTACTCTCGTCAGTCCAGAGTACATTACGCCAGAAGGACAGAGGTTTGTTGATATAGTTTTTAGCGAATTGAACGCGCTTAATTTTTTTGGAGTAATAAAAGGGATGGTTTTTGCAATGTATGCCGACGAATTGTTCTTTCACTTATCTGATTATTTGTGCTGTTATTCCACTCCATAGCAGCACTTTTGGGTGTTTTCAGTGGGTCGTTATTAAATTGTCGAACAATCAGCCGGTCCTCATAGATGGTAGTATTGCGTTTTCTACCTGTTCGGGGCAAGTTAGTAGTTCGTTAAATTTTTATATATTTTTTTATTTAATAATAAATTGTTTGTCGTGACAAATTATATTCTTTTGCAATATTTATTTTTTTTTTTAAAGAGAAGTACCACTCAGGCAGTTAATGCCTACATAAACTGTGGTACTTCCTTTGGAAAGGGATAGTAGTAGATAAGAAAGATGGTTAGTGATAGTAAAGCTTCGATTCTGGCAACACTGCAATTGCACGTTATGATTATTTTTAGAACAGTATTGCAGCACCTGGTGTTATTTAGGCGAATTAGTTCGAAGCTAGCATAGCCAATTTATAATTATTTTACTTCGCCGGCGATTTAGTGCTATGTGGTAATACCAGCGAAGGAGGGCGCTGTGATATGCATTATTGTGAAGAAAAATTAATACATATCAGAAAAATTGATGTTGCCACGGCTGAGATTTGAACTCGTGACCATTGCTTAGTAGTCAACGTGCTAACCACTTAAGCTACAGCACCCTCAAATATACCAGAAATATAACAGAAATACCCAAGTTGTATTTTGTTACAATTTTCGTTCTAACAGTTTCAGTTAATTCAGCTGTTTTTACCATCTTAGTGAATTAAAACACAAATTTGTATGGTAATTTTAATGAAGCATGATAAATAAATCAAAAACAGGGACTACAACGTACATAACTTTAAATAAAAACAAAAAATCACTGAAATCAGCAAATGTCAAAATATTTGTGGCGTTACAATTTCTCTACTCACCTGATTATCTTGCTACAGAAAAACAAAATATATAAGCAAAATCACAAAATAGTTTAAAAACATTGTACTTAGAATTGGTTCGAAAAGTAAAACACAACAATAGTTCCGTTATATGAAGATTGAATGTAAACAATAAGCGAATAGCCGATATTGCCGTATGTCAAAATAAATATGCCGACTAGTGTATAACTTTTCTAAATCAAATTTAATAAAAAAATAAAAAAACAGAATTTTTGCTTTTTTCATGTGTGTAAGGCTCAATTTTTAACCTTGTATATAAAGTAAGGGTGCTGTAGCTTAAGTGGTTAGCACCTTGACTACTAAGCAATGGTCACGAGTTCAATAGTCAGCCATGGCAACATCAATTTTTCTGATATATATTAATTTCCCTTTATAATAATGCATATCACAGCGCCCTCCTTCGCCGGTATTACCACATAGCACTAAATCGCCGGCGAAGTAAAATAATTATTAACTAAATAATTTATAATTAATTATAGCTGCAATTAATGATAGCTTCAAATCAATTCGCCTAAATAACACTAGAGGCGCTTGCAACACTGTTCTAAAAATAATCACAACGTGTAATTCCAGTGTTGCCATAAGCGAAGCTTGACTATCACACTAACCATCTGTCATCTACTACTATCCCTTTCCAGGGGAAGTAACACAGTTAATGTATGTAGGCATTAATTGCCTGAGTGTTACTTCCCTTAAAAAAAAAGAAATGTCACTTATCAGAAAATTGTATTTAAATACAAAATTTCGCTCTTCATCACACACTTATATGTCAAGTTTTTCATTGATAAAAAAATGTGTGGCCATTGATAGTATTTTTTATGTTTTACATAAATAAAGTAAAATACATAGTATATTGATACTGGGCAATGAAAAAATCAAAATTAATATTTTATTTTTATTTTCTATCAGCAACAAAAATTAAAAAATTGGCAGAATACACCTGTTCTGCAAAATTTTCTGCAATTGTTTTGATATTTTGTAATACGGTAAAATTATATATTTAGAAACAATTTAAATAGAAAATGAACTGCTTCTTTAAAACTCTGATTATCAGTGTATTTTTATTATGTAAACAAAAGTATTGAGTACCCAATTGATAAGTATGGAGTATTATCGAGTAATTAAAAGTAGTAGCAATTGCCAGCACTATATGGGACTGAGAAACTGAAACTCTATTTAAAAATAACTCAAATTTAAATAAAAATTAACTAAATTCACAGTTAATTTTTAATTTTAATTGCGAGCCGTGTAATTTGTGTGGTCTTATAATTAATTTATCTGCATAAAATTATTAAAATTTGTTCAAACATAGACCATTATGTTTTAAATATCTGCATTCATACTGATTATGATTCAGTCGTACGAGTTTTGCCTTCATAACAGCAAATACACTAATTTCTTAATATTCGTATCACAAAAAGGTCCTAATGCTGCAATATGTTGTCAAAATGTTGTACTATCAGAAAATTGTAAATAAAACACGCTTCTCATGAATTTTAATTAAATACGGTTCGTTTTCTTTGTAACATATCTGCTTTATTCTTATAGAGTTAGAGTGAAGTAGGTTTTGAAGGGATTTTTAAAAATCAAAAATCGCTAAAATTTGTATAAAAATGTTATTTTGCCATAAAACTCAAAATATATCGCAAACTAATGGAATCTTAAAACTTGCTATTTGTAAGACTTTGAATGCAGATATTTGGATTTTCTAACTAACCGAATCGGAGGAATCATTTTGAACAACGGTTAATCGGAGGACCATAGCCAATGCAAAAAATGTAACTTATAGGCAGAGAACTCCAAAACCCCACGCCGCAAAAAAAGTTTTTTTTTTCACCCTGTTTTTTATTTACATGTAATGACAAGTTGTTATAACATTGTAATATTCGTGCGGAATTAAGATAGACTTATCTTACCACGTAGTGTCATCCGCCCAGCTGATTTCGTAGTTCGACATGTCAAAAGTTGTATGTATGTGTTAAGAAAACAAATAAAAAATCATACAAGCCTTTTGAGTTTTCTTCTGTTTTTGACAATAAAATGCCATGTTGTTATTACATTTGTTGTATTATTCAATAGCAGTTTGATATTCAGAACCTAATTAGAAATGTATGTTGATTCAGATTTTGAAAAACCTCATCGGCCAGGTGTCTAAATATGCCTTAAAAGCATGATTTCAAGTGCTTTAGATTTCAAGTTATTTAAAATTGTTTGATTAAGAGACGTTTCGTCAAAATTTTGAATAGTAAGCATATCTGTCTAAAAACAGCAGAAATTTGTTTATCCAATCAAAGAAAGATTAATTCTTGCAAAAAAAAACCGACTACAAAACAAATATATGTGCATCAATTCTTAACTAAAAATTTATAAGGAAGTAATCTGTAAGAAATAGTACTCAAATCAAATTATTTTATACTTGTTGCTCTAACGGACATAGTAATGTACGTTCTGTACATTCAAATGTCTATCCATAACGGTTCAGCAGATAAAGCCATATACGACAAATTACCTCAGATATGAGGACACCCTTTATTTTTTACACTTATTATTACTGACACAGCAATAAAAAGTAACGGTTCCAAAGATATGGCTTTATAGGTTAAACACTATCACCTAGGGGATACCCTTTAATGTAAAATTTTAAATTAAACACTTATTTTAAAGCACAGATTCTTTGTAAATTTCAAATGTCTGTCTAAAACGGTTAAAAAGTTTGGCCATATGCATCAATTTACATCAACTATTGAGACACCCTTTATAACTTTAAATATTTATAAATGTTATTATACGGGACATAGTAGTGGAGATTCTGTCTAATTTTTAAGTGTTTGTGTATAACGGTTCAAAAGATAGGGCTAGATAGGTAAAATTGTATCAAGTATGGGGACACCCTTTAGTTTCCAAATTTAAATTATATACTTGATGTTATAAAGGACTTAGATATACAGGTTCTTTGTAAATTTCAACCGTCTCTCTGTTACGGTTCAAAAGTTTTGCAATATACATCAAATTACATCAACTATTGGGACACCCTTTAACTTCTAATTATAAATATTTAATTTCTGATTATAAATATTGGATATTCTATCCAATTTTCAAGTGATTGTCTACAACGGTTCAAATGGTTCATATATTTAAATTGACGTCACATATGGGGACACCCTTTAATTTTTAAGTTTACTTTTTTATTAATTTCTGTTATTGGCAGCTACAGTGATATGCAGTTTTTTAAAATTTTAAAAGGGTGCTCTTTACGGTTCATAATACACGTAAAAAACACGTATGTTGTATGGGGTCACCCTTTAATTTTCAAAATTCTGAACTTCTTTTAAAATGGGACCAATCTGTAAGCATTTCCTTTCTAATAAAGAAAAAATTTTTCAAATCGGTTCAGAAATGACTGAGTTCTGCGGGCACAAACATAAAAAAAAGCAACATTCAGACGAATAGATAACCTCCTTCTTTTTTTAAAGTCGGTTAAAAAGTATAAACGTCTTAATAGTATTCGTATTTTATTTTCCGCTACGGACAATAAAATTAAAACCGTATTTGGTAACTGTAAGCTGAGGAAAAATTAATGGGGATTTTTAAACAATACCTTGTATTCTTCAAAGAATACAATACACTTTGAACTGAAAATTTCCTTAAACCTAAGTTTTATAGATTCTGAAATGTATACATATTTTAAATTATCAGTTTGATTTTAATCCTAGTTGGAATTGTTCTTTTTTTAATTTAATTTTTTCTTTGAAATTTTAATATATGTATGTGTTCAATATTGTATTAATTTTTCTTTAAGAAAATATACAAATATATAAAATCGTCGGTAGGCGAGCGCTGAGGCGATGTTAGGACATTACTTCACTTGTTATTTAATATTACATATGTATAACGATTTTGTAGTTATTTGCAACAAATAATAATAATAAGTCAATAAATAAGAAATAATCTTATCTCAATCTTATCTTATCTTATAATAGAACCAAAAATTTATGTCTTTAATTTTTGTACCTGGAATATCAGAACGTTTAAAAAAATCAAAAATCTTTGATAATAATAAATAGTAGATTGGCATTCAAAACACATAATACATTGAAGATTATTCAGTAAAACTAAGACACTTCTAGTTAGGTTATGCCTCTACTAGTGTTGGGATTTGTGGTACAATTGTACCAAATTTCGTACAATTTACACATCATACAATTCCATATAAAGTTTATTCAATAATTTTTTTTATTTCATCAATATTTTTTCTTACAATAACAAACATTTCCAATTTCAAAGTTCTTCAACCCTGTCTAGAACTAAATAATTGCTACATTCTTCATTTACGTTCACGATTTTTATTATTTAATTTGATAACCCTTATATGTATAAATAATAGGTAAGTTAGTAAGGTCTTTTTGCTAAACCAGAGTGCTTGAACTTATTTCTGTCGCCTCAATCCGTTTCCGGCAGTATTTGGCCAATATCTTTTTCTATTATTTCTAAAGAGACATCGTCCAAATAACTCGAACATACTCTATCGAATTAAGATCAGGTCACTTTGGTAGAGTTTTAAGCATATGCAGGAAATTACAGAATAACCAGCTGCTAATTTGTAATACTTTTGCTTATAAAATGTGTAGGTATCTTGGCAAAATAATTGTTAGTACATAAATTAGCAACACAAAAACAGTAATTCAAGAAATCGAGGTCAATTATCATTACTATACCCTAATATAATGATTTAATACATTTTAATGTCGAACCAAATTTTGGTACAATTTATGCTGATTTGGTACAATTTTATCATTGGGGCGGTACAATTTGTACATTGTTAGATCCCAACACTGGCCTCTACTAGAATAGAAGTCTGGCGAAATAAGTCGAGCGGAGAGAAGAAAATACTCTCTTAAGCTAGTGTTACAGGCAGGGGTGCTAGGTGAATTTATGAAAAAATCGTCAATTACCCGATAAAAAGTAAAAAAATCGTATAAATAAAAATATTTTTAAACTATTTTTTGTTTATATTTTTGTTAAAAAACAGCTTACGACACATTTAACATTTTCTTAAATTAAATCGTAGATACAATTACATAAATAATACCTTCAATCGAGTCATTGTCTAAAGAATTTTTTTTCTAAGAATTTTGAATATGTCATATTTTGGAAAAACTCATAGTTTTATTTTGTCAGTTGCCTTGAAATCCAAAAATTTAGGGTCATATTCATATTTTCGATTTATAACAGGTTTATAAAACTAATTTTATAAAATAAATATTTTTTTTATGAATTTTAACTCTTAAACTTTTAAAATTAGAAATCTAAAACTAATTTTTTCGTAAAAAACTTAAGGAAATGCCTTATAATTTTATATTAGTAATTAACTCATACTATTTTACTATTTTAAAAATTATTAGACTTTTAATCTTCTTATAAATTAAAATATTGTGTCATTATCTTATAAAATACACTTAATTATTATATAAGCAATTATTAAGGAACCAACCTTATAATAGTTCAATGTTACGCTGTCACTATTAGCAAATCCAGATTTATAAAATTGCTCTTGAGTTTGAAGGATAAAATTAATTCTACTGATAAAATATGTTTTGGAGTTATCAATACTGTCAACACTAGAAGTTAATGAGAAACAACATCTTAATAAAAATACTTTTGTGGTCCAATGTTCCTTACAGGAACTACGGGATATAGTATATCTTTAGACTTTATTTGCTACAATTTAAAATAACATAATTTTTAGACTGTTTGATAAGGTAATTACATTATACCTTGCTAATATTTTTAGAAAAGAAGAGAATTAGAGACTGTTGTATAAGGAACACAATTTCAAGGTCTAAGTAAATAGCATTGCAACTTTTTTTTTCATAATTTATTTATTGTATCTTTATCTTAAGTCTAAAATAAAAATACATATACTTGTTAAGTCCAGCCAGTGCTAGACAAAAAATTATCACCTCAATCCCATGAAAAAACTCCCAAATTTTTCTATCGTGAATGATTTCTTCCGTAAAATACAAGTAAATTGTTATTGGAATCATTCACGATAGAAAAATTTGGGAGTTTTTTCATGGGAATAATTATTCGTGATTGGGGTGTATATGTTTCACGGTGGCTGCTGTCATTTGCGGGTCATCACTCTAATGTTTGGGCGAGAGAGCAATGTCCCTCCTTCTTAGACGAATGTAACCACGTCCGCGGGCCAGCGGATTTGGATGTGTTTCAAGCTGCTTTAAATACGTTACTACATATTTCGCTATTTCTGATTTAACGTTTAGATCTTTGTGAATGTTCGAGTTTTTTTATATACCAGGGAGCAACTGTTATCATCCGTAGAATCCCATTTTGGCGCCTTTGGATTTTTTCTACATGGCTAGCTGAGGTAGTTCCTCATAATTGAATGCCATAACACCAAATTGGTTATAGAATTGACTTTTACAATAAAAGTTTGCAATATAAACCAGTTTTCCAAATTGATTATGTGGTCTTATAAATGCTGTGATGCTACTTGGGCGCTTTCATGAATACTTAAGTTAGCTATGTCATCAGCAAATGTTGATGTGTGCACTCGGGAGCTAATTGGCATATCTGATGTGTACAGAAGGTACAAAACGGGTCACAAAATACTCGGGTATGTTCTGTAATCCGAATCCAAGTGAAATTGATCCGAATGAAATTTTAAATTGTCATAACTTTTAAATCTTACAACATTTTAATATTATTTTTTATATTATTTGTTTTTATTCACGCATGATTCCTTTTGAAAATTTATTTAAATAAATATTTTGTGAGTATAAAATATTTATTTTCAAAAAATATAATAATCGAAATTGATTACTATGGGGAAAGCATATCCAGATAGCTATTTCGCTAGTGCTCAACTAGCTCATCAGTGGATTTTTCCCAATTTTTTTTTTTTTTTTTTGAATAAAAACTCAGATTCTTATGCTTAATAGACTAAATGAGAAGTTCAATCAGTTTAGAAAGAAAGCCAAATCTAAATTTCTAAACAAAATAAAAAACCATAGTAACCATTTCGATTTCAAAAAGTTTATTTTATTCTTCTTTCAATTATCTACATTAAGGGTTTCCATTGGATACCATTCATAATGTATCAAAAAAAGTTTTGAAAAACAAAACTACAAATTAAAAAATTAAAAATACGAAAATCGTATTTACTCAGCGTGCGCATGCTGTTATATACAAAAAATTATATTTGGATTGGTTATATATATTATTTGTTTTTATTCACGCATGATTCATTTTGAAAATTTATTTAAATAAATATTTTATGAGTATAAAATATTTATTTTCAAAAAATATAATAATATAATATAAGCATAAGAATCTGAGTTTTTATTAAAAAAAAATTGGAAAAAATCCACTGATGAGCTAGTTGAGCACTAGCGAAATAGCTTATGCTTTCCCCATAGTAATCAATTTCGATTATTATATTTTTTGAAAATAAATATTTTATACTCATAAAATATTTATTTAAATAAATTTTCAAAAGGAATCATGCGTGAATAAAAACAAATAATATATATAACCGATCCAAATATAATTTTTTGTATTATTTTTTATACATTTGATAAATGACCATTCACATAACTTCCTTGATTGCTAATGTTTTAAAAAATTAGGCACAACTAAGTTATATTTTTCTTTGAAAATTTATTCGATTTCAATTTCACTCGGTTTCGGATTACAGAACATACCCGACTATTTGGGGAACTCCGGCTTCAATTAGCTGAAGCGAGCTTAAAAATCACCTTCTTTTAGTAAAAACTTTTGATTCGTTAAATAATTTTTTAAATAGGTGGGCTGTCTACTCGAGATCACATTTAGATGCAATTTTAAAATTATGTCAAACAAAACTGCGACCTTTTGGAGTTATTAGACGTGATCTCTAAAACGTATGTTTAGCGTTTTAGTCGCTTAATGCTATGAAACAGAGACCTAGTGATTTGAATAAGTCGCTATACTGACTCTCTGATACTTGAAATCTAGGAGATGAATGAATTTAAGAAATAACTAAGTTTTGATGAAATTCATCATTGCAGAGGTTTGTTGCTTGAAGGTAGTCCTCACAAGAGTCACACAGTTAAAAATGTTTACTTCGAGCCTTTATCAGTATTCCTGTACCACCACATGCTCTGCCACGGGGGTCTGTAGTATCATATAATTTATAGCCATTGATTTTAAAAAAGCTATTTGTTGTTAAGTGAGTTTCTGAAACCAGCATGGCATCATTTTGTTGGTTCTTAAGGAAATACTCGAGTTCATTTTTGTGTTGGCGCAAGCCGTTAGCGTCCTACAATGGGTGGACTCATTAAACTTGAAAAGGTGGAGGGAGACTACTACGTGTCGTCTCTTCCCTTGACTTTGAGCGGAACAAATTAGCTGGCCACAAACAAGGCAAACTGGTGGCAACTTCCAGTATGCCCTAGTGTGGCCATATTCTTGGCAATTAAACACTGGACGGGACCTGATCGTTTATGTGGTTCCTATTCTGTGATTTTACGGTGCAAAAGGTACTTCAGATTGTATATAGGGTGCGTTTCATTTTTTTTTTAATGTCATATCTCTAGGTACCAGTTCAACTCGGAAAAGTGGTTCTCTATATCTGAGATTATCTACATTTTTTACCTTAAATGCCGCTTTCTGAAGGCCAGCTATTATCGCCTTTAATAATTACATTGCTGCTCTTGAGTTGATAGGTATAAAAGTTTTTTTTTTTGCATTTTTCGAATTCATTTACAATTTAACTATATCTGGTTTCGTCAATTACTTGTATTTTTGTCTCGGTTACTCGAATGTTTATGTTATTCGAATCTCTATCTTTATGTACTTTAGACATTGATAATTGCGAAGATTTAGGGCTTCGTCCCCTTTTGAATACCTTCAGGTATCTATCCATTCCCACTTGCGGCTTGGCTTTTTATGTACTGTCCATTATTGTTTTGGTCGTACTGTATTTAGAAGGCGACGACGGTTTATTAACATTTATATTGTTATCATTATTTAGCAACAACGGTGAACAAGAACGTGTGTGGTAAATTGGCGTAGAATTTAAAAAACACACCAGTTTTTTATTTTTATTTATTTCGGTGTTTTCATTATTCGCACTTTTTACAGAAATATTTAAACTTGAGTGACTCATAAATAAACCCTCGCACTGTACTTTTGGTTTTTCTTATTACTTAAACAAGAAAAAAATACAACTTATTTGTTATGTATAAAACTGGTTTTATTGTTTTTGTTTGTTTAAAATTCACTCACTAAATTTTGTTGTGTTAAACGTTTATTGCGAGCTTAAGAAGTCGTGTCTTCTTAAGCTCGCAATAAACGAATAACTATTTGACGAATAACTAGAAGCCTTGCAACTGAATACAGTTTCCATGTCATAACTACGGCGCCATTGCTACAAAATCATTCTTGTTTTATTTACAACTTCTTTAAGCGATTGGTCTACTTTTAACAACTCCAAAAACTTTATATATTAAAACAGTCTATTTTTGGCATTGACTTTATACAATCAAATTAAAAATTTCCACTTTTTTGGACAAAAATCTTAAAAATGACTATAAATCGTTAAATCTGGCAGCCGTGATTACAGGGCAGTTTTAGTTGCTGAGCTCCTGCTTTCCATAGAAGTGAAGGGAGTGCAGATCTTTTTGCTTCTCTTCTTCAGTCCCTCGGGTTCTGAGCGAAGTTGTCTTGTAAACATGGTCCTGGAACCACGTGAAATCCCTAATTACGGTGGAACAGCATACTCCAGGGATGCGTGACCAAGAGGATGTTCGTTTCTAGTATGCGAATTCTGGATCCTGTAGGCCTCCAGTTTCAACACAGTCCTGACGCGCATAAAGACATCTGGATGGGTGGAAATCATTTTTACCATAACTCATAGGAATCAAAGGAATTCTATTTTTTAAATAAAAAACCTTTCCATAAGAATCCGAAAGGGAAAAACCAGGACGCATCGCAAGAAACGGAAGGGTTAATCGCTAAAGTAACTCCGGTCTTAATTGGCCAAGGGAAGAATACAGAAGAGATGGACAGCAACGCCACGCAAGGTCAACTGCTGAATGTTTTTCCTATGGCATTGAACCGTTATATTCCGATAGGGAAGGAAGCCTGGTTAGAAGGGCATAGATTAATCCCTTTAGGAGGATATTTGCAGAGAAAGACAAGGAAACCTGGCAAGGTGTGGACGGGTCAGTCTTTGTAGATACTCCTGCGCTATGGATGTTAATGTGGATGAATTGGACGTATCTGGTCTGGTAGCCTTAGATAAGTCCTTTACGGAAGCAGGTACCTCAACCCGTCCCTGCAGGTGTCTATGCAGATCACGACTAAAGGTGAAAGGCAGAGGCAGGAGAGAAGTATCTGGCAGCGAAGTCGTCATCAGCGATATTGATGCGTTGTTTTCACGAGGATAGTTGAATATTGCGTTAATCTAGGAAGCTCCCCCCGGGGGTACTAACTGTCACTGCAGGATTTGCAAAAGCTTTGACAAAATGCTCTTGCGGGAAATGGGGGTAATAGACGCCAGGGTTTCTGGAAACTGAATCTAACAAGTCTGTTTTAGTATGGGTCCTCTTCGAGGCCCGACCAGTGCCTAAAGGTCTGGTACCACGGGAACCGGTGCAAAAGCAATGGTCAAATTACTACGACAGTACAGAAAACATTGCAGTCGCGTATAGAGTTTTATTTTCCTGGAAACTTTAGTTCTAATGGTTCATGAATTTCTGTTATTAGGGATGTTAGTAAGAGAAGACAGAATGAGGCTGAAAGGATAGTATCAGAAGTGCATTTCTGTCTTTGCACCATTTCAAGCGGCTGAAATGGATGGAATTATGTGGGATATAAACACATTCCTTGAAAGAATTAGGGAAATATTTATAGCCTATCTAGCGACGGGCTATATCCCATTGGCTTGGAGGTAAGCTAATGTTCTTTTTCTTCTCAAACCGGGTAAAAGGGAATACACGGAAGTCAAAACTTTACCAAAATGCTTATAGAACAGGTTGATCTGCTGATACTGCTCTGCCTGAACTTCTCAGAGTCATGGAAAGAGAAACTCTCAGCGGTGGCGCCATTGCCCGTCTTTATGGATATGCTCTTATTGTTGAACCCATTACTATAAAATGGATGGTTAGGTCTAGAATGGTCTTTTCAGAACCCGGGGTAGGGTAGTCAGGGGTTGCCCGGAGGGAACCAATATGTTATTAAAAACATTTGTATGATTTAGATAAATATATATTTACATATTATTAACAAATAAATTAGTCAAGTGCGAGTTAGACTCACACACGTAGGGTTCCGTACTATGTTCAGTATAATTTAAAAATTCTAGTTGTTTATTTCTTTATGTCTTATGGGATACCCTTAAATTTTAAAATTAAAGTAATATTCGCGAAAATTGCATCATAATTGGATCACCCTTTAAATTTCAGTATGTAATTGATTTTATAGCGGCCATGGTAATACACTTTCTATTAAAAGTTAAAAAATAAGGTAATATTCGTGAAAAACACGTCACTAATGAACACACTTCAATTTTAAGTATTTGTTATAGCGGCCGAAGTAACACATGTACTGTAAACATTTCAATAGGGTATCTATTACGGTTTATAAAATCATGTCACTGTCGGAACACCCTTTAATTTTATTATTCATTATAGTGGCAATGGCAACTTCCTTTCTATAAATATATTAAGAGTCTACTTATTACGATTAAAAAATAAGTCACTATAAGTTAAAAACATGTCACTGTCGGAACACCCTTTAATTTTTAGTAATTATCATATCGGCCGTGGCAACACGTCTTCTGTACAAAATTTCAAGATTCTACCTGTTACGGTTCAAGAAATAAGGCTTTGTCATGCAAATCACGTCACTGGCGGAAAACCCTTTAATTTTTACTAAAACTTAGTTCGATTTATAAACAAGTCTAAAAAAATAAACCTAAAAATTAAAGGGTGTTCCGATGGTGGTGTGATTTGCATGTATAAGGCCTAAGGCCTTATACATGCCATAATAGGTAGACTCTTGAAATTTTCACAAAAGCGTATAACTGTGGCCACTATAGCAACAAATACTAAAACTTATAGGGTGTTCCGAAAGTGACGTGTTATTTACCTGTATATCTTTATTTCTTGAGCTACAGGAAGCAACCACTTAAAATTTGCAGTGATTTATAATATGTTCGCGTTATAAGCAAGTATACAATATTAAACCTAAAAATTAACGGGTGTTCCGTTAGTGACATCATTTGTATGTGTATATGTTTTAGGTTTTGAATGATAATAGGTAGACTAAACAATATATATAATAAAACAATAAAAATTTAAAGGGTTTTTACGACAGTGACGTGTTTTGCATGTATATCGATATATTATTTGAACCGTAATAAATAGACTCTTCCAGTTTGTATAGAAGATGTGATGCCATGGCCGTTATGACAATTACTAAAAATTAAGGGTGTTCTGACAGTGACATGTTTTTCACGTATAGTAACTTATTTTTGTAATAGTAATTCATAGAAAGAGAATTGCCATGGCCGCTATAACAAATAAGAAAATTAAAGGGTGTTCCGGCAGAGACATGATTTGTACGTAAATAGCCTTATTTTTTGAACAGTAATAGGTAGACTCTTTAAATGTTTACAGTAGATGTAGTACTTCGGCTGCTGTAACAATTACTAATATCTAAAGGGTGACATGTTTTTTACGTATATTACCTTATTTTTTGAACCGCAATAGGTAGATTCATGTATATTTCTATAGTGTATTACCATGGCCGCTATAACAAAAATTGCTAAAATTTAAAGGGTGTTCCAACAGTGATGCAATTATGACTTTAATTTTAAAATTAAAAACTCATAAGACATGAAAAAATTAACAACTTGAATTTTTAAAGTTGTCCTAAACATAGTACGGAACCCTAAGTGTGTGAGTCTAACTCGCACTTGACTAATTTATTTTTATTATTTTTCAGATATTTTTTTTTTAACTTGATATAATAAGAAATGTTATTCTGAAAGGAAAAAAAGTAATTGGTTGACATTGTATAGGTCTGACACTATGTTGATGGATGCACAAAACATCTAAAGGCAGATAACCAAACGCGTTGGACAAACTTAAATTGTTACGCACTTATTCATCTGCCGTTCGTTTTTGTCACCCTTAAAAGGTGTTCTTTACCTCCTTTTATACTTAACTACTTACGTGGATGAAGTTTCACAGAAGTATAAGAAGCTTGTTGTATGAGAATACATACAAAATATTTAACTTTGTTGTTGTTATGCTTTAATTAAAATATAATTGCAATCCACTGTGTTTAGCACCAGTACTTTATATGCCCAAATCAAAATTTTAAGAATGCGAAAAAGAAATTTATTTTTTTTTCTTTTATTCAAATCTGCTTTACTT
The DNA here is from genome assembly GCA_949628195.1 of Phasia obesa. NCBI lineage: Eukaryota > Metazoa > Arthropoda > Insecta > Diptera > Tachinidae > Phasia > Phasia obesa. Next base: position 93,725,502 of record OX451217.1, read on the forward strand.
GATTATTTTATAATTAAAAAACATCATATTTTTTATAAATGTAATATTTTACTACTAGTTTCGTTTTTCTTAGCAGTGTGCACGCACTTTTATTGATTGATCCTTTTGGTTTTTGTATTTGGATGATTCAATTGAATCTGTGTTTGTTCTTTTGCCTTTTTTATTCATTAAAAATTAAATACATGTTTCAAGTAATTTCATGTTTTTGAATAGACTGAGTTCAATGTCTCTATAAACTGATTGTTCTATTAGTCTGGGGGTTGCGAGTTCGAAAATCCCGAAAAAGACTAGGTGTTTTCTGCAAACAAGCCAGGTTACAATCAATCAAATATTTTTAAAAAATTTTATTCCACATTGAAACCACAAAAACTCAACATGAAACTAGGAAAACTAACTGAGTCATTAGTATACCGATTTACTTTTTAGTTTCGAATTCTACAAAAAAGTACAATTTTAAAAATAAATTTATGCAGCTCTGCATCTTTAAAATTTTCGAATAAAAAGTCTTGAGTTGTTAATTGGCCAGTTTATTCACCAAATGAATAATTGTATGGACGTACATAGTAGCGTATTGAACTCAAATAAAATTATATTGTAGACAAATAAATAACAAGTGTTAATTTATTTAAATTAAACTTTGTGCAAATGCATGCTGTCAATTAGAAGTTAATTACTGTCGAATACGCTCAATGTGTTTTTAGGAGTTGTGTTTAATTTTCATTATTTCTTTTAAATTATGTTATTGTAAATAAAAACAGAATTAAATACTTAATTTTCAAATATTTGCTATGTGTTGTTTAACAGATGCACGCATACATACATTTTTTAACTTATGTGGCGAAATAAAGTATCTACCACGTTTCTTCTTTAAACTTTAAGACAACATTTATACTTTCCTATAAACGCCGCAACTTTTGCTTGTTTGTAAGAGGCGTTGGGAAAAATCCGGCTTGAAAAAGTTGCACAAATCATTTACGGGTCATCCCTCTGATGTACGGCCAAGCTTGAAGAAGCTTGATACTCATCCAAATACTACGGTGTAACATTCTTAATGCCTCTGGTTATATTCGACTAAAAAGAAGTGATACTGCTTGGCCGTACATCAGAGGGATTACCCGTAAATGATTTCAACAATCGTGAAACATACATTATTTTTGTCTACCACTGGCTGGACTTATTAAGTTTATTTATTATTTTATTTTAGAATTAAGATATGAGTAATTATTGTTAGTGCAAATATATTGAAGATATAATAAATGAAATATGAAAGAAAAAATATCAATTCTTCCACTTATGCTCTTACTGTTATTTTTCTATTTGAACTTAAAAAATAAAAAAAACTGCACCAGTTTAAACGGTATAATTCCGTTACATTTTTTTTTGTCTTTGATTCTTCTTTGGTAGTGTTATTTTTAGTAATGTAAAGAAATTAATAGTCTTTGCATCTTTTTCGCATAAAATGGAAAAAATAACCGCTGATATTGAAAATAGTGTTGTAAATTTAACAAAAATGGACATTCATCAAGGCAAATAGCATAGACGCAGGGATTATCTCACTTTACGGTTTTAAGTATCCTAAAGTTCAATCATGGCAAACAACCGATGGAGATGCTCGTTTAATGGAACGTGTAATGAAAAATAGAGATATAGAAATCCTGAAATTAGCTGCTAAAGCAATAAAAAAATGCTAGCGTGTGGGTAGCCCGTAGAGCACTCCAAAGAATTGGTCTGGTATCTACTACAGATCTGCATTAAATCATTCCTTTTTTAAATCACATTAAATCATCACACTAACACACACAAACTCCTCTGTAAAAAATATGTGTTAGAGTGAATAGAGTGAGCAGAATAAACATGTCGAGTGAATCAGCACAAAATCTGAAAACGAATATTTTATCTAAAAATTAAAATATTTGACTTTTCCACAAATATATATATATATATATATATATATATATATATATATATATATATATATAAAATTGTAGAAAACTTATTTGTATCTTACTATCTACAATAGACTGACTAGAAGACAAATAAGATGACATTAGGTCATTAATACGTAAATAATCAGAGTTTCGACATCTAATGTAAAAATTTCGTGTGACTATTTATTTTTTCTGAAACTAATTCTAGACCTGCAATTTCATGGAGGCGTGTTTTTGAGAAGAAGCATTGAAGGTTGTATATAAGTTTAAGTAATTTGTTTTGAACTATATGAAGTTTCTTAATATGACAATTCGCGCTAGATGACCATACAGGTGCTGCACAGAAAATAACAGCGTGTAAAATTTACTTCGTAATGAGTCTTTTATGGCAATATTCAGAGTAGAGCTTCTATTAATAAACGGATATAATATTCGGATTAAGATGTTCACTTTATTTATGTTATAAGGATAACATGGTTGCTGAAATTCATCCTAGGATGAAGCAGTATTCCTAAATAGTTGACTTTTTGCATATATTGAATGGAATTGTTGTTTAAAACAATATTATCCTGCGGAATAAAACATTCTTTTCGTTTTCTTGTAAAATATATAGATTTGGATTTCTCGCAGTTTAACCTTTTTTCCACTTACCTTTTGGTTACTTTTAACCAAAATTGGTTATTTTTTGTCCCGATGTGTAGATGTTTACTATTTTTTGATTTTGGTTACTTTCTTTCTCATCAAAATTTTAGATGTACGAGTATATGTATACTTTACGCATTATATATATTAATATATGATAACTTTTTTATATACTATTTTTTCAAATCGCGCTTCAATATTACATATATTTGTTAAACATTGCAATATACGTGTATGAGTACTTTCAAATTTAATACCAAATATAGGCCAGGTTTCACTATCCTACTCAATCGTAAAAAATCTGACAGGATTCTGTCCTACTCAAAAAAATCCTTTTAAATTGGTGCAGGTCTGGTGTCACACTATCACAAAAAAAAAAAAAAGATTCTGCAACTTTGATCGCATGAAAAAAATATTTTATGAATTTTTTCAAAAGATTACATAAAAAACGTTATTTTTAATACTTTTGTATGAAGTCTGACTTTTCTCAAGACAAATTTAACCCAGTTGTAGACACTATGTTATCAAATCTTATAGACCTGTCAAAAAGTCTGTGAAACACATACATTTCTAAACAATACTATCATACTTTTTTAGCACACATGCTATTTTTGACAGATCGTACGACTGAGTATGATAATGAATCATGGCCTTTAGCTAATAATCTACCATGGGATACTAAAAACTACATATTTTCTTTTAATGGCGGCTTTTAAATCCTTTTTAGTATGCGATAATAATAAAGTTAGTACAAAGTACAAAGTTAGTACAAACCATGCTGATGATAACATCAAAAAAATTAATGATAATCTACAAAATAAATTTAGCATTGTAGAAAACTATGCTGCTGATTGGCAAATGAAAATTAACATAAATAAATGTGAAACTATTCTTTTTCGCCCTGCAGTTGGGAAATGTAGCTATAATATCAAAAATAACTGGAAATCTTTCGGCATCAAATCAAGGAATGTACAAATTCCAAATAAAGAAGTTGTAAAATATTTAGGTATTAATCTAGATAAATTTGTATATTTTAATCACCATGTTAACTTTCAATTAATAAAAGCCAGAAATGCTTTTTTCATGTATAAAAAGCTATTTTTTTTCAAAGTACATAAAACCAAGGGTAAAAATAATTATGTATCAATCCCTTATACGCCCCATTCTAATATATGGTTGCCCAATATGGTTTAATATTTCCCCAGCATATATGGAAAAAATAAGAGTTTTTGAAAGGAAGTGTCTGAGAGGTTGTTTGTCCCTTTATAGGTCTCGAAACAGTAGCTACAAAAAACACATTTCAAACAAAAAAATATATAATAAAGCAGAAGTAAGCAGAAATGACAATTTCATTATTCATATAATAAGAAATCACATTACAAAAAGCCTTGAATGTTACGATAATAATTTAATTATGGCACCTTATTATGCTAATGACGATTATATTAAAAAAAGTTGACAAACTGTGTGTATAAGTTAAGTTATATTTTCGACTATTTGTTTATTTATAGTTTAAGAATATAAATCTTGTTTAAATAAACGATTAAAAAGTTATTAAGAAATTTTTGATTTCAGTGAAAAACAAACAATAGTACAAAGTCGCAAATAAGGTAAACTTGTATTTCTGTTTATATTTATTTCGTTATAGTTTTGTTACTTTGTTACGCACCCAAAATAGATGATTTCGGTTAATCGGATAATCGGTTTATCATAAGGCAGATCCAATCCAATCCAATCCACACCCCAATCCCCAACTCCCGCACATGTGACCACAACGTCAGTCGGAAAAATGGCTTCGTGTAGCAAACAACAAGAGATTAACTATTCGGACATGGATATATTTTATTGTGTTTTTTTTCCTAATTTTCTACTTGTATAGGCATCAATATACAGCGGCACTTTTTTGACTTGTTTTTTAACATAAACTTATATACATTAGTGTTTTTGTTTATGTGTCGCACTTAGTCGCCTCTAAATTTGTATGTGGGCATAAAATGTAAACTCTCAGGAAGTAAAAACATGAAGGTCCCAACGCACAGTGAGGAACTGCACTATCATCTGCAACTTCTTGATCTCAAACGTGTTTCACATGTCAAGCGATACAGAGTGAACTAAATAAATCTTCTAAATCTTAAACAAAATTGTGGGTGAACGATCTTTAACCTTTGGAATGTCTCCGCTTCATTCATGGATCCGTTTTATGTAGTGTGTATTGCACATAGCATATAATCTTCCTATAATGACCTGGCAAGCTCGAGGGCAGGAAAATAAAGCAATAGAGGATATAAATCCAACTCGATTTACCAATTTTTTTGAGTAAGATTTGCAATCTACCACACTGTGCAACGTACCCCATATTTTTTTATAGTATTTCAAACTATATGAGGAACACTAGCTGTTATCCCGTGTCCTGTCACGGCAGATTTTTGTGGCAGTAAACGTCTACTAATGGGCAACTCACTATATAACACTTATCTCGTTTTTCTGGCATTGATCCTAAATTAGAAATCCTTAATGTTAAAAAAAGTGATATAATGAAAAAATTAAAAAAATTTAAACTTAAAATAGCTTATTTATTCGACTTTCATTTTCAATAACAATACTACATTTAAGACTTATATCAACAGTATAAGCCAAACTGTACGTGGAACCGTATGGTTGGCGTCCCATGTCACCTATAGTTCACAAGATTCTGATGAATGGCGCTCAAGCAATATCAAGTCACACTGTACCTATCGGAGTGGACTGCAATAGAGATATTTTAAATAGGTTGTTGCTGACATCTGATCCCTTCGTCAGGTGCAACAGAATAAAACGGAAGCAGAAAATCAAGTAATTTTCCCAGAAATCTATTAGTATGCCTTTTACGAAAACACTGAATTGTGACATTTTCGACGGCGAAGATGATGAGGACCGAATCATTTGTTGATTCGGTCTCATCATGATTATCCTCTTGAAAACAAATCCTCTTTTAAGACTAAATACTCTCTTAGATTCGTAACTATTTTTAATAAATGCCTAATTATAATAAATTATTGACTTTTATTATATATTTTTTTTATTATTTTTGTCCGGGTTTTTATGTGAAATAATCCTATGTGTGTCATGCCAAACTGACCCAAAAGCAGCTTTGGCATCTAATAACACAATGCCAGTAGTTTTTTGTTGGTCAAAATTCGCTTTAATAAAATTTCTTATTCTAATAAGTGGGTAAACTGTACTATGTTCTCTTCGAAAGCCAGACTGTTGGGGTGGAATAATGACATTTGCGTCAATAAAATCTGTAAGTTGTTTTCAGATTACTTTTTCTGTAACTAGTAGACAAAAGACTTATAGAACGATACGCTGATGGAGAGTCCATTTGCTTACCTGCTTAAGAATAAGAATTATTTTAGATTCTTTCAATTTATGGGAAAAATATGAGAGTTTAAGATAAGAAATATCTGTTTTTGGAAGTATTTTTAGGCATATACATCTAATGGATTTGCAATAACTAATTTAAATGAATTAGTCTTATCCCTTACTTCCGAAGTTGTAATTGTATCGCCGAGATGAGAAGAAATCGTGTGTTTAGCTAAAATGTTTGTGCTAAGACTTCACACTTTTCCTGATTTTGCTCTAAAATTGCTTTAAAATTGGCATAGTATTTGACTTTTTGCTTAAGATTTTTGTAACATTTTAGAAAGGACGAGAGCCTTTATCAAGTCCGAAAAGTAAATTATCCCAAGATTTATATTTAAATTTTTAACTTGAAAATGATCGATTGAATTTCTATATCTTTGCCATTCTCGTCGAAAAAAGTTTCTTTGAATCAAGGTCTTGATTCGATAAGGCAAGGCTTTGTTCTTCTTCCATATATTTTTTCAGGTACGCTTTCAACGTTGGCATTTTTAACAATATTTTCAAAAGTCAAAAGATTCTCTTCAATTTGTTCCCCACCTAATATACTTTCCAACACAGCTAAATTTAGCTCTCTGTTTACTACATTAGAATATTTATTCCCTTGTAGCAGTTGCTATTAAGTGAATTTTCAACAGGTAAATTGTCAAAGCTCAGATCGTTAATTACTACTGCCTTAGATATTATGACCGGGTTATTTGTTAAGAAAAAGTCCGATTCTACTTTTTCGTGTTAAATATTGCCCCAGTAATTGGCCGCCTACTGTTAAAATCACCGCCTAATAGATATTTTTTGGTTCCACTAAGCTTATGAATATCTGAAGCAAATTCTTGTTTCCTATACCGTCCGATCTAGCTGAACCGCCGCACTGTGGTCAATATTTTGAGATAGCGGCCAAAACTCCTTTTGGTTTTTGTTCTCCGATTTTAAAGTTATTAGACTCATATGAAAGTAGACAGTAGTAAACCTCGGGAGCCAAAAAATTAGAACTCTATTTCAACTATTTCACTGAGAACAGAGTGGTCCAAAATGGGCTTTTTCAGAATTTAGTAAATTTATGATATTTTTAGTTATTTTTTAAAGTTTAAATGATCATAACTTTTTTGTTTTTCAAGATTTTTGGACGAAATAAATTTTGTGTTGTAACTTAACTTAACTTATTTCCTATTACTGGTAAAGCTCTACTGTTTTCATAACAATTTAAATATTTGTTTTAAAAAAGGTCAAATTTCTCAGAAATTTCCTACTTCATAGAGCACAACTCCTGTGAGTCAAGCTGAGTCAAAAAACAAATTTACTATTTTGTAGTCCTAACTCTCCCCTACATTCCTATATATACATGTCCATGCATCGGGAGTGCAGTTTTTAAGCTACAGCAATTTTTCTGACCCAAGGTAAGATATTCGGTACAAATGCACGTCATATTTTTTAAGAAGTTATTTGTATGTGAAAGTGGCTATTATGCATATATTTTTATGAAATTTTGTACAAGAGTTCTTATTGACCCAAAAAATAATTCTGTTGAAATTAGGAGAAGTTGGCCCATATTTGGACCTAGTCCACATAGAAGGGTGTATCAAATTTTTGACAAAATGACAATAGAACTCTCAAATTATGTGGTATCTGGCAATTGATTTGGAAAAGGTAAAAAATGAATTTATTGCCATCTAATATTACACAACTTAAATACCTGAAAATTGCAAATAAATTTAAAACCAATGGAAATAACTGGTAAAACCAAGTACCTGTTATATTATGTTTCAAAGAGCTAAAAAAAGATCATGTTGAAACTTCGAGCAATAGTATATTAATCCATGCATTCATTTTTTTTCTTCATTATTGTTTAAACAATGGCTAAATTCAGTTCTATCTGATATATATTTTGAACGGAAAGATGAAAACGACATTATTTTACATATAATGAATAATCAATTCTTCAAAATATGCGACAAACAAGAAATTAAAATTCATAACTTAAAAATAAAAAACTTTTAGATACTTTAAGAAAACGGTACAATCAATGTTCCAGAAACAAGAAATTATTTTACTAACGCAACCAAGAATGGCTAAGAAATAAACTTATTTTTAAAAAGCCATCAGTAACTACCACGGAAACTGGAAAAAGTGGTCGACCAGCAAAGCCAATTGATAATTGTAGTGAAAGATCACGAAGACGCAAGCTTAAACATAGCAATGAAGAAGTTTCTTGTAGCATCATAAAGGATTCATTTCTGCATCAAATTCAACCATCGAAAACTAAAAAGAGTAAAATTGCTATCATTAAAAAAATAGTGGAAGCAAGCCCCAGACGCACAAAAAGGATTTTAGAAAGTATGTCGACACCAACTGAAGAAAATAAATTTACTCCAGAAGAAGCATTTGCACCATTTTTGGATTTGAAAATGACTAAAAACCAATATACAGAATTGCGGAAGCGAAGCAATGAAAAAAATTGTGGAATTTTTCCATCATATCGAGATATAGTTTCTGCCAAAAAAGATTGCTTACCTTCACCAACTGCTATTAGTGTAACTTCAAGTTCAGCAGAAATAGAATTACAGGATCTTCTTGAACACACTGCAGAACGATTATTAAAAACATTTGATGCTGACTATTTAAAGATGTTTAAAAATTGCAGCATGACTTTAATTTCTAAATGGGGATGTGATGGGTCCAGAAACAATACAGACAATGTAATGCGGAAAATTCATCAGATGCCAATTTATTCATGATTTCTTTCGTTCCATTACGTTTAACAAAAACTTATATTGGTTCAGAGCCGTCAACTAGTAGAGCTGCAGAGATAGATGTTTGGAAGAATGAAATTCCCTCGTCAACAAAATTTTGTAGACCAATAAAGTTTGCTTACAAAAAAGAAACTAAAGATGTCATAACTGAAGAAGTTGGCAAAATAAGAGATGAAATTAAAGAACTTCAACCAGTGATATTTGAATTTAAGGACCAATGCATCGAAGTTAACTTTAAAATGTCACTTACAATGATCGATGGAAAAGTTGCACAAGCTTTAACCGAAACAAAGTCTTCGTCAAGCTGCATCATATGCCAAAAAACATCAAGTCAATTGAGCCAACCACCAACACAAGACGATAGTTTTAATGAAGATATGAATTTGGAATGTCACCTCTTCATGCTAGAATTCGTTTTATGGACCATATTCTTAAATTGGGATACGATTTGGAATTTGGCCCGTTAGGCGAAACAGTGAGAAACAACAAAGAAAATTTGGAAAAAAGAAAGCAAAAAAAAAGATATTCAAGAAAAATACCGTGAGATAGGCCTTATAATTGACCACCCAAAGCAAGGAGAAGGAAATTCTAATGATGGAAACACAGCAAGGAGATTTTTTTCCGATCCAGAAACTGCAGCTTCTATAACTGGAGTAGATTATGATTTAATACGACGATTCAAAATCATATTAGAAGTTTTAGCATGTAGCAAAAAGATAGATGCAAAAAATTTGGTCAGTATGCTAATGAGACAGCAACCCTTTATAACCAAAAATATTCTTGGAGACATATGCCAACCACAGTTCACAAAATTTTGTTTCATGGGGAACAAATAATTCAGCACAATATGCTTCCAATTGGAGATCTCTCAGAAGAAGCGCAAGAAAAAAGGAACAAAGACTACAGATTCTTTCGCGAGCACAACACAAGAAAAATTTCCAGATATTGTACTAATGAAGATCTTATTAATATTTTGTTGTGCACATCAGATCCATATATGTCCAGTATTCGACAAAAATGGAAATCAACCTCATTAGAGTTAGATGAAGAAGCTAAACAACTACTGCAAAATGAAAATCACAGCTATTTGGAAGAAATTTTAACTAATATTGTTTAATTAATACTAGTTTAAAGATTATAATTTGTTTCTAAATTTAGTATAAATTTTTTATTAATACATTTAAATAAAATAAATGTGCACTTTAAATCAATAGTAAAAGTTACTTAAAATTTTATCGATGTTGTGTTCTGTATATAATATATCCAAATGGTATTGATATTGTTGGGAATTTCAGTGTTATTTTTCAGTTTAATCCTCACAAGAATTAGCTTTCTTCCAAAAAACCAACCTTTGGCCCTTGTGAATATTGAGACTAAATAAATGTCAGGGGCCAAATGTTGGCATTTTCTGACCAAAATTAAGTTTAGGAATAAAAAATAAGTATTGGTTGTAAAATACGATTGAACAAAATAAGAAATTATAAAAAAAAATACCTATTTAAAATGTCAAAATATTCAACTTTTACATGGAAACTCAACAAAAAATTAAAATGCATTTTTAACTCCACATTACTTACGTTCCTATCAGTCGATTTTTACGTTTGAACACGCAAATTGAAGCTTAAAGTCCCTCCTATTGAACAAAACAAGTTGCGTAAAAAAATACCAATCCGGTCAAAAGTTATAGAGTTTTGACCGCTATCTCGCGAAATTGACCACTGTGCGCCGGAAAAGTAGCACAAATATATATCTATTGAATCTGTATCTGTAAAGAATTTAATGCTGATATTTTCGAAAAGAGTTGTGTTTACGATGGGCAATAATTTATGACGTACATTCTTTTAGTTCTATCATTTCTCTAAATTATAAATTCATTGTTTTTAATAGATAAATTTGAATTCAGCCTTGTTTATGATACTAAGCATATTAGAATACTATTATTAGTTAAAAACTGAATTAATTCTAAATATTTAAATCGAATGCCTCTGTATTTTAAGGGTATGTTGGTCAGCGCAGTTTGAACAAAATGTTTTTACCTTACAACGGCTTGAACCATGGCCTTAAATTTGACAATTATAGCACTGCGTAATCTGCTTTTTTTGGACTCTTAAAATTCCCAACTAACTTTTAAATAGTCTCAAATCTATCATGGTAGTTAATTGTCGTTTAAAATTAACAACATAAATTATTTATTCGACGTTGTATGAGTTCTTTTTGACATCCAGGCATTGTAGTCCCATATCTGCAAGGCGTCTCTTAATCACTTCCGGATCACGTTTATCCATACCGAAAAGAAGAGCTTTATAGGGCTTCTCGTCTTTGGTCCCGCAACTTTATCTTTAATCAAGTTTCAAACCAGTTGAAATTTTTCTAATGCCATAAACTCTTAAATTAGTAATTTTGCAAAGTTCATGCACTTCTTCAATTTTACATTTTAATATTGTTATTGGAGGAATGTATACTTTAAATTGTTCTTGTACAATGATTTCAGTATCATCTGAGTGATCTTCAACAGTTTGTAAAGGGGAATATTAATTATTATTTAACGTTGCACTTGGTGCCTTGTTAATTGTTTTTTTTTATTCATTGCATTAACATTTAATGCGTTATCATTGTCACAAGCAAGTGAACGTTTGATTTTGTTTGTGTAAATTCTTTAGTTTTTTTTATTTCTTGGTTTAGTTTTAAATCACAAACAAGTTGTTTTTCGTTAATTACACACGTCTCTTTACCTCAAGAGCTCGATATCAACTGAAATATAAAGATTTTTTCCAAATAAATATAAATAACAAAAATATTCCATTATACAAAAGATAAAATGGATCAATACGGATAAAACGTTTTTTTGTGGAATAGGTAAACGCAGACATGGATATTTAAATTTGTTTTAAAACTAATCAATAATTGCGGATGAAAAGTGTAGTTATTTTTTGGTTTCATATTAAAAAAAAGCCAAAACGTATCAGCCAAATTTTAAGTAAGCTAAAGATAGCTTTTATTTCAAAAATTTCTTTGACCAAATGAGAGTTAAGTCAAAGAAATTAAAATTAAGGTATCAAAACTTCTTATAACTGTTGTACAAGTAGAGTTGGAATAGAACCAGGCAGGGAAGAAATAAAGTAAGAAAATATAAATTCATTGTTTAGTTATTATTGTTTTGTATAGTTAGGTTAGGTTCAACGGCCCGCCATCACAAGGCGAGTTCACTCGGAGGCCATTACGGCCCACTGTGGTGACTCGTCTATATACTCCCACTATTTCCTATAGAACTCCAGTATTCCCCGGGGTATTCACCAGGTCCAGGTTCAAGCCATACAATGAACATTGAGGGGCCATCTCAATTACACGAATGTCTTCGTGCCCTGGAACCAATACTACCCCTGTGAAATGACATCCAAGTAGGGCCATCAAGAGCCTTAATGACTACTGGACAGTCAACAAAAATATCAACAGCCGTCGCTTTCGTTGTAAATTTCCTAATTCTCCTTGCCGCTATCAATATAGCATATATTTCTGCCTGCAGTTATGGGAAAGCCTGAGTGAAACAGAAAGATCAAGATCCTCAAAGAAACTCCCCGATCCTGTTCCCGTGTCTGCCTTGAAGCCGTGAAGATTAAAACAGCGTTGTTTCGAATTACGGACTTCTTCTTCCACTAATTCCCGCTCGGTATTTTTAAAACAAAAGGTTTGTCGAATTCCATAACAAGGGTTAGGTAACAAGTCTGCTCCCCCAAGATATTACCATCTACAATACGTAGAATGGTGCCATATTTAACACGACTATGCCTTAATTAGCGTGACCTTTAGGGCCGTCCTGACAGATACGTATTTGATGTAGCCATCTAGGGGGTCAGATCCAGCATTGGCTCCAAACTGCCATGAGGAGTTGTACTCATCACACTACCGATTGAGAGAATACTTAACTTTGAACCGCATCTAGAAAAGAGGGGTATACTTTTGTGTCCACCAATTTCCACTAGACTAGTGCACCATAGGTGTGCACTAATGTGCATCCAATATACTATATACGGTTTCAGGCTTATTCTCCTTTCTATCGTGCAGTGCCGTTTCCTTTGATCTCCCTTTTAGGTATGCTTGTTGTCCCCTGCAGAAGTTATTGGGCGTTAGAAGACTTCTTAAATACACATCCACCAGCATCTCCAGTGTTTTCAATAAAGACGCCTTAGAAATTAATAATTCGGTCACTTCTTTCCATTCTTTGCGAAAGCTGCCGCTAAAAAAATATAAAGCAACCATGGCATAATAGCCGTTATGGATAGCTGTAGAAACGCCGGGAAAATGCCGTCCGTCCCTGCAGATTTGTAGGGCATAAAAGAACTTTCTGCTCATGCTACCTTAGCTTCTTCTACAATGGATTGCGCTAGGTCACTTCTATAGATCCTTACAGTCCGGAAAGCGAGTTTCTACAAGTAGTTTCAGGGTTTCCGCATTACTTTCAGTTAAGTTCCCATCCAGCTTGGTTAAGAATACTGGTTTGCCGGGATCCTACCTTTCTCAAGCAGGACGCCTCAGTGGTATTCTCCAAATCTCCACAAATACGATGATTCTTCGCTTTTCAGGTTTGTTTTTTGAAAGTGTTAAAACTCCGGCGGTTGTCGACCCAATCACGTAGCCCCGCTTCGCTTTATTGAAAAACCTCCAGCTTTCTGTACGTTAGACGGCTGCCGCTCACTACCAGATGCATAATAAGAGAAAGAGTAATAGAGCCGCTATCACTTATGTAATATCAATAACCTGTTCCCGGATTCTATTAATAAACGTTGGTCTATTACCTTTATAGCAAATGCTAAGATTAGTAGGTGTTGATGTCTGTGCTCCTCAATATAGTATGATGAGCATTTGCATCACATCCTACGATGAGATCATGGCCCCTTGTATCGCACGTGAATGAGGTTGCGTACGGTACGTGGAGGATGGTCATCTTTTTCACACGGTAGGTACACTGCTGCCAATATCACCATTGGAGACTCTTGCTTTCGAACGCCACTACCGTCTTGGCCACATGGATAGCTTCCTTCTCCATGAACCGCAGCAGGTCATCCGACGCAGCCTCGGAGTGGTGCATATTAATATGTACGACCTTCATTCCACTCAGTTTTGCCATCGCGTTTCTCTGAGGGCAGAATCAGTTGAAGCTTATTAAGCCCGTAGTTGATAACGCCTTTAAAGGGACGTATGAGACGAATAGATTCAGAATCGATTTTGATCTAGATATATTTTACATCACCTTTGTCCCGTGCGCGTCTTCTCTCGATCGACCAGCTCCCGGTGCCAAGGCTTCCTCCTCTAAAATAGGAGGAAGGACCCATACCTCAATTGTCGTCTAAAATGAAATTATCCTTGAGAAAGCCTAGTGCTTTCTCATTTCCACACCCAATGATTTTGATTACCTTTGTCCACTTAGCGCCGTCGAACACAGTCAAAGAGTAATATTCCTTAAGAGTGAGTTCGTCGATCAGCCTGCATAAGATCTTTTCTTCCAGAATTAGCCATGTTTCATGGGTCAATTTACCACCAGGGTCCTATTCCACAAAACAACTTTTCAGTTTGCACTTATCAATTGCATTTTTCTGTTCCACAATGTTCATTGCAAAACTCACTTTGCACTAAGCAAATTTTTGCAAACACTTTGCACTTTTTGCAAAGGCTTTGTACCCTTTGTAAAGTCGTTGCGCTTTCTCGCAAAGTCAGCATGCAAAGTGTTCCACAACGCATTTAATCATCTTTTATCACCTTTAACTTTGCATTGCAAAGTGTAACATGTTAAAATGAGCCCCAATATAAAAATTTGCAGTGTTAAATGTGATTAAAAAGGATATTTTATTTCCTAGTTTTCAAAACAATAAAGAAAGTATTTTTTTTATTAAATTATTGTAAATAATATTTTAATTTTATTAGTGAAACTATTTATTCGTTTTATTCTCTCTAATTTAAAAGAATATTTTTTATTACAAATAAAGTGATTGATTTTAAAGAAAAAAATGAGAAAATTGTCTGCATTTTCTTCGCATCCATCTACTTTTAGTGGTGGTTTAGTTGAATAAATCGTCTATTTAACCAACCAAACGCGGATAAAGGAACACGAGAAAACTTGTATGCAATTATCTATCGTCAGTTTACATTTTATTTTGATAATTAGATAAACAGTCTGCCTGGGACGCGTTTTACAAAAAGCCCAATCCCTGCAACTGTTATCGGTCCAATGGGTTCATTCCATGCCGGTCAATGGGTGGTTTCCATGTGTCAATCACGCAACCACAAACTCGAAGGAATCCACCCATCATGAATAACTTTTTAGCAATACCACTTACGTCATCGGGCCACTACAATAGCATGCATAGCTGCAACTTTCTCGAAACCATTTCCGAGCCAATGCACAGTGGTTTGAAAACGACTTATTTATAAAAAATTTTTTTCATGTTGCTGCGTTGCACTAAAAAGCCTTCGGCCAAAGTAGTTGCGAATATTTGCTCAGATGCAAATAAAAATAAACAACAGTTTTCGAAATACATATGTAGGACATATATTTTATGTATCTAAAAAAATGAAGAATATGAAATAAAACTGTTTGTAAAAATCATAAATAATTTTATTTATAATTTTCCTTTTTGTGTCTTAATTTGTTTTTTATATTTTTCTTTTTTACTTTTTGATCAGTTGCCAGAAAAAATTCAATATACATATCTAAAAAGTACGTTAAGTATTGCCTGCAACATCATAGATTGTATGCGTACCATTTCAACAAATGCAGTAATGTCTCTATGCTTGATTCGAGACGACTATAGTTATCAGATGGTGTTTGCTCTTTAGATTCTGGGTCAAATTCCAAGTAGAATTAGTTGTCGGTATCGCTTTGTGTACCGCAATATGATTGGTTTTTAACATATTCGCGTATGAAACATGTTGGGTTGATGGTTGTGCTAACCAGCGTTGCCGTTTTGGTCCAATTGGACCAAATTTGGTCCGAAAAATTTTGAAATTTTGGAGTTGGTCCGATGTTCGGACCAATTTCATTTTGGTCCGTTTTGTCGTTTATTATTTTTCATTCTATTTTCTTTTTAATTTTAATTTTAATGTACGGCAAACATCTCTTATATTCAAAATAGTTTTTACACACCGATATACGTTCACAAATAAATTATTAACGGCGTTTTAAAAGTTTCCTAAAGTAATTGAATGTGATCCTGATTAAATATTAGCAGAATGGAAAAATGTTTTGGAAATATTTCTAATTGTATATTTGTTATCTCTGCCATATAGCTCCGCCGCAGCTGAACGCAAATTTTTAACTCTATCGCTTATAAAAACCAAATTAAGAAATAAACTGTAAAACCAAATTAAAAAATAAATAAGAAATTATTGAAATAAATAATCCACATGTGTATGTGTAGTCAGCAAAAAGAGACATACCTAATCAAAAATAAAATTAATCAAATTAAAATTTAAGTGCTAATGAAATATTTTACCTAAATAATTTTTTATAATTAACATTCTTTTTCCTATAAATGATCTCAAACTGATAGAAATATTTGTTGATATTAATGTATTTAATACATGCCAATAATCATAAAACCGATGCAAACTGTTTTGGTCCATTTTTGGGAAAATTTTGGGGGAAAAAAAAATTCCAACGGCAACACTAGTGCTAGCTGAGGAAAAGGAGCATTTGCTTGATATTGTGGTTGCTTAGCAGGAGTAGTTAATTTTTGAGTTGACTTCCTTACCATAGAAAAAACTGAACAGACTCTGTAGTTAACAGTTTGATTTCCACTGCAATCGCTACATTTTTTAACTATCAAGTCATCTCTTGCTTTGTCGCATTGGGCGGAACAATGTAGCTCGCCACACACAACGCAAACCGGAGGCAACTTGCAGTAATCCTTAGTATGACTATATTCTTGGAAATTTAGACAATGAACGGGTCCTAATCGCTTATGCGGTTCCTCTAAGCTTATTTTGCGGTGCAACAGATATCTCAAGTTATAAATAGGGTGCGTTTCGTTCTTTTTCAATCTGATATTTCCGGGTTTCAGTTCAACGTGGTTTGGGACATGTTCTCGATTTCTGAGATTATATTTACTTTTTACCCTATTTAAACTGGATCAAAATATGAGTCAACACCTTTAATAACTACCTGTAGACCTTTGCTACTCTTCAGCTGAGGCTACAGCATTCAAAATCGTTTTTCAGCTTTCAAACTCATTTACTGCTTTACGCTAACTGCTTTCATCAATAAATTGTATTTTTGTTTCATCAGCGAGGTAATATTACGCTTGATAGGAATTACATTAAATGAGTTCGCACCAGTAACTGAAAACAAATTGCAGACAACTTTGTTGGTGTATTAAAACAGGTTTGTTTTTATACCCTTCACCACAGGTGGAAAGGGTATATATAAGTTTGTCATTCCGTGTATAATTTCCACAATATTCATTTCAGACCCCATAAAGTATATATATTCTGGATCCTTATACGTAGAGAAGTTGATTAAGCGATGTCCGTCTGTCCATGTTCGGGTAGTAATTTAATTTGCAAGAAACTTAATTTCGAAAATTTTGGGATTTCAATTCAGCAACATCGGAGCATTCCTCTGGAGGCTGCGGTCCAAAAACCACGCCCAATTATATTTTTTAATTTTTTTGCTGGTTTAATGATTCTCTTTTGCTTTTTTTTGTCAAATAAATATTAGAGCGCGACAGGTAGATCGCAAGGAGTGCATACAGATCTCGGGGGTCAATATCCCCCTGCGAGGGCGACTTTTGTTTGTTTTTATGTTGGTAGGGGTGTTCTGCTTTAATTTATATTAAAGACTTTTATAGAAAGCAATACACATATAGGTAGCTAATAGACTCACAGGGTATCCACTGGTAGAAAAAATTCAATAAAATTTAAAAAAAAAAAATTAATTTTTAAACAAAAATCAAAAAATGTTCGTTTTTAAACAAAAAAAAAAGGCGAAATTAATATTCTTAAAGATTCTATCTCAGTAATCTCCAATAGAACTAACGCCAAGAAATACTTAATCAATACATTGCTTCCTGCGTAGTTTCATCAAAAATTATTTAAATAAAACTATGATGAGAACGATATTTCTAACCTTCAGTTTGTCGTGCGCTATTGTTTTGAAATTCGTGAAATATGTGTGTTTTTTGGGATATTTATATTTTTGGTGACTGTTCGGGTTTTTTGTTTTCTATTATGTTTTAATTTCTGTTTTTTTGAATTAACATTTTTAGATGAAAATCTGATCTTTTGGTAAAATTTAGATTTAACTTTAATTAAGAGTTTTTGGTTTTTAAACAACATAAAAGCAGCATGAGAAAAATATATGTTTGCAGATATTTAATAGAAAAATTTAAAAAATTATATCTAACGAATCAGTGTACTAAAAATTTCCTCGGAAAATCTCAGGTTGTTATGGGTAAACAAATTTCATACATTATGTGGTTGCAATACTAGGAATTAAAATCGGAATGAAATATATATATTCACATATGAACATTAGGATGAAAAGAAAAAATATTTTTTTCAATTTCAATATGTAATAGTGATAAAAAGTTGCCATTTGCTATTGCAAAGTCAATTGTAAAGCTTGAACACGATTAGAGTAGGCGAAGAGGTGCAAATCCAAATATATTAAAATTTAGCCAATTTCAATGTATTTGGATCTGCACAAACTATATTATAAAAATAAAAGGAACATTCTAAGTACATTAAATAAGTTTTAGTCAAAGAAAAGTCATTACAATATCATATCTACCCCTATCTTACTATAACAAAAAAGAAAAGTAAATAAAAAAGTATTAAAACATGAAAAAATAAAGTTTATAAATGACGATGGACAACAAATGTTTTTGCTCAGAATTATTTTAAACATAGTTTCAATGAAACTGAATTAATAAACAAAATAAAAAATATAACTCTATAAGATTTAAAGACAAAAACTTTTATTGAAGGTTCTGCGGCACCTCAAGATGTGGTTTTATCACAATAAAACTTTATAGAAACACTTCTCATATAAAAAGACAAATTTTAAACACTATTTGAACGGGTAATACAAAAAATTATGTTTTGCCTTATACCAACGTTTCAGTCTACTGTACATGTGATGCACCTATGCATGGAGTCGCCTATATCAACCAATATCCAAACGTTAACGGAACTCGTTCCAATATTCTTGTTAGTTAGGTATCAGACATAGTTCTATACTGGATAATTTATAGAGCTGCAAAACAATCGATAGTATCGATATTTTTCTTTCGGCTGACTATCGATTGATAGTCTATTAAATTTTTTAAATAATAGTTCGGCTATTCACAATCTGTATTTGATAGTTACCATGAGTAGTGAGCGGTTTTTTATTACAGTTTGCAATACTTGTTGCAAAACATAAATCTTCATATTGGAATTTTGGCTGCAATAAATGTTTCGTTGAAGGCAAGCTTTAAACTACAATTAGTAAATTCTTTTATCGTAGAACCTGTTGATGTAGTTATTTTCATCGATGGTATGAAATATTCTAATTATACGAGGTCAAGCGTGCTTTGCCCAAAATTCGAAAGTAAAAATTAACGGGAACAGTGTTGCATTGGAAATTGCTGTGCTGGAAACACAAGGCATTAAAGTATTTAATAACAGTTAACAGAAGGAGTGTTGCATTTATTCTGCGATTATAAATATAAAAAGTGAAGAAATTAGCAGGCTATCATTGTAATAGAAGCTTGCTAAAAATGCAACTGTAGATAGTATTAAAGTTCCTGCCCAAAATGGGACAGTTGTCTAGTATTAGATAACCGTTAATGAGATCAGAATTGCATTGAAAATTACTGCACTAGATATAAAAAATGTAATGTGATTATCAAACTGTCCTCGTAATAGGTGCGCAGAACTCGGCAGTATTAACTCACACTTAACGGGATCA
This sequence comes from Phasia obesa, assembly GCA_949628195.1. Lineage (NCBI taxonomy): Eukaryota > Metazoa > Arthropoda > Insecta > Diptera > Tachinidae > Phasia > Phasia obesa. The sequence goes on from OX451217.1 coordinate 93,745,160, forward strand.
GTATTGCATTAAAAATTACTGTGCTGGAAATACAAAAGGTCATGGAATTATAAAACTACCCTCGTAATGGATGCAGCTAACTTAATAGTTATATAACACCATATAGGTCCATTCTTAAATTCTTTGTTTCTTTTTTCGCCTTTTACGTTTATGATCTTTCGATTTTCATATTTTTTGTTGATTTCAATTACCACTTAAAAAACTTCGTTTGTATCGATAGTTTTTAAGTAAACTATCGAATGGGCCGACTATCGATAGTTTGGCAGCTCTAATAATTTATGTAACATTTTACAAGCTGAAATCTTTGCGGTGTCTGTCTGTCTGCCTGAAGCTGCTAGTTTACTTTCTACGAGGCTGATATTCTCAAACGATATCACTATTTAGAGAGATAGTCAGGCGGCTATAAAAGGTATTCAGCCGTTGTCGCAGAGAGCTGCAAGCTCTCAACGAACAGGCCATACTGAAACTGTTTTCATAGGAAATGAAGCTGCAGGCGAGTTGCCACGAGCTGGAGCTGATTTGGACATAAGTGTCAGTTGTGAGAACATATACCCTGGTCTCGATTCTATGTATGGGAGGATAACGAAAAAATTTAGACGTGATGCTGACACAATGTGGAGAAACTCATTGAGATCCACATAGACGAAATCTTTGCTTGAGGAAAAAGATAATGGAGAACGGAATAAGCTGTTACGTATGAGAAAGTCTGAACTATGAATGATCAGATATTTCTTGAGATGCAGATGGTGTGGCGTAGAAGAGGAAAACCCATTTCACTGTATTTGCCATTGCCCTGCATTATAACAGAGTCGTAATAAATGTTTTGGCTCTTATTTCTTTCAGAATATGGTGGACTTGAAGGGTGTGGAAGATATGCTAATTGTAAAATTTACGAAAATAACGGGACTACTAAGGGGGATTGATTAGAATAGAGCTATGTACAGTGGAACATATCAGAGGAGTATAGATCAATAATGGGCTTGTGAATCTACACACATATAATTATGTGTGATCCTATCTAACCTAATATTCTTGTTAAGTATCAGGATTTTTTGTCAATTTTTTTGTGAATCATTTTTAAATTTGTTAGTTATTATAGTTTTCATTATCAATAGTAAATTTACATTCGTTCGTATGCGGAATTTACAGCATGTTTTTATAAAATGTATTATGTTCTTTCGAAAAAAAGCGAAAGAACCCATATTTACGTTTTATTAATTTTCATGTGAGTGACAACTTGAAATTTTTTAATGTATTCTGGTTCCTACACTCAAAATATTTTTACATTATTTTAAAAAAAAAGTATTCTGGAAAATTATTTATAAATGAATAAACATTAAAAATAAAGAGAAAAAAATTATTTAACTGATTCTAACATTTATTTTTAAAACAAACTATAGGTAAAATCTGATTTACTTGCATTTCATTTTTCCGTCACTTTCTTTGTTACATAAAATATAGTGAACTGCAAATAAAGGAAAAGGTTTAATATTTAATTTGCAGTCGTTTTCTTAAACCTCAAATAGCAGAAACAAATAAAATACGTTTATTTTAGCGGAATTTGAAGTTACGGGTTTTTAGGGGTTGGTTTTTAACACTAAAAAAAAATATTCCGATTTAAATGAATAATGAGTAGACCGATTAATTTATTTAACGTACATAATATTTTGAGTGTATAAAAAGTTTTCTTTACTTCAGAATTGAAAAAATAACGAATATTTTCAAATGTTTTATAATAAACCAAGGCGAATTAATTATACTAGGTGACATCACGGCGAAGTTAATTATTTTTTGCTTTAATTTTATGTGCAAAGCAGCTGTCAACAAATTCGTTTATTTTTTTTTTTTTAACTTGAAAAAAAAGAAATAATGTTTTAACCAACTCTCCAAATGTCAAAAACGCGGCTACAAATGGCTTCACACATATGGGTACGGTGTGAATTCAACACACTTAGGGGATTAAAATTTTTATTCACATTTAGGCACTATTACGCGTTATTTGCATTGCACTTTACAAATATTGAAACAGTTTTGAATTTTTGCACAAAAACTTATTTAACAATTTATTGTATTTTAAATTTTTTATTACAAAATAAATTTAATTTTGTTGACATTTCTTTGGTGAAATTTATTTTTTATTTATTGTATTTTTATGTCTTTTAGGGGATGAACATTTTCAAATCAATATAATAAATATTTAAAATTTACATTCAATCTAACGTTTTTCGCACATAAATATATTAGAAAAATACAAAATTCAATTTTTATTAAAAAGCAAAAGAATTATTTAATTTTAACATCTAAAATTGAATGTAAAAAAATATTCTGTTTTTACAAAATATTTTATACAACTATGTGCAGTTTAGGTGCTGTGGGGAATTTTTTTTTAAACCAACACTTATACTATTTTGCCTACCAATACATTCTTAGACTTAGGTTTTTTGACAAGAGACTTAGGTGTTTGACGTTTCAGTTGATGGTGTATGGTTTTAACTATGTATTAAAAAAAATATTTCAAAATTAAAAATACTACCTAAAAATATGAGGAAGAAGTGTTTTTAATTGTTGGATGTAATATTTTAATTAGTGCTTTTGGCGTCTGCCGTATATTTAACCAACAACAAAATGCATATGAGTGTTTCTTGCTGTTGTATTTTTAGTCGCGGCGATGCCACCTTATATAGATTCGCCTTGTAATAACCAAAGTTAAAGCTTTATCGTTTGATAAAGGAAACTATATATTAGAAGGTTTTGTATTACAAAAACTTGCTGTTAATCTGATTTCAAATTTGTTTTTGTTTTCCTTCTAATACACAAATGAATGAATAGTGCTGACAATTTCTACTACTTTTAATTACTCAATACTACTCAATATTTATCAACTGGGTACTCAATAGTACTAAATACTTTTGCTTACATAACAAAAATACACTGTTAATCAGAGTTTTAAAGATGAGGTTAATTTTCTATTTAATTTATTTCTAAATATATAGCGGTAAAAGTATCGAGTAACTACTTTTGATTATTGAATACTCAATATAAATATAAAATACTCGGTAACCACTACTCAATACTTTGCCAGCACTAGAATGATATTACTTTTGTTCGGAAACGTAGATTTATAAATTCATTATTGTTTGTATTTTCAGTTGGCTTAGTTGCTTCTGGACAAATGCCACCGGGAGCTGCATTATTTGCGGGTGGAGCTAGTCCACAACCATCACCAACCACATTAAGTGCGCTGGTATCCCAACAACGAATACTAGAACTTTCACGATTCAGTGGTTTGCGGGGCTACGATATAGCGCAACATATGCTAACACAACAGGGTGCGGTATCCAAGCTCTTGGGTAAGTTTAAAAAACAAATTAACTTAATTATGTACTGTTTTTCAAAATGGTCACCACAAATATTTGTAAATGGGTTTGTTTTTGAGTATATGAAACAACTCATAAGCATATAAGCTTATATGTATGTTTGTGTTTATGAAATATTGATGAAACGCTTACGAACACGTCAATTCATTTATTTCCTTTCTCTTCTTTTATTTAATTTTGCAAACATGCGGGTTTTAAATCACAAATTTTATGACATTTTTTTTATGACATTAAATATTATTTTCAAAGCATGGCAGAATTTTAAGTTTAATGCACACTGGAAAACAAAAAAAAAAACTTAAAAAAGGATTTTTCCTAATACGATATTAAAATTTATTTTCAAAACATTCTAATTCATAAACGCAGCGTAGAGTTCACGAATTTTTTTTTTTTTTTTGAAAATTATGTTCTTATAAAGGTTCTTATAAAGGAAAAAACATATTCTGCTAAGACTGGAAAAAGGTTTTAGAATTGCCCTTTATGTTAAATTAAAATTTCATGTTCGAACGTTTCACTCTGTGTTTGGGGGTGTGAGATTTAAACTAAAATGCTTAAATAAATTCACAAATGCAACGTTAAGGAATAAATACATTTCCCAGGCCCGTTATTATAATTTTGCAATAGCTGAAGTTAGGATTTTGTCGGAGAGGAAATTAGTTTTCCTTATTATTTATTTATTTAACTAAGGTCTATAGATTAATATCTTAACAGACCAATAATAATAATTACAAAAACATTAGGACTAACATCATTAGTGAATAACATTTAAAAACAAAGTAATATCACGTTTTATAATATTAACGTTTACGGAGAAATCAATGAAATTGTAAAAGTCATTATAAATTTTACATAATCGTCTTAACGGATCCGCGTTCGCATAATTTGTTTGAAAATACTTAAGGTGAAAAGTTACGAGTAGATCTTGAAGGTACATTAAAGTTGATATTTCTCAGTAGGAACTCTGAATAAATGGAGCCGTTTATCAAATTTATTAAAAATGATACATTAAGCACTAATCGAAATCGCCCGCTTTGCAATGTCGGCAGATTAATTGAAGTAATTCTTACAGAATATGGGGAAAGATTTACACATGGATTCCATATTGTATTACCCAGACAAAATAAAAGAAACTGTTTCTGTACAGATTCAATACAGTTCTTCTGATTATCAGTGTAGGGATCCCATACATTAGATCCATACTCCAGAATGGGCTTCACTAAAGATGTGTACAATCATCTAGTTATTATAGGCTCAGTGAATGCCTTAGCCCAACGTTTAATAAAGGCTAGTACGCCACGAGCTTTATTTACCATCATGGCAATATGCTTGTTAAATTTTAATTTACAGTCCAGAAGAACTCCTAAATCCATGAACTACGTAACCATTTCAAGCTGATAACCACCAAGCGTAATAAGTAAGCAAAAAATAACCTTTAACGGACAGTTATAATAATATTTAAAGTAAGGAGCCTTACCCTCTTAACGAAAACCTAGTTATCTCTCCTATAAAAACCTAACTTTATGTATTGGCAAGTTATAATATTGGGCCTCTTTAATATAGAAATATCGATTATTCCCTTTCCAAACGTATAAGATCGTATAGGAGATGAAGAGAAATAGTTTTCATATTTACCAAACTCTGTAAATTTACTGATATCTTTCGTAGAAAATTTATGTTTAGATAGTAAAAACAAACTTTATGAAACGTTAGTTTTTCGTCTAAAGGATAAAAGGTAGTAAAAAAAATTGGTTTGCACAAAATCCATTTTATCAATCCTGTGGATTTTCTTAAATGGTTATTTTATAAAAAATATTTAAATTGATTAAAAAATATTTAAACATTTTTTGTTTGTTTGTAATTTTTTTTTTGTATTTCAATTTTATCGTATGTAAATAAAAGACTTTAATAAAAAAATCAGCTAAATTTTAAAAAATAAAATCATGAACTACATGTGGTCTTAAATAAATATAAATTGTTTTCTAATAATAACACAGTGCTGTAGTTATAATACAATTTCTCCACTTCAAAAGCATAGAGTTCTATAGTTAAGAATTTAAGATTTAAGTAGATTTTGCAAAAAGTAAATTCAAAACCTAGATTTCTTTTTTACGCCAAATCATGTTGAAATCCTATTTATTAACTAGAATAACATCAAAATCTAATTTGAATTAGACTTTAAGAATTTTGTAAATGAGGTTTTATTGCCTGCATAATTTGAATAATAAATAGAATCCGTCATACGTTATACTTTAACGTACTCAACTGAAATCAAAGTAACAATGGAAGAGGTTGACACAATGAGTACTTTGTTGACGGATATTAAATCAGAAAAGAAAACACTTGAAAAACTTTTTTCATCACTTTACTTTATTTAATTAATTTTTTTTTTGCTCCCACTCAACACAAAAATTTATTTTGAGAGAGAGAAACAAAGAGAAACCTATTTATAGCCCTCAACTGCTTTCAACGTACGTCAAAAGTTAAAAGTTGCCCAACTTTCGTACAACAACACATCTTATCTTATCTCGACTTAAGATGATTAGTTAGTTAATCCATTTTAAAGGCTTCCTCATTTATGAGTCATAAAGCGCCATCGACAGTTAACCCGAAACAACTTTTGCACCCGGAACCTAAAGACCAATCACCTTTGGTAAACTAGAGTCGTCTAGAAGGAACCATTGAGACATTAGTGCAGCCGCTAAACACTTTTATGAGCTCTATGCGTAATATGATGCAAGAAGTCTTAAAAATGCAATCTATGATATTGCAGGCAGTATTAGCAAAACATGAACAGTTTAAAAATATGTTTTTCGAACGCAAACGGCTTACGCCAACATAAAAATTAACTCGAATACTTTCTGAGACAATCTTACCAACAAATAGCTTTTTTAAAATCAATGGCTATATTTGATATGACACTAAGGACCCCTGTGGAAGAGCATGTGGAGGCTCGGCAATACTTATAAAGGCTCAAATCAAACATATTTCACTGTGTGGTTTTTGTGAGGATTACATATGTATCTGTCTTGAAGAATTTCATCAAAGCTTAGTTATTTCTTCGATTAATTCACCACCTAGATTTCAAATATCGGAAAGTCAGTATAGCGACTTCTACAAATCACTAGTAACCTGTTTCATAGTATCAAGTAGCTACAATGCTAAACATACGTTTTGCGGATCATGCCTAATAACTCCAAAAGGTCGTGTTTTGTTTGACACAATTTCAAAAATGCGTCCGAAGGTAATATCGAGTGGACAACCCACCTATTGGCCTACTGATCGGCAAAAAAAGACCTGATGTTATTAATTTGGCTTTATTAAGGGTATACCGATAGAAACGATTAAAGTTGAAGCGTCACTTGAATTATCCACAGATCATTAATAGTACTCATTTATCGGAAAACATCTCGCTAAGAACACCTGAAGACGTAGAGCGGAATCAACATTCAACAATAACCCGATAACTAGCTAGATACAATCAAATTTATTCTGTAGATTTCGAACTGCTTTTGGCCGAAAAAAGCAAATTCGTAGAAAATGGCAATCACAGAGATCTCCTCAACTCAAGAGCAGATTTAAAGAATGCTCGAACCGGTTAAAAGAGATGCTGAAATCTCGAGGAGTAGCATCCCTGAAAAACTATTTGGGAGACCTACACGCAACTCCTCAATCAGATTAATCATCATGGCGTGCTTGTAGAAACCTTAAAAGGCATGGCTTACGTAAGCCTCCCTTGCGAACTTCACCTGGAGGCTGGGCAAGGACTGATACCGAAAAAGGCAATTTATTTCCAGGACATTTGAAAAGAGTTTTTATCCCAAATATATTAACTGATCTAATTGAGTTGCCAATTGTCGTAGTTCCGCTAAGGTTTAAATTTGGTGATATTGAAAAGGCAATAACGGATTTAAACACCAAGAAATCCCCTGGCTTTGATAAAACCAGTAACAAGATGTTATTTAAGTTGCGCCGTATAGCTTGCAAAATCATTCTTTTTATTTTTAATGCCATTTTATGTATTGAGTACTTTCCCACAGAGTGGAAGGTCTCCTTGGTTACCATGATTTCTAAACCAGCAAAATATGTCAAACCTGTTTGAGAGGATGTTAATAACTAAGCTGAACCCTATTCTAAGCGATAAAGGATGTATTCCAAACCATCAATTTGGTTTCAGGAAAAAACATATGTAGTACGATCAACAAACTCACAGGTTAGTCAATGTTGTGAAAAAGACATTCGAAGATAGAAAATACTGCTCTGCGCATTTTATCGACGTTCCTCAAGCATTCGATAAGGTATCATGAAGGCCTAATATATATAATAAAACTGAATTTGCCTGTAAACCTATATAAGCTGTTGGTTAGTTATTTAACCGAATGAAAATTTATTGTGAAAGAAGGAGATTTTTTGAGCTCACTCAAGCCAATCGAAGCCAAAGTTCCCCAAGGTAGTATATTGGGGACTTTTTACATTGATTGTAAACGTCAGACATGCCAACTAGAAATCGGGTGCACACATCGACATTTGCTGACGACACAGCTTTTTTAAGCAGTCACGAAAGATCCGAAGTAACATCACGACCACATATTCAATTAAGAAAAATAGTTGGAGGTGGAGATTAAAGATGAATGAACAAAAATGTATTTATATAACTTACACACTGTCTACGGAATCGTGCCCCCAATTCGCATAAATAACCAAACGATATCACAGCTTTCAGTCGTGAAATATCTCGGCATACATCTCAGCTTAGATTGCAAACTTCATTGTAAAAGTAATTCTAAAACCAATTTGGTGTTATGGCTTTCAATTATGGGGCTGTGCCTCAGCTAGCAATGTAGAAAATATTGAAAGGCACCAAAATAAGATTCTACGTATAATTACATCTGCTCCTTGATATATAAAAAACTCGAACATGGATAAAGATCTAAACGTGCCATTAGTCAAGCAGAAATAGCGAAACTTGTCAGAAGATATTTAAAAAAGCTTGAAACTCATCCGAATCCGCTGGCCCGTAACATACTATATGAACCTGGTTACATTCGACTAAGGAGGAGTTTCAGTAACCGTGAAACATATTTTTTTTTGTCTAGCACTGGTATACATCAAGTATATTTATTTTTTTTTAGACTGAAGATATGAGTAATTATTGATAGTTCAAATATATTGAAGATAAAATAAATAAAAAATATGCAAAAAAAAAAAAATAAGGCCACACACAGAAAATCGCATTAATATTGATACTTGTTCATGTAGCGAACTTGTTAATTACACACAGTAGTTAAAACTATGTTTGCTGTATTATGAAGTATACAAATTAAACTAAAAAAATAAAAATTAAACTAAAAAATTCATTTTTGCGAATATGGCTTAGTTTTTAACCGTAATAGTGTTTAAACATATGGCCGCTTTAACACCAATTATTAATTGTTATTAATGTAGGGGGAATATCGAAGCAGACCACTTTCTTAATGGGTCCATTTTCGACCATATTCCGTCCTATATGATTATAGGCAACCGAAATGTAATTTACGGCAACCTACTTTCATTGAGTCACGTACTACAGCCAGCCTTAAATCTCGACTTTAGTCATTTCAGACTATCGACTGGTAACTGCCGGCCATCTTCCTCATCATGCAGTATCTAGTAACTGCTAGCATCTGTTTAATTCTCGGATCTTCCACGGTGTCCACATTCAACAACCTTTTACCTGTAGTACTTAATCTTATGCTAGCCAGTGCCGGACATTCACACACAATGTGCGAAACCATCTCAGCACTCTCCAGGCACAGCCTGCAAATATTATTCCTCGATTTTTATCTTGACTAGATGATACTTGAAGTTTCCATGACCTGTCACCGTTGAGCACCTTACTGGTCTTCATGCCCATGGGCGCTTTGAGCACCATTCGAGCACCTACACGTAGTCGCCTCCCTCCACCTTTTAAGGTTTAAAGGTAGCACTTTAGATCGCAATATGCCATTATCCAGTGCTACTCTGGGTTCTGGTCCATTGAAATTCACAGCAGATCTCCGTTTTGCTAGTTAGTCTGCCGCTTTATTCCCAGCTGTACCTATGTGTCCCTTAACCCACATCAATGTTACCTCATTTACCGAGGCACATCTGTTAAGTTTTAATCCACATTCCAGAACTAGTTTGGAGTATACGTTCACCTGCCTCATGCGTTTTATTTTCGACTGGTTGTCAAGAGCCCAGCATGTGATCCAACGCATGCGGCAGCCCAAGGAATTCTGTCTGGGGGAGGGGGCGTACTCCCTCAAACGCAGACTTCAGGACACAGCTGAGCTTACGCCTGCTCCTGTTCTACCGTCCATACACTCATTGTGAGTAACGCCTTTCGCAATGAGTGTCGGATACAGTCTTTTGACCCAAATCTATGCCAAATTGCATTGCTCTTCATACGCAAAGCTGACTTGTAGCTGTTGACCTACTGAATAGGTACAACGGCAGCAACATTGGCACAAATGCCTTTGTTGGAGCCGCGTGTATTACACCACATATACCCATAAAAGCATTCCTTTGAACCACATCTAATTTACGCTTAATTGTACTCTGAGAGGCTTATGGCCACCAAACCACAGATGCGTAATTTATTACGGGTCGCACCATTGTGTAAATCCAGTATGCAGCGTTTGGGAAAAAAAATTTGACGCAAGTTCCTTTTTGCTTTCCGTTCGTTCTAGTTAAGTTCCTTATGCAAAGTAACGCCTAGATAATTCAATTTCGTTGACACACGATTTCCGATCCGAAAAACATTAGGAATCCAACTTAAAAGGATTCCTCCTTTGAGTTAACAGGTTTAATGAGCACTTATGGTTAGTCCCCGTTTACTGCACCATACCTCGGTTTTCGGCATGGAAAAACTATATTTCAATAACTTTAACATGTTCATTCAGAGCGGTATCAGTAGATCTACCTGCTCTATAAGCACGTTGGTATCTACTCAAGGGCCTATCCGTCAGCGTGTGGTTCTCCAATAGTTCCTTTTGCCCAGTTTGGTAAGAAAAACAACATCAGTTTCCCTCCAAGTCACCGGGATATTCACAGGCGCTAGACAGGCTATTAATATTACCGTAATCCTTTCGAGCAAGGTTTTTATACCCCATTGTAATAGAGCTTTAAATTAAGGAAAAGTTAGTACTGCACTTCTGACACCATTTAGAGTTAATATCTTTTCAGCTAGTCCCCCTTCTAGCATGACTCTACAAGTCATTAGAACTGTCTCAGTCATTTGGGAATCGCTCTTACGAATAAGTTCAATCTTATAGACAGGGTCTTTAGATACTAACTTCTGTATTCTGCATGTACAGAATTCCCTCCACGTACTCCGTTTTCAAAGACGTATCTTTCTCTTCTTCTTATTATCCTTGCAAGCGTCACATGAGTTTGAATCTCTCTCCCTTATGTAACGTGTCTGCTACCTTTTTGCGTCTTCTGGAACAGACATGGTTAGTCTATTCGGACCCTCCAATCGTTAACCCTTTCTACCATATTAAGAGAACACATTGTGATATCGATCACTTCTGCCCTTCGTGAATCAACAAAGGTGGGTTCATACCAATTACTGAACATTAAAGGGTGTTCCGATAGCAGATTTATAATGTGCAGACACTTAATATTAAAAGACAATTGTAAAAATATGTCCGCTAAAACAAAAATTAAAGGGTCTTGGAACGTATACAGAATTTTCCTTTATATTTAAATCGAAACGGTAATACATTTTGTATATACACATAGAATGTAAACATTTGTCCTCTATAACAAGCATATAAAAGCAGAGATTAAAAATTTTCGCAGAGTATGTTTTACAATGTCTGCTGTAACAACAAGTAACAAAAGTAAAATTAATAATAATTAAAGGATGTTCGCTAGATATCGCGATTTTACGGAATTTTACCTTGTCTTTGCACTTGAAATTGCCACAGGGAATTTAGTACTCTGCTCGCTATAATAAAAAATAACTAAAAGTTTAAGGGTGTTCCCTTAGTATACGTGATTGTAACGTATATGTGCGTTATGAAAGAGACACTTCAACTCTTTAGAAGCAAGTAATTAAAACATCAAATTAATAATCAAAGGGTCTCTTTTATAAACACAAGAAAAACTTTAAATCTGATGATTTTAAAGTTATATATTGATCGTGGTACGGTACCCTACGTGTGTGAGTCTGACTCGCACTTGACTTATTAATTTCAAGAAATTATTATGATTAAAAATACTAATTTCAAAGAAGCTAGCCGTTCTGTTTTTGGCGTTGATAACTGCGAGCGCTATTTTTTTTAAGCTCGCATTAACAAAAAACAAAACATATATTGTGTGAACAATTTAAAACAAAAAAACAAACCTGTTTTAATACAACAACAAAGTTGTTTGTAAAATATTTTTTTTCCTTTTCCTTTTCTTTATTTTTTACAACGGCATATTGAATTGCTACTTTTAAAATAAAACAAAAACAATAAAGGCTAATGAGCCTCTTTAATTTAAGCAACAAAAATGTTGACAATGTTGAATTAAATAAAAACAAAAAAACAGAAAATAATTTGTGTATTAATGCTACGCCAGTTATACGTACCCAATCTTGTTCTTCGCTTTTACTAAGCGATGACAATAAAATAACTACAAACAAATCGCCTTCTGAACACAGTGGATAGTGTAGAAAAATCCAAGACGCAAGTAGGAATGGACAGATACATAAATCTTCGCAGATTACACCAATGGCTAAAGTACAAAAAGACAAGGACTAACGAAATAAATTCCCATAATCGTTTTGCTATTTTAGATAGCAAAGCAAGTGAAACAAAAACGGCACCCAAGTCGTTTAAACCACCACCAATTTTTTTAAGGGAGAAAAATTCAAATGAATTAATAACTAAGTTAATCTCAGTTATCAAGCGTGGTAACATTGATGAAACTAAAATTCAATTTATAGATGAAAGTAGTTATCGTAAAGCAATAAAGGAGTTTGAAAGCTGCAAAAAGAACTTTTATACCTATCAGCTGAAGAGTAGAAAAGGCCTACAGGTTGTTATCAAAGGTGTAGATTCATATGTTAATCCAGTAAATATAAAAGCTGGCCTCCAAAAAGCAGGATTTAAGGTTAAAAGCGTTGACAATCTCAGAAATCGAGAGCGTGTCCTTCAACCTCTGTTTCGCGTTGAACTGGAACCTGGGGATACTAGATTAAAGAAGAACGAAACACACCCCATTTATAATCTAAAAGCCCTGTTACACCGCAGGATAAGTGTAGAGCAACCACATAAGCGATCAGGACCCGTCGAGTATTTAAATTGCCAAGAATACGGCCATAAAAGGGTTTACTTCCGGTTTTCGTTGTGTGTGGAGAGCTACATTGTTCCGTCCAATGCGAAAAACCAAAGGATGACTCGAAGGTTAAAAAATGTAGCAATTGCGGTGGAAATCACACTGCTAACTACAGAGGCTGTCCAGTTTTTTTATGGTAAGGGAGTTAACTCAGTAATTAAATACTCCTGCTAGGCAGCTACAATACCACGCAAATGCTCATTACCCTCAGTTAGCTCAACCCACAACCAAACATGTTTCATACGCGGATATGTTAAAATCCAATTATGTTTCAGCACACAAAGCGACACCGACAACCAATTCTACCCCAAATTTGCACCCAGAAGCTAAAGAACAAACACATCTGGTAACTACAATCGTCTCGAAGAAAGCATCGATACATTAGTGCATTCGTTAAACAGTTTTATGAGCTCAATGAGCAGCATGATGCAAGAAATGGTTTGCATGCAATCTATGTGTTGAAGGCGGTACTTAACAAACCATGAACTGTTTAAAAATATGTTTCTGGAACGCAAACGGCTTACGCCAACACAAAAATGAACTCGAGTACTTTCTTAATAATCAACAAATTGATGTCATGCTGATTTCAGAGACTCACTTAAAAACAAATAGCTTTTTTAAAATAAATGGCTATATATTATATGATACCAAGGACCCTCGCGGACGAACATGTGGTGGATCGGCAATACTTATAAAGGCCAGAATCAAACATTATTACCTGTGTGATTTTTGTGAGGATTACCTTCAAGCAATAAATATCTGTCTGGAAGAATTTCATCAAAACTTAGTTATTTTTTCAGTATAGCGACTTCTTCAAATCACTAGGTCCCTGTTTCTTAGCATCAGGCGACTACAACGCTAAACATACATTTTGGGGATCACGCCTAATAACTCCAAAAGGTCGTGTTTTGTTTGATACAATTTCAAAAATGCGTCTAAATGTGATAGCGAGTGGACAACCCACCTATTGGCCTACTGATCGGCAAAAAATACCGGATGTTATTGATTTTGACATTATGGGATTCATTTATGGGGCACTGTCTCAGCTAGCAATGTAGAAAAAATTCAAAGTCGCTCCCTGGTATATAAAAAATTCGAACATCCACAAAGACCTAAACATGCCATCAGTTAAAGCATAAATAGCGAAACATGCAGTCACATATCTAAAGAGGCTTGAATCTCATCCAAACCCTTTGGCGCGTAACATGCTGAATGAACCTGGTTACATTCGACTAAAAAGCAGAGATACTGCTTTTCTTGGCCGTACATTAGAGGGATGACCCGTAAATGATTGCAAAATTCGTGAAACAAACATTATTTTTGTATAGCACTGGCTGCACTTAAAAAGTATATTTTATTTTAAACTTAAGATACGAGTAATTATTGTTAGTTCAAAAATATTGAAGATACAATAAATAAATTATGAAAAAAAGAAGCTAGATTTCACATGTCTACTTCAACGTTTGCATAGTATTTCCGTTGCATATTTTGTTCGTTTACAGTAAAGCTGTTTTTCTTAGAAAAAGGTATTTTTCTGGAAGAAAGCTGCCATAAATTATCGTCATTGCGGTAATTTAGATAACTTAATAAATAATTGAATATGAGAAATTATTTATTATATTTTTAAATGTGGTGCGGTTTACAATTGAACCTACCTTGTAGAAAGATACGAAAAGTGCAGAAGAAGGATGTAGTGGTTCTTTATCTTCTTATAGTAATAAGGCTGACAAATTAATAATTATTTAAATATGCATTAGGAATTGCTTGGAATGTTTTTAACACTAAAGAATTTTTTTCATATCCTTTATCAACTTGATTGCAAGCCTCTTGCCGCTTTTGTGGAAACTATGTCATTACTTTTTTCAGTTGGTAATAACAAACTCGAACTTATTAAACAACACTTTTAATATACTAAAAAGCCCTAACTATTGGGCTTGGTTAATAGGCGACTAAAAGAGAGAAAGGGTTCTACCTCGTTCCGCAAAGGACCTCACCAGCAATTAGAAAGTAACTCCATGTACTCATCTTTCATTTACCAAAAACAAATCAATTGTCTAGTAACGAGACGAATAGTAATAACTAATTCTGTCTTATCTATGTAAGTGTTAAATTACTATTTTATTAAATTGCTCAAGAATTTTAATTGCTGTCAATTTACAAAAGTAAAAAAACAAAAAACCTTTAGAATTTTTTTATTTAAAGCTAGCAGTGCCCGCCAAGTCGCACAATGTAACGACGTAGCGTTTTTTTGCGACAAAAATAGAAAACGTGGTGAACCATTTACGCGTCCTTCCTATATAAAGCAATTTGGGTTTTCTTAAATTGGACCAACTGATTTCGGGAGATGATCGTCCTTATTTAAAAGAGAAGAAATGTACTGTAAGAAACAGTGAAGCATGGTGGTGAAAATGAAATGGTGTGGAGCTGGTATTCAATTAATGTGATTGGCTCTCTATATGTAATAAGTGATCAAGTAAATAATTAAAGATTTTTTTAAGCCAAAGAAAAAAGCTTGGAAACAAATTCCATTAAGTCGGATGGAAACTTTTATTAACCCAATGCCCCGAAAATGATTCGCTGTGTTAAAAAATTAATATTTTTCCATTAATTATTAATTTAGAACTTTAGTTTTTTCTAGGTAAATGTCAAGACTTGTTTTTTTCTCGAGTATTCTTTTATTTAAATAAAATTTTGAAAATTTTTGAGTTTAAATTAGGAATACAGCCTAATGTGTGTGCACTAGAATTGTATGTATGTACATATGTATATATGTAAATAACATTTTTAAATAAAACACAAACTTCTTAAGAACTTGGACATTCCTTCCTTTTCTTATGCAAGGCCAACAACTAAAGCACCATAAATATAACCGACGGCATGACATGTACGATCAAAATCAGACTAATATTTCACAGTTTTCTCAATGTTCTCGTACATAGAACTAGCTCAAGTCAAGACCCTTAATATTTTTCCATTTTAAGGCAATTGCACTCTTATGCACTTACGGATAGCAGAATTAGGTTGTTTGGCTTCAAAACCAAGTACAATTCCCTTGGTATGGGAAGCACCACCAAATGGATAAGCCCAATTGAGCCTTCTTGTAGTCTTTGTCAGCCCAACGTTGATCACGACGATGGTTTACATACCTTCTAGCAGTGCGGAGACATTTCTAATAAAATTTTGTTATTCATTATTATTATCACAACGATTTCAGTTTTCAATGAAATCGTCATGTCGATACATAAATTAGCAAAATATAATACTAACTTGATCAACAAGAGGGTATTAACTCAAAATTTTTAAATTTTCACTTTCTGCAAGTTATCAACCAACAACATCAATATCCATATACTGTAGAAATTTCAACGTTTCCTGATTACTCTTTCATCTCGAAACCCGCACGTGATAGTGTCTTGAGTACCTTTATATCAACAAAAGGGTATTATTTTTATTTGGCAATGATTGCAAAAAATTTAAAAGAGAAACAGTGTAAATATATTATTAAATGGAATTTGCTTACTATATGTTCGGATTTTTAAATTAATTTAAAATGTAAACACAAACCGTTTTTTACCTCTACTGAAAATTTTGATCTTGTTGATCAAGTGCGATATGTATATTAGGCTGGAGCGTTGGTATAGGGCAAAAAATAATTTGTTGTATTGCCCGTTCAAATAGTGAATTAAATTTGTCTTTTTATGTGAGAAGTTATTCTACAAAGTTTAATTGCGATAAACCCACATCTTGAGGTGCCGCAGAAGCCTTGAATACAATTTTTTGTCTCTAATTCTTATATTATATATTTTTTATTTTATTGATGGTTTTTTATGTTTTTTATGTTTATTATTTCAATTCCATTGAAACTACGCCTAAAATAATGCAGAACAAAAACATTTGTTGTTTATAAATTTTATTTTTCCATGTTTTAATACCTAAGTGGGGTATTAAATAAACATGAAAAATATATTTTTTTAATTAACTTTTCTTCTTTGTTATGGTAAGATATGGGTAGATATGATATTGTATTGATTTTTCTTTGATTAATACTTATTTAATGTACTTAGCATGGTTCTTTTATCGGGTGGTTAAATTTTAAGAGCCGATGTTGAATGTGAACCACTCCTAACGTCAAGTTTTTTTCTGCATTTAATTCGACATTTCTCAATTTCAGACTAACTCAATTTGACCCACGGAAAGATAGGTACACAATCGAGCGACAAATTCCATGGCCGTGTTATCTCACGTGTTGGCGATGTCAATTGGCCGCCAAGATCATGTGATTTGACACCGTTGGACTTCTTTCTTTAGGGTTATTTGAAAGAAAAGGTGTACGTCGATAAGCCAGCAACAATTCAAGAGCTAAAGGATGAGATAATTCTGAACATTAAGGGCATAGAACCTCAATTATGCCGCAGCGTCATCGAATATTTGGAGCATCGGATGGAGGTGTGTTCGCCGAGGTCGCGGCGTTCATTTGGCCGATATTTTGTTCCATACATAATTGAATCATAATAATATTATCAAAATAAAAAGAAATGATAATCATTTCCTTTTGTGTGATAATCAACATCGGCCCTTAAAATTTAACCACCCTTTATTTCTATAATACAGTTTTACCAGATCCAAATGTATTAAAATTTGCTGAAGTGGCTACGGCATTTGGATTTGCGGCACCTCTTACTCTACTCGAATCGTGTTCAAAATTTTTAATTGACTTAACAATAGCAAATGACAACTTTCTACCGCTATTGCATATTGAATGCCAGACTGTGCAAAGTTAGAAGGATTTAATAAAAATATTATATATATTTCTATATTTAGGCCCACTATTATAACATGCCTTTAGCTAAAGTTAGGATTTTGTTAGAGCGATATATAGTTTTTCGTTATTAAAAGTAAGCTAAAAACCACTTTTAACTATCACGTACTATAAGGACAAGTTATAGCAATGAGCAGCATTGCTATTATAACCTTTTTGGCTAAAATAGTCTTTTTTTAACCCAGATATAGCATGAAGAAGATTATCTATGGAAGATTAAAAACAGATCCGTGGCTCCAATTTGCCATTATTTATTTTTAACACCAATCCTACATGAAAATCCTTTTGCGTTTTAATCAATATTTAATTGTCAGTTTATTAGATTAGTAAATAATGGAGAAGTAAATCGAATTTTATTTTTGTGTAATTAATGTTTTTGAAACCAAGCAAATAATTACTGCCTATTTCACAACGTCACACGAAACATTTGTAAATTTGGTTTTGTTTTAAATGTAATTGTGCGAAAGAACGAATGCGAGTGACGTTCAGGGTTGTCAGATATGGCGATTTCTCGCCAAACGCGGCGATTTTCAATCTTATTTGGCGATCAAACTTTGGATTTGGCGACATGGCGACTTTTTGGCGATTTTTAAAATAATTGGCGATATTGTTGGCGATTATTCATTGACTTTTGGCCAACATTAAAAACTGAATTAAGGAATATCAAAATGGATAACAAAGAAATTGAAGTTTTAAAAGTAATTTGGAAACCGGAAACTTTCGAAACATATGTATAAACTTATTTAAAGTTCACGAACATCTTTCCATCAACAAACATTTTTCATTTTAAAATGTTTCTATTTTAAAATGTTGCATTTCCTTATCACAAACAAAATTTATTGTTTTCAAAGATTTTTAAAAATCCTATCATACTTTTGGATACTTATCAACCATAATAGTAAATATTAACTTTTGTTTTAGAAAGATTATAAAAAAACGTGATATTCTATCTAATTATGTACAGCTACATTAGTTTTGTACTTGATTGTACTTGAATTTTTTATACTTATTTTTCACAAACAAAGGAAGTTTTGAAGTAAGGATTAAGTTCGTTTTATTCTCTCTAAGTTGAAAGAATAATTTTTACTTTAATTTAATTTTTTTTTTTCGCAATTTTTATTTATTGTATCTTCAATATAATTGAACTATCAATAATTACTCATATCTTAAGTCTAAAAAGAATAAATATACTTGTTAAGTCCAACCAATGCTGGACAAAAAAAAAATGTATGTTTAACGGTTACTGTAATTTGCGGATTATCCCTCTGATGTACGGATGAGAGAAGCAGTGTCCCTCCTTCTTAGTCGAATGTAACCAGGTTCATTTAGTATGTTACCTTATGGCAAGTTTCGCTATTTCTGTTTTAACTGATGGCAAGTTTAGATCTTTATGGATATTCATTCGAGTGAAATTTAATTTTGAAGAAAAATTTGATTTTTTAAAATTTATATGCTGGATAAGATCGATTTCGAAACACATGCTATAAAACGTGTTAATTGAAATAGGGCATATTCTAAATAAGAACATGGTGACAAATACCTTATAGATGGATATGTTTATTATGCAGTCGAATTCGGTTATGCGCAAATGAAAAATTACACGATTTATTTTTCACTTATCCGGAATTTTGAATTATAAGGACTACGCATAATTGAAAACGGGTTTCATTTAAACGAATTAAGCACTTGATATTAAAAAAAGTCGTATATTAAATTTCACTTTAGGTTAATTTTATTAACTATAATATTTTAAAAACTATATATCTATGTGTATTGTTTTTTTTATCGCCGTTACAGATAAAATGAATTTGTATTTTAAACGGTGCTCGCTTCATTTAAATGTGTAGCTTTGCAAACAAATTTTGTGTCATTAAACCGATTTTTCAGTCAAGCAAATTTTCCTTTAAGAGAACTAAAAGGCTTAAAAATTCAACGGGATTAAACGTTAAGAATTTTTAATTTCAATGAGGCGATTTTTTCTTTTAACCGGCGTGCGATTAACCGAATTCGGCTGTAATAACTACTATTTTTTATTAGTTTTAAGTAAAAATTTTACCTTTTTCGTGTTCTCAAACCTTTTTTGTCTATTTTTGGCGAATTTTAGCTATTTCGATTAGATTTATTTTTTGTGATTATTTAAAAAAATTTTTTGAAATTGAAAAATATTGTATATATTAGAGGGAAATGTTTACAATAAACTGTTTTGGCGATTTTTCACATCTATTTTGGCGAAATAGTTGAAAATAAATCTGACAACCCTGGTGACGTTGTGAAATAGGCAGCTAAATAGACTAAATTGTCATACACTCTTATTATCACAAAAGGTAACATGTTGCTGTGATCATTTTGCGCTGCGAAATTTAATCTAAATTCTTATAATTACAGTTTCAGTTTAATCATCGAAAAGCGCGGACGTGATGTTTTAAACTCGCAATGAGCATTAGAGAACAACATATGCATATGTACATTAAACTCTAGATTATCCGCAGGTGGCTTATTCGCTTTTCGGATTAACCGCGGCGCCTAAAGTAAAACGTTTTATGTATAAAAACAGAAAAAATACAAAAAAAAAAAACAAGTCCATCTTTTTTGAAAAAAAGTAAACATAACTTACATTACATAAAAGTATTTAAACTATAATGTACAACACATAGATTTATGGCGTTTTCTTTTCTGAAAAAAATAAAATTTTAAAATTCTTGCTTTTAATAAAAAAAAAAAAATATTTATAAAAAAGGGCAATATCTTACCCTGAATAAAAGTTGAGTGTAAAAAATGTAGCATATTTACCTGGTTTTGGTGCGACATATTTAGAAAGGAACATGATGTCTATTCACACTCTGGTATTATTTGTAGGAAAGAACACGATAATTTAATAAGTGTAAAATATATGCAACATTTTTGTCAGAAAAGAAAACGCCATTAGTTTGCACGTACCTATATAAACTTATTTAAATAATATAATATGTCTATGTAATATGTAGACTCTTGAAATTTGTACCGAAGATGTGTTGCCCCGGCCGCGCTATGACAATTACTAAAAATAAAAGGGTGTTCCGAGAGCGACATATTTGTCACGTATATAGCCTTATTTTTTGAATCGTAATAGGTGGAATGTATCAATATACATTCATAGATAGGGAATTGCCATGGCCGCTATATCAAATAATAAAATAAAGGAAGTTCCGAAAGTGATATAATAAGGACGTACATATATGGTTTTATTTTCTGAACCGTTATAGGTAGAAAGGGTATTCCGACAGTAGTCTCCTGATATTTTCTTAAAAAGTCCTGATATAAATTTATAATGTATACAGATCATATTTTACAATGTAAAATATGAATAATGTAACTACAAGTAATGAAAATAAATGTAATAAAAATAAAAGGTTGAGCCCTTGATATTTGTACAAGGTGTATTGTACTATGCTCTAGTACAAAAAATAATTAAAAATTAAAGGGTGCCCTTAGACGTGAACAAATTAACAACTTGTATTTTTCAAGTTTTACATATTACGGAATCCTACGTGTGTGAGTCTGGCTCGCTCTTGACTGATTTCTTTAATTTATTATAACAATAAAATTTATTTTTTTCATTTTAAATTTAGGTTTTCATTTAGAGTCTTTCTGTTTGAAATAATAAATAGTAAACAAACGGGGAGTGATACGTTTCGTGCAATTGTACCTTTTTCCGATGCCATTCTGATTTCAAAATTATATATAAGAATGTTTAGTAGCACAGTTGTTTTGCAATATTTTACTTTTGTTATTGTTGTTTAATTGCTTAAAATTTTATTTCTATGGTTTCCTTGAGATTATCATCAGTTTGAAGTTCCTTAAAAGCGACGTTTCTGGCTAACAACGGCAGATTATATTATGTTTGCCATTCACTTAGGTAAAATTGTGTTTACAAAGGTACTATTTACTATTTATTACTAATAAGTACAAGTTTTATGTCCTTCCTAATGCCACTTTGATAATTTTTGCTAATTTTTTTAAAACTAAATGAACGCTTGCACACACAGCTAGTTTTTAATAAAATAGTATCAAGTTCTGTCCTGATAGCTCGTTTCGTTTAAAAGTTACACGACTCCGAAAATGTTAAAACTACCGCCTTTAGGTTTTTCCCTAAAGGGGTTTTGCTTATGTAAATTAAACTTTCATCGGTATCAGTAAATTTTGTTGAACTATTTTAAAGGCAGACTATAGCCAATGCTAATAAAAGAATAATTGGGTTGCAAATTCCTACCTCCAGCCCAACACAAACGGAATTAAGGAATATCAAAATAGATAATATAGAAATTGAAGTTTTAAAAGTAGTTTGTTTTTGATATTTAAAGATGATTTTACTTCCTGCAATCTGGAAACTTTTGGAACATATAAATATGTTTAAAGTTCACGAACATCTTTCCATTTTCATATTTAAATTAATAATTTTACTTCTAGAAACATATCGTTAAGTTATTAACGAAATTATGATTTGCATACATCACGGCACAATAATTTATGTACCTGGTAATCTTATTACTATTATGTCAAACTTTGCTTTTTTAAGACAGCAGTTAGTGCAGTTTGTTTGCTTGCCTGCAGAAAACACCCAGAATCTTTGGTGGGAATCGAACCCGCAACTCTCAGACTGATAGACTGTGATGTGAATTCAGCATACATTTCATATGTTTGTCAAAACAGCCATTTTACATACGGTTTATAATTTTTGCTTTCAAACGTAGATGTGTAATTACATCTGACAAAGGTGCAAACCTAGTGCTTATGCCACATTTTTAGTGTTTCTGGTACCCCAAAAAACCTAAAATAACAAAATATCAAGTTGGCATTACAGGATGTCAGATGCTTTGTCCATCAAAATAGAACACGTTCTAAATAAAAATGTCAAATACAATACATACTACACATGGAAAATACACATGTTATGTTTGAAAGGGTTTACACGACGTATTTAGAATTTACACATGGAAAAGTGACAAGTCATATGAAAAATACACATCGTGTTAAACCACTTTAACGCGTAATTTTTTGTTGCGCTAGTTATATAAACATACATACATACATATAAACATAAAAACTCATAAAAATACATACAAACATACATACGAACATGTATTTACCCATAAAACTGTCAATAAGAATAATAAGTGCAGACAATCATTGCTGCTGATCCATCAGTTTTATTTCAACGTAATTGTTTTTTTTTTAATTTTAATTATTAAGAAGCTACCAAATGTGCATAACCAACTAAAATTATAATTATCAGGAAACGACATATTTGTGTACACAACTATGCTGAAGTTTTATTTTACATTTTTTTATTTTAAATATCTGTTTATTTTAAGTTTGTATAAAAACCAAAAAGAAATAATAAAGAACACAGATTTAATTAAGACTTAGAACAAAGTGTTTCAATAAGAAACATAACTCGCTAACTTGAAGCTTCTTCTGGATACAAACAGCGCGTGTGGAATTTTTGCATGCATTTTTATTGGAAAATGAAAAAATGTATTAAATGAATCACATAATATATATTGTATGTATGTATGTATGTATGTATGTATGTATGTATGTATGTATGTATGTATGTATGTATGTATGTATGTATGTATGTATGTATGTATGTATGTATGTATGTACATATAAATAGTCTACCGCTGTTCTGGCTTTCGGTAGAAAAACTTTCTATAGTATCTTCAGCAAACGAATAGTTCCGGTTAATACCTCCAGATGTTTAATGAATAAATCAGATTTCATCCTCATATAGTGAATATTAATAAAAAAAAATATTTTTTTCTAAATGTTTTGACATTCTTATTAAATCAATTAGCATAGTTTTAATCGTTTAATCTAAAAAATGTTTAATGTGAATGAAGCAGAAAGCACAGAAAAGAAAAAATAAAAGGACTGAAACAAAATTAAACAAAAGGAAATAAGAAATTATCTTGTCTTTTGTACGGAAGTGGCCACATTTAAATAAAAAAGTTTTTGTACTTTAATTGTCAAAACTGATAATACCTACATATGCATAGGTATTTGCTCTGAGTAATATTTTACAAAAACAAAACCATAGAGACTGACGTGAAAATGCTTTTACATCATATACATACATCCATACATATAATATAATACATTAAAATATATAAATACATATGTATATACATAGATATGTATGTATATATATACAAATACAAGTAAGTACCTACCTATTTGAACAATAAATAAACAGACATTTTGTATCTATATATGTATGTGCATACATACATACAGTTTGATTACTAAAGTATATCACACGTCCAGTAACAATTTCTCATGCTACACTCTAATTTTTTATTTTTTCAATTAAAAACAAATATAAACACTCGTAAATACATAAATTGTTGGTTTTTTTGTGGCCGCGAATTTTTATTTTTTTGTTCGGTCAAATACGAACCTGTCATCTACCTTTTGCGAGATAAAACACAAGCATATTTATATACATACATAAATACATTCATATACTATATGTAAACATACTTACATTGATGTAGGCACAGATAAACTACAGTAAGTGCAAAACTATAAGCAATAGTAGTGGTGTTATTATCATCCTCATTGTAATCATTTTGCTTCTCGCTTACAATTTTCATATTTTTGCGTGGCAAACAGTAGAGGTAACAAAATATAAAACTTGACAACCACCACACGAAACAATGAATTCGGGAGGCGCTTTGTGTGCAATTTACTTTTGCAACCACGGTACGTCTGCGGCAGTTCATTAATCAAAATGTTTGCTCTGTTAACTTGCCTGTAATTATATGTATGGATGTATGTGATGGCAGCAAGTGGGAACGTTATTCGAATAAAAGTTATTCGACTATTAAAGGGAAGCGAATTGATTTTAAATACATCCTTAAATAATAAATACAAAACACATGCATACATAAATAAATAAATAAATAATTCAGTCGTATTTAAAGTAAACTATTAGTAAAACCAATTCATTGTAAAAGCACCTATACAAATTAAAACTTGGTAGTTGTTGGAAAATGGTCGAAAAGAATTGTAATTAAAACCTCGAGATTAAATTTTATTAAACTTTGTTAAAACTTAAAACAAAAGGTAGTTACGAGGGAAAGTCAATAAGTCTTTGTAGAGGCCGTTCTCACTATAATACAAGTATTAATACTTTTGAATAAAATGCCAACCCGAACTAATTGCTGTTTGTAATTTGTCAAAAATTAATTTTTTTTTCATAATTTATTTATATATCTTCAATATTTTTTAACTAACAATAATTCTTAAGTCTAAAATAAAAATATACTTTTTAAGTCGTGCCAGTGCTAGACAAAAAATAATGTTTGTTTCACGGATTTTGCAATCATTTGCGGGTAATTTTTCTAATGTACGGCCAAGAAAAGCAGTATCTCTTCTTTTTAGCCGAATGTAACCAGGTTCATTCAGCATGTTACGCGCCAAAGGGTTTGGATGAGATTCAAGCCTCTTTAGATATTTGACTGCGTGTTTCGCTATTTCTGCTTTGACTGAGTGCATGTTTAAGTCTTTGTGGATGTTCGAATTTTTTATATACCACGGCGCAGATGTAATCATACGTAGTATCTTATTTATGCGCCTTTTAATTTTTTCTACATTGCTAGCTGAGGCAGTTCCCCATAATTGAATGCCATAACAACAAATTGGTTTGAGGATCGACTTGTACAGTGGAAGTTTACAATCTAAGCTCAGGTTGGAGTTTCTGCTAATAATGCTACTTGCTACTTGGGCGCTTTCATGAATACTTAAAAAAGCTGTGTCATCTGCAAATGTTGATGTGTGGACTAGGGTGATAATTGGCATATCTGATGTGTACAATAATTACAAAATTGGTCCCAAAATACTATCTTGGGGAACTCCGGCTTCAGTGAGCTGTGGCGAGCTTAAAAAATCACATTCTTTTAGTAAAAATTTGCGATTCCTTAAATAATCTTTTAGGAGCTTATAAAAGTTTTCGGGCAAGTTCAGCTTTAACTTAAATATTAGGCCTTCGTGCCAAACCTTATCGAATGCTTGAGAAACGTGGATAAAAAGCGCAGAACAGTATTCTTTTTTCTTCAAGGTCTTTTTAATTACATTTACTGATCTATGTGTTTGTTGGATTGTACTATGTTTTTTCCTGAAGACAAATTGATGGTTCGGAATACATCCTTTCGCGCTAAGTATTGGATTCAGCATAGTTATTAATATTCTCTCAAACAACTTTGACATGTTTGATAAAAGGCTTATAGTTTTGTATGATTCTACTTTTGTGTGATCTATTCCTGGTTTAGGAATCATAGTAATCAAAGACACCTTCCGCTCGGTGGGAAAGTACTCAAGACGTAAGATGGCATTAAATACAAAACGAATAATTCTGCGACCTATCGGGGCAACTCAAATAGCATATTGTCAAAAATTAATAACAACTCATAATGTTTCCTCAAAAGTCTTAATACCTACCTACTTGTATTATATTAAGGAGCATTAATTATATTTTTTAAAATATTACTTAAAGCATTTTGTAGGAAATGTATTATGAAGATTATTTTTAACAACCCATAGATTGTAACAACGTTTGATTTAAAAATAGAAAATTGCTTTGAAAGCAATCCACACTGTGTGGTTTGTGTTTTTACTTATGCTATAAAGGGTCTCATCCCTACTTTTAAAAAATAAAAGGCGCCTTAGAGTATGCATATCGGTAAAATTACGTACTTTCACTGCTTTTTCTCCACTTTCAAGATAATAAGGTATCTCCTCACAAAATTTATTTCAATCCATCCAGTAGATTTTACGTGATACGAACACAGACACACAAGAAAAAAGTTACTGTTTTATTATATCGGCCCGATGTATTTTCTACAGCTCATTTGCCACTTGGCTGTATCTCTTGGACCGTAATAGTCATATCAAGTTTTTACAGACGGTTAATAATATGGCTGTTATAACTACAATTTAAAAAAAAAATATCATCTTAAAAATGTAATTAATAAAATTAAGGTTTGAAAAACTGAAAAGCGCGCTTAAATAAACATCTTGAATTTTTATTGCTGATAAAACCATTTGAACTTTTACAAAAAATATAGTTTTCGTGTGATGGGTACCTCTAAATTAGGAAAATAAATAAACCATAACTGAAGCATAATAAAGTAAGGGTCTTAAAATTTGGCTTGAATTACTTTGAAAGCTAAATTTAAATTTAAAATTGCTATACATTTTTCAATTAGAATTCGAAGGGTATCGGTTAACTGGTTGATAGTTTCTCAATTTTTCATATGAATTCAAGCATTTATTTTTCGTATCATATTTTTTTTTTGTTATGAATCGTTATAAGACTCGTTTGTACTTTATTATATTCTTTCCGTGAACTTAAACTCTTTGCGCAGCCACATGGCGCGTGGCAATTTAGAAGGATATATAATTCTTAAAAATATTGATTTCAAGTAAGAAATTGATAAAGTTATTATAAAATGAGTGATGATAATAATCTGTGGTATTATTGTTAAACTGATTTAAGCAACAGTTTTTGTTTTTTTAAATTTCACTTTTGTCCTCCATCAAGCTTATCCAATCTTATCAAATAATTTGTTTTGTTTTTATTTTTAGGTTCTTTACGACCACCTGGCTTAATTGGTGGCTCCAAGCCAAAAGTAGCAACGCCAACCGTTGTTTCAAAAATTGAACAATACAAACGCGAAAACCCAACAATATTTGCCTGGGAAATACGCGAAAGATTGATATCAGAAGGTAAGCTTCCTAAAACTAAAAATAAAAATATACACACACATATGCATATGTAAGAGTACGTATAACAAACGAATGTGCTCACTCGCGTATACAAAGTATTAAAAAAATATATTAAACGTAGAGGAACAATTTCAAAAATCGTAGTGGTAGTTCCCACACTCTAAACAAATGCGCGCTTTGTACACACAACTTTTGGTTATCGAAGTCTTTAATCTGTTATTTGTTCATTTCGTATAGTGATTGATCGCGGTTGATTAGTTGGCATCTATCGCTTAAATATGCATGTACTTATTTATGTAGATACATACTTATGAAGTACATATGACCATGTACACATACATACATACTACATACATACATACATACCTACATACATACATACATACATACATACATACATACATACATACATACATACATACATACATACATACATAGAAATTAAAGTTAATAATGGGACTTAGGTTTTGCCGACAATGATTTTTTGGTTTAATTCCATTGATGGGATTAACTTTATAATCGCCTTATGTTATATTCAATAAGCAAAAAGAATAAAAAATTGTTTTCTTTTTAATGTCTTCTGATTAAATCGATTTTGGGTACTATTTTATTTTTTACATTGCAGGTGTGTGTACAAACGCCACAGCTCCATCAGTATCCTCAATCAATCGCATACTAAGAAATCGTGCTGCAGAAAGAGTAGCAACTGAATTCGCCCGTACAGCGGCTTATGGCTTATATCCTCCCCATCCATATGCAGGATTTTCATGGCATCCTGCTGCAGCGGCAGCAGCTGCTGCCTCGCCATCGGTTGCTCCTCCTCACTTTTGGACTCCATCGGTGGGTGGTCCTACCTTAACAACCATGCCTCCTTCAAGTCATTCTTCCACAGCTATCAATACTACCCACTCAAGTACAAGTCGCGCAATTTCTCCCAGTTCCGGCAGTCATGATACTCTAGAATCTCCAGATGACACACATCATATTGATTCGGATTATCTGGATGATGATGATGAGCCGAAGTTTCGACGTAACCGAACAACGTTTACACCTGAACAATTGGAAGAGTTGGAAAAAGAATTCGATAAAAGCCATTATCCATGCGTAAGCACAAGGGAACGTCTGTCCAGTCGTACTTCTCTAAGCGAAGCTAGAGTCCAGGTAAGAAAATATTTTATTAGAAAATGTTTTTCGAAAATGTTATTTAGTAATAAAAGAAATATTTCTGATTAAATATTTAATTCGCTGATTTATTTTTTAATTTTAATTTTTAAAACCATAGGTTTGGTTTTCAAATAGAAGAGCTAAATGGCGTCGACACCAACGTATGAATCTTTTGAAAAGACGTTCCAGCCCATCAAACATCTCAACTGGTGCTCACTATTCACAACAATCCATGGAGACTTGTAGCAATCCCACATCTTCTTCCCCGACACCAAGTACTAACAGCAATGCATCGACATGCCAAAATGATCCTCCAATAGCCAATGTACATCAGTCAACCAATCCTGCACCACAACCACCATCAGACATTGTATTACCGCCTGTTCACTACACCGGCTCATCAACGCCCACAACTGCTCTACCCGCTCACATGACAAACGTTCATACACACCATACCGGTTCACAGTCAGCGGCGGCCGCTTTACTTCTTAACCATTATCATCAACATCAGCAACTTTCCAAAAATCATGTTGCATCTTCTTCGTCAGCAATGCCAATGTCTGCTTCATCTTTTGCTGCATTAGGAAATGAGCCACATCAACAATTAGCAGCTGCAATTGCAATAACTTCGTCGACAGCTACAACATCCCCCGGCCTTTCAATGGGCGGAGAACATAGTGCATTTCGTTCATTGGTTAACACACCGTCAGCGGCCGCATTTGCTTTAGGTTTGGCACGCCAGTATGCTGTAGCAGCTTCCTTATCAGCAGCTGATCATGAGAAACTTGCTCGTTTCCAACAACCCGATGACAATTCAAAACCCGTATCGGTGAATGACTCCGATTCCGAAGAAGAAATTAATGTGCACGATGATTCAAATGACGCAGACGCTAGTTTTTACTCGTCCGCCTCCGGATCTGAGGCCAATCAACAGCGTAGAACCCCTATGCAACTGGTCAAACATGATCGTTAACAGATTAATATCGTCGGCAGACGTTATATTGGTGCTAACCTTACCATTCAAATGCAATTGTTAATGTGCAATTATACGCTTAAACAATGATATTTTTATTACCAAAGTTTTGTTAAGACTTAACAAGAGATTAACACGATTTCTAACTATGTATAGTTGCATGTGCTTCTTGTTTCCTTGCATCTATTCCTAATTTCTTATTCCTGTATTTTCGTTCTTGTAAAGTCTCAAAGGCATTTCCTCTTTCTAAAGTACCGTGCCTCTTTCACATCTTTATGTTAATCTAATTAATTCCTAAAAACACAACCTTCCTTATCTTAAGCGATGAAAATACATACACATAAACAAATTATATTTTAAAACTGATTAAACTTAGTACTAAAATTGTATTTGTTTGTCTTACAACTTAATAACCAATTTTTCGAATGTTAAATAAAGTTTAAATGAAATACAATACGTTAAAAGATGTTTGTTTTATTATATTTTTTTTTTGTATTTTGTCTTTAACGGCAAAGATAAAAATAGCGACATTTAAATAAATAAAAAATAAAATAATTAAACAAAATTAATAGGTTGCATTTTGGGTCCATGTTCATTTCATAGTAATAAGTGACTTTCTCATTAATAACTCATTCGGCTTTACTTATTGTTGGCTGTCGAGAGGTAGCTAACGACCTCCTGACTGCACATGAAGTCGGAATAACGCTAGCCTTTAGGTTTAGGTCTACCATGGCATCCTTCCCTTGATTCTCAGTATATTGCTAGCCTGTGCCCTATCTATAATCGTTGGCATTGTTCAATAAATTTTATAATTTTAATTTTTTTTTCTATATTAATTAAATATAACATTTTCGCGTACATCGTAATTTGAAGATCATTGTTGACTTTATTGGAAAATGACAAAATGTGTGGAAAAATGTGTGGTTGAAGAAAATTTCCCCATTAGATTTAATTTTATATTTCAGTTGGTTGGCTTTTTTACAATTTAAAGAATTGGTTTGCGCATCTTATTTAGCTTTGGTTTTTACCATTGTACTCTCGTTTTATTAGTTACTAGCTGCGCCCGCCACGTCGTGAGCGTTCTGACAATATTTTGCTCGATTTTGCTTTGAAAGTATTCCAAACCAATTGTGAGACTCTTACTTTTATAGAGTAGCATCTATAAAAGAAAAATGCAACTAAACTAAGAAGAAACTAAGAATAACAGAATTTTAAAGCCAGACACAAGCTTAGTATTCTTACCAAATTTTAAAAATTAACGCTAAATAATAAAAATAATGTAATCACATATTTATCGTACGCGACTTCAAAATATTGTTGCGTTTTATTTGTTCAACAATGGGATCTTTCAAAATTAAACACGTAAATAACTATTTTAATTTAAGGACACTTTATTCAGCTTTGTATAAATAACTATTATTGACTCTGTTTAACACTTTCTAACTTATCTACCGTTTACGTACAGGTTAAAATAAATACTCACTCGTAACCTGTGTACATACATATGTATATGAGCTACTTAAGAAAATTCTGTAACAACAACTAAGGCAAAATTAGCAAACTGGGAAATTCTCGATTATAAAAAAAACAACAGCTCGTTTCTATTAAGTTTTTGCAACAATGTAATTACACAAAGTAAAAATACAAATCAAATACAAATTGCATTCAGTTGGCTATTTGGCAGTAATTCATAATTTGTCAGAGCCATTTGTGTTTAAAATATCCTACTTTAAAAAATTAACGGTGCCGTGCCGTACTAAAAAGTTAAAAATATCTGTGTTTTAAAATATCGCCCTTTCAAAAATTGAAGGTGCCGTACTAAGCAATAAAAAAGTACTGTATAAAAAACGGAAAACGGAAAAAACGGTGATAGTACATCACCGTTTTTTCTCCACTTTCTCTTTGAAATAAGATATTTTTGCAGAAAGAAAGTATCCACCCAATAGTTTTTACACAAACGAAATGCAGACAGAATGACACAGACAGACCGAAATGAGTTACTACATCTTTTATTATACAATGTATAGATTTTTTGACGTAATATTTTGACTAATTAATTACTTCCAGTTTATAAATGTATCAGATATGTCAAAGAAAAAAAAAATTATTCCCAAACCATTTCCAAGCAAATGTTTTCTTTATATTTTTTCTATTTTAAAATTTATTTGTTTGGATCTACTAATACTTTTGCCTGATCTTTAATTTGCTGCTAACAGTGTTGCCGTAACAGAAATAATCAATCAAACTAAATTTATTAACATTGAAATGAAATTTAAAGAACTTTTATATTTTGGTAGGGTGACTACGTCTTTTAATGCACCTTTATGGAATTAAAAAGCATAAAAAAGTATATAAAATAATTTTCTCACTAAAATTTAAGTTTGCTAATAATACGATTTATTGTATTTACATATAGACAGAAAAATATATTCGCACTGTTACTTAAATCGGTTTTATATAAAACATTGCACGAGTGTCGTAGGAATAACGAAGTTATTTTGTACAGCCAAATAAACAAACTTATTGTTACGATTTTACTTTACGTTGGGTTCTTTTAATTGCAAAATAAATTACACACTGTTATTACTTTTATTGTAAGTCACTTTATTTATTGACACCACTGTTCATAAACTGTTAAAAAACTGCCACAACTGTACTCTGAAGTTTCAAATAATACTGCCATACTACTTACCAGCACGATTTGCTTATATAAGCACCAGAATGTTCTATTCCAGACAGATCTGGCAGGTTCAATTGTTATTGTTATTGCTCTTGTTTTTTTTTTATTTTCTTAATACCTGTTTGTGTGGTTGTGTATTTCTTTATACTAGTATTTATGTATGTAAATACATGTACATACATATGTATCTTTACTGAAGAGTTTTTATTATTTAATGTTAATGTGTGTATGCGCTACTTATTTTATGTTTGTTTTTCTATGAATGTTTGGATATGAGGTATTTCTAGACTAATCGACAACAACTAGATGATTAGTGATGTTCTTTGTTTCTTTCATTCATTATTGTATGAAAATAATTATTAATGTTGTTGTTATTACAGACGAAATTTTAGAATATTTCTTTTCAGAGCTTATAATGAATAAATTCTTCTTTCGTAACACTACCCCCTTATCAAGCCTGTTCGCGCCTGTCCTGAACAGGCACAGATGTACCTTTTCCATAGTTGGCTAGCTGCTCCAAGTGCACAACTCTCATTTTTGATCTTGGGCTCTGAAACTTTTGTATTCTGTAACCTACGTCGTTTAGGCGCCTTTATTACTTTTATAAGGTCCATCCAAATGAGTTTCTACTTTTAGATAACTTTTCATCCGTTGTGGGTTAAATTATAGAACCTGTTGTCCCTCGTTAAATCACTCAGAGTTCGCAGCTCGATCATATCTGGCTTTCATTTCATCCCTGGTTAACTTTATCCGTCTCCGCACGAATCTCCTGAAGGTCCATTTATGACTGAAGAGAGTTTGCGCCGTTCTCCTCCACCCATGTTGGCTTAACACCAAACTCTAAATCTGCAGTCAAATTTATCTCAGGCCCAAAGATTATTTTTGCTGGTGTTCGTGAGGTGGAATCGTGAACAGCTGATCTATATGCCAACAAAAATTTGGGTTTATGCTCATTCCAATTCCTCTGGTGTGCGCTGACCACTTTTCTCAGGTATTCCTCCAGGATTCGATTGAATCTTTCGACCATGCCATCAGATTGCGGATGTAAAAGTGTCGTTCTGGTCTTTCTTATCCATATATTTCGCACATCTCTTTGACTATAGCGGATTAAAAATTTCGGCCTTGGTCAGAATATAGTTCTAAGGGAACAGCATAGCGACACACCCAGTTGCTTATAAAAGCGTCTACAATCGTTCTGGCTTCTTGATTGGGAATGGCATATACTTCCAGCCATTTGCTATAATTATCCATGACCACTATAACGTATCGGTTTCCAGCGGTACTAGCAGGGAAGAGACCTGCTACGTCCATTGCCATACGTTCAAAGGGAGCGCCTGAATTGCACTGCTGAAGCTGCCCCCGACTTTTTTTTGTACTGGACCCTTTGCTGCAATGCACTCCTGTCCATTGGCTATTCACTCGGCTACGTCTTTGTTACACTAAGGTGACCTCCGCTAGGACCACTGTAGAACTGTTTCATGAAACCGTTGGTCTTGAAGGATGGCACGACGAATCAGTCTATCGCAGTTTTGCCATCTGCGCTTTCCTGAGACTGTTCCACTGGGCCCAATATGATTTCGCCAGTGGACTTTCTGGTAAGATCTCACTTCGCGTCGGTCTCCTGTCTTCCTCATTCGCCGCTTTAATTTTTGTCAATAAGAGATCGTTCCTTTGGGCAGTCGGCCAGTCTTCACTAGATTCTATATGTGGTAGCCGAACATCAACAACGAATTCTTTTCTCTCCGCCTTTGTGCAATGCTTACACTCCAGATCATATGGCCGCCTAGAAAGGGTGTCTGCGTTGTTATGCTTGCCTCCTTTTCTGTGCTCAATACTAAAGTCATAGCTCTGAAGCTGTTCTTCAAGGCTCGTGAATTGCAGCAACCACCTGAGTACGGCATGATCTCAGCGTAAAATGTTGGCCGTACAACAGTAGTAGTGTGTAATGCACTCCAACGCTGCCAGAAGCTCTCGTCGCGTTACGCAATAGTTTCTTTCAGGCTTCGAAAGTACTCTGCTGTAGTAGCCTATAACCTCTTATGTCCCATCTACCACATGCGACAGCACGCCTCCTATTTCATATCCGCTCGCATCAGTGTCTAGCACGAATTTTTACCCAGCTACTGGCTAGGATAGGTGCCACACACAACAATTCCTTGAGCTTTTGGAATGCTTCCTCGGATGCTTCACTCCACTGGTCGCAAAACTGGCAAAATTTGGCACAAATCGTCTGTAGTATGTGCAAAGGCCCAAGAAACTTCGTAACTCGAGAAGATTTTGTGAACGTCCTTCACTGCCCGTATTTTATCATCATCGGTTGATATGCCCTCTGCTGTAACACGAAGCCCCAAGTATTTCACTTCCTTCTGAAACAATGCACATTTCTTAACACAGTCCAGCCGCTGATATACGCTTGAAGACTTCTTCCATATTCCTTAGGTGTTCATCGAAGGTCTTCCCCATGACAATTATGTCATCCAGATACTCCGGACATGTCTTCCAATTAAGTCCCTTTAACAGTCGTTCCACTAAACGCTCAAAGATGGCTAGAGCGTTTCAGAGACCAAATGGCATAACATTTAACTGCCACAAACCATCGAGAGCACTAAAAATAGTTTTCTCTTTATCTTTGTCAGTTATTTCGACCTGTCAGAAACCGCGGTGTAAGTCTAGCGTAGAAAACTACTTTGTTTCTGCTAGTGTGTCCAAGGTGTCGTCGATTCTTGGTATGGTTGAGCTTTCTGTAGCCAACGCAGTGCTGCTTTACCAAAACTACCGGCAAGCTCCATGGACAAGATGATTCCATCTCGCTCCATTTCGTTGAATAGTCTCTTTACTTCGCTCCGCTTGGCTAATGGAATGCTCTTGGGGGCTTGTGTTATGGGCCTCGCTGCACCAGTATTTATTTCATGCTTCACTATTACCGTTCCACCTTGGCTTTTATCTTTTAGGGCGAAGACAGAGGCGTTCTTTCATAGGTTTTGTTGTTGTCAGATGACTCCAGCTCTGCTACCTATTTCCCTACGTGTTCTGCTAATATTTCGCGCTCTTTAGTTGATAGTTTTTCAGGCTCCGGCTTCTCCCGAAATTAACTATGGCCTCTGCTGGTATACATTGAGCTATCTCTGAGTTTTTACTTTTGCACTGTTAGATAATTTTAACACTCTCACAGAAACTTTTCCATTCTTACAGGTTTTCACGAGGGCTTTTGCTGTTATTGTCTCACTCTTAATTCCTGATTTTTCTACCACCCACAGCTTGAGTTGGTAATTTCTGGCATGCTATAGCAACCAACTGCCTTACTGCAGCTTTACTCTCATATCCAATATCAAGGCGCATTTTGACGTTTTGCTATATAATTATTTGTTGCCCCATGCGCAGATCGACTCCAAGTATGAATATAAAATCTGCGCCAATAATAACTTCGTCCACGATATCTGCAACAATAAACACGAAGTCCACACTCATGTTGGCAATAGTTAATTTGACTTTGGCCTTACCACAGACAGTAGTAAATTCTCCGGTAGCGGTGAGCAGACTTACAATTTTAATTGTTCCACTTTTCCCTTTACTAAATCGGGCCTTATTATAGACTGCGACGCTCCTGCGTATATTGTCAGTATACGCATTCCTCCGTTGATATACCCGAACACCCTTTAATTTTTAGGTTTATTTTTTTAGACTTGTTTATAAAGCGACCTCAGTTTTAATTGATATTTGTAAATTTTAAGTGTATGCCTCCTACAGTTCAAGAAATAAACACATATTCGTGAATAAGACCTCTCTATCGGAACACCCTATAAGTTTTAATATTTGTTGCTATAGCGGCCACGACTATACATCATCTGTGAAAATTACGGTTCCAGAGATAAAAAGCTCTGACAGACGGACAGACATTGTAGTAGGGTTTCGTTTTTACCCTTTGGGTACGGAACCCTAAAAAGGATCAACTGAACGTATTTTCTGTTTAGACCACTAATTTGAGCATTCGTTTTTTTCATTTGAAGTTTTAAGATATCAGCCGTTCCTTGTGTAATAGGGGTAGCTTGAGTACATTGGTTAAGAAGAGCAGGAAGATAAAAATTACCGTATGGTGTTTTAAGAACAACTTGAATTGTCGCCAAAAGAACTTGTGGTTTAGTTTCTTTGCCGAGTGTACCGCAATTACAAACAACAATAGCTGAAGTTTGTTCATTAGAAGTTAAAGCAGAAGTTGACGAGTCTTAACTACCTTCAGATTGAATAGGTAGCGCATTTGAGACTTGTGGTTCATAAGAACTTTTATTAAACATGTTTTGAAGTGTAGTTTGATGGTTTTGTTGGCAGATTGACAACCCACAGTTAAAAAATTACGACATATTTTCTTCATATTCATAAACTGGAGTTTATATTCCGAAGGCATATCAGCGAATTTAAAACATTTCACCAAAAAATGGCATCTTACTTTGAATAAAAATGATTATAAATTTTTATTCAAATTAAGATGTACATTACGGCGAAAGTTATATCTTGTTCGACTTTGAAAAGAATTTGAAGAAGACATTTTTGAGTACGATGTTGTAAAATTATGTTGAATTTATATATTTCAAAAATAGATGGTATTTCAATAGAACCTCGAAACGACTGCTCCCATTCATTACGAGTTTGTTTATCAAGTTAAGAAACTGTTATATAAATATGTATCCATCCATCAGTATGAACTGCTAAAGAATTAAGTAATGCAAGGCAATTACGAGTGGTGTCCAAAATAAATTGAATGCTTTCAGAAGAACCGTTAGATTGGGGAAATAAAAAGAGTTTTGCAAAAAGTGTATCTACAATTTTTCTTTTATTGTGGTAGCGATTGCTAAGGGCATTCCATGCTAAAACGTAACTAGACGCTGATGCTGGATATTCATTAACCACATCTAACGGAGTGCTTGTTAATGAACCTTTCCAATAATAATATTTTTGTATTTTAGTTAAATAAAGCCTGTTATGATTGTTATGATCAAGCGAAACGAACATGTCCCTGTATGATATCCAAGAAAGATAATTTCGGAAAAGGTTGGTATATCAATTTTCGGAAGTATTGGTTTCATCAATAGAATCAAAAATTTGTCGTCTAATCGATAACGAGAAATCTAAAAATTGGTAAAATATTTCATCAGAAAAATAGGGAATGTCGTAGATGTTTAACGTGTTATCGCGTACAATGCTTAGTAATTGGTCATGTTTTTCTTTAAACCTCAGAGTAATCAACTCAATTTCTTCAAAAGCCATTTGCGTATAACCACGAGTTTTGCCTGTTTTCACTGATTTCGGTCACAGCACGAAAGGCACTAATTAGACAATATCTAGTAAAAAAAGCATCCACTATAATAGCAATATATCGAATATAGTTGTCTTCTTTCAAATAAATATTAACGAATTGAAATCACTATATTCCACATATTTATGTTCAGGGAGCAATTTTTTTTTTACAGACCAGTGTAATTAATATTCTTCAGAATTATAAGTCAAATAAACCAAGCAAATTCAGCGGATGTTTATTAAGGAGCAATGCTTAATCCCCTGGTTTCGACACCAATGTTTAGTTCGAGTTAATTAAAATTTCCAATTTATTTTACTTTCCAATAGTTTTTAAATTTTATTACTTTGAAAGCACATCTTACTCGTGAGAACAATAAGCAATTAATCACCAAACATTTATCAGAAAACACAAAATCAATGTAGAAACAAAGAATATGATACATGAACTAGTTGTAATGTTGAGACCGGTTTAGAGTGTATAATATATTGTAATATAATATACATAATTAATATAATAATATAAGAGTAAGAGATAATAAAACAAAATACTCAATTTACACTGATTACATTGACCATTAAAGTAAAAAAGAAATACATATATGTAAGTAAATACTCGTATATTAAAAAGCTACACTGAACCAAATATCGTAGGTAATATGAACGAAAAAAAAAATACTAGGACCCTAAAGACAAAAATTGTTTAATCAACTTAATTTCTATCAAATCTATACACGATCTAAACTAATTTTATTTAAATCAACAGAATTAGACCACTTTTACACCTTGCAATAAATGCCGCAACTTTTTCATGCAACTTTTTTCTTGTTAGTGAGAGGGGTTGGCAGGCAAGCGGGGTTGAAAAAGTTACATGACAAATCCTGACGACGCATTTTTTGTTTATTGTTTTTGATTATTTTCATTTTATTCTTTTAAAGTGTTGTCTACTCTTTGACTACAGAAAAAAACGATCAGTTGTATTTTTGTTTTGTATAAAAAAATTATTTTCAAATTATAATTTAAGATATATGTATATATAAAAATTTAATTTTAAACAAAAATGTCACAAGCACAAATTGGGCGGTACTCTTAGTTTCGGAGTTACGGATCCCTTTAAATTTGTATGTAAAGTATGGTAAATCTCGACTATTTTAGGATAGAATGAGGTAATATGCGTGCTATTGGAAAGGTAATTAAAAGTATTATCCAAATAAAATGAAATTAATAAAAATAAATCAGCCAAGTGCGAGTCAGAATCACACACGAACTATGTTCAGTTCAACTTTAAAAATTTAAGTCTATAATTTTTTACGTCTTATAAGGTATGCTTTAATTTTTAATTTGTTTTTCTACTAGAGCATAGTACTAAATATCCTGTGTAAATATCAAGTGTTTGCCTACAAGGCTAAGAAGAGAAAGGCAAATTCCGCAACTTTGAGACATTAAGGGAACACCCCATTATTATTAAATTTATTTTCGTTTCTTGTTGTTACTGTAGATATTGTTAAAGATATGTGCAAATTTTAAGTGTCAATATAAGGTTATATGTGTAAAATCGAGTCATTATCGAAACACCCTTTAATTTTTGGTTTTGTTATATGTTCTAGGGGACAAATTTGTACATAGTTTGCGTAGGTGTAAAGTGCCTACCCGTTCCGGCTCAAAAATTAGGGTACAACTATTCGAAAATATTTGCCACTCTTGCAAAACCTTTTATTTTTATTTTTTATATTTTTCCATAAATTCACGCACTCTGTATATACTCGCGTTTAAAAAAAAACAGTCAAAATCGCGAAAACTGCATCCCTATCGAAATACTCATTATATTTTAGTAATTATTGTTATTAAAAATATGTCCCTGTCCTAACACAGTAATTCACCTCCTGTAAAAATTTCAAGACTCTAACTAATTTGGTTAAAAATTTAGACCGTAACATGCAAATCTCCTCACTATTTATTTATATAAATTTTAATTTTATTCCTCTTACTGATTAAGAAATAAACACATATACGTGAAAAACGAGTCTCTTTCGGAACACCCTAAAAATTTTAGCGGCCACAGTTATACACCTTCTGTGAAAATTTCAAGAGTCTACCTATTACGGTTCCAGAGGTAGAAGGCACTGACCAGACATTGTAGCGAAAACAATTGGGTTACTTTTTACCTTGGGGAAATATTTTATGTGAACAAAAAAATATTTTTGTTTAATTTTCATTCTTTTTGTCAGAACATAGACAAGAAAATCCTTTAAAAAAACTTTGTTTTGTGCTTGCTTGCTATTTTATAATATTTTTCATTAATTTCAATTTAGTTAGATAGTACATTTAATTACCATTCCAGTGATACTCATATTATCTCATTCCATTAAATAGTTGAGATATACAAAACTTTACATAGAAACTTTAGGGGTCCGTAACTCCAAAACAAATTAAAATTAATTTTACAACAATATAATTTTTATTTTTAAATATTTATAATGTGTGTGTGTAAATATTATATTAAGAATGTTTAATCGCTTAATCATAATAAAATACGTTTAGTTGACAATACAGTTTTTTGTTTATTTATTAATAACACAGAAAGCATTCAAAACAAACTTTCAAAAATAAATATTTTGAAAAAATTCAAATGTAAAAGAATACAGGGTTTCGAAGCAACTTTCAAAAAGAATAGGAAAAAACACTCGGCGTTTGTTGCAAGGTGTAAAAACGGTCCTTCTGTGAATATTTCAAGCGTCTACCTATTATGGTTCACAATTTAGGCCTTATACATGCAAATCACACCACTATCGGAACATTCTTCAATTTTTAGGTTTATTTTTTATACTTGTTTATATAGCGAACTAAGTTTTAATTACTGTTTTTAAATCTTAAGTCCATGTCTCCTACAGTTCAAGAAATAAACACATGTTCGTGAATAACACCTCTCTATCGGAACACCCTTTAAGTTTTAGTATTTGTTACTATAGCGGCCACTGCTATACACCTTCTGTGAAAATTTCAATCGCCTACCTATTATGGTTCAAAACTTAGGCCTTATACATGCAAATTACACAAC
Source organism: Phasia obesa (assembly GCA_949628195.1). NCBI lineage: Eukaryota > Metazoa > Arthropoda > Insecta > Diptera > Tachinidae > Phasia > Phasia obesa. The sequence goes on from OX451217.1 coordinate 93,785,630, forward strand.
TATCGGAACACCCTTTAATTTTTAGGTTTATTTTTTTATACTTATTTATGTAGCGAACTAAGTTTTAATTACTGTTTTTAAATCTTGAGTCTATGCCTCCTACAGTACAAATAGGCACATATTCTTGAATAACACCTCTCTATCGGAATATACCCCCGGGGGTTCCAATTGTCACTGCAGTAATGGCAAATGCTTTGACGCGGTTCACTCGGGGAAAATAGGAGCACCAGACGCTAGGGTTCCAAGAGCGTAAATATGGAAGAAAAGGTCTGTTGTTTTAATGTCCGGGTCCTCTTCGAGGCCCGACCAGTACCCAAAGGACTGGTACCACGGGAATCGGTGGCCCCACAGAGAGCCTATCCTCTCTGTGACTGGTTATTGGTGAGGTCTCCTTCGGGGGTACACGTGGTGGTTGTGGTTTAAGATCGATTTATGTAGATGTGGTGCAAGGTCGATCAAGTGTGCTGTTGCACTCTCAACAGACGGAGTTTGGATAGTCTCCAAACCCCTAAGCAAGAGGTTATAATGTGGATCTAGGCTTGCCTTGGAAAGGCTTGCCATATTATATAAATTGCTACTCATTGTGACTGTATCACACACAAAAAGCGATTGGTGGCAATCGTAAAGTGTTGTTATACTACACAATGGGGGCGCTAGTCTACGTCTTTATTTCACTCGGTGTTTGGAGCACCGTGGGATAAAGCCACCGTGGCAGGAGCCCACGTTAATCTTGAACACATCTCTCTATCGGAACACCCTATAAGTTAAAGTATTTGTTGCTATAGCGGCAACAGCTATACATCATCTGTGAAAATTTCAAGAGTCTACCTATTACGGTTCCAGAGATAAAAGGCGCTGACAGACGGACACACGGATAGACGGACAGACATTGTAGCCAAAACAATAGGGTTACGTTTTTACACTTTGTGTACGGAACCCTAAAAACTATCATACTCAGTCGTACGATTTGTCAAAAATTGCATGTGTGCTCAAAAAGTAGATAGCATGGATTAAAAGTGTACGTGTGTAACAGACTACCCTGAAGATAACGTGACTAGTCCATACACGCATGTAAATTATATTCCATAAGGGACTAGGACTAGTGCAAAGGTAACCCAGGTGTATAGAGAAAACATGATCCATTTAACATTACGATGTCCTAGGGCTGGACCATATAACCCAGTTTTGCATTACATGGCAGTAGTTTCAAAACTACTCTATGTCACTACACGATGGAACACCCAACTTTTTCATGTTTTTAAATAATTTGCTTTATCTAATTTTACAAATCGCGCACTACAGTTCATATTTCTTTTTATTAATAATACTTTTATATTAATTACATATGTACATATGTACTTGTATAATAATTTTTAATGGAAAATAACATGGTCCATGACTGCATTACATAGGACCATATTGTAGCTAGTCCATTTCAGTTACAATGGACCACGTAGCCCAATATTATCTGCAGGGTATTTACAGATCTGTAAGATTTTATAATCATTTGAAGAAATGCATAAAATAGTTTTTTTTCCATGCGATCAGAGTTAAAAATATTATTTTGTATGATAGTGTGGCATCTATATCTCCATTTTAAAACGATTTTTGAGTAGAACAGAATTCTGTCAGATTTTTTTGTGATTGAATCGTACGATTGTGTAGGATAGTGAATCCTGACCTTTAGCAACAATTCGCTTCGAAAGCGCTATAGAAAGTAATGAATATGAAACAAGGCGAATCCATTTTTCAGGTGAAAGCGAGACGGCAACAAATACAGCAATAAAAAACAATATTTATTTTGTTTGGTTGCTAGTTTTTTCAAAATTAATTAATTCGCCTTAATTGATATCAAAGAAAAATGTAAAAAATAGATGTGTTCGCCAACTTTCATAGCAGAAACTTTCAATATTTATGAAAAATATTTAATTGAATTATTTTTTACGCATTAATAATTTTAGGGCTTAATAATCTTATGTGTGATGTTAAAAGATGTTAAACCGATGTGCAATGTTTCTAGAGCTGCAGGCTGCATGACCAGCAAACAACAAAAAATAATAAGAACGAACCTGTTTTGTCTATTTTTACTAAGGCGAATTGAATGCTAGGTAGCCCAGCTGAGAATCTTTTTCTATATGTGTTTTATAAACTCTTAAATTTGTTCACATTTTCTTTGCCACACATTTTATTAAATAAAATTTATTGCACTCTAAGGCCCATTATTATAACTTGCCTTCAGCTAAAGTTAGGATTTTGTTGGAGTTTTTTTTTTCTTTGGGTTTTTGACAACTGTGGGTGTTTTTACACAATAAAAATTGCCTTGTTGTTGTTTTTGTTGCCACATTGCGATTACCTAGTATTCATTTTCAAATGAATACTAAAAGAAAAACCAGTCGTAAAATAGCTCTGGGTCGGGGAATACGTGCGTGCGTCATTGTCATTATCGTTTAAAGGCAATCAGGTCGTCCTTATTGATTGGCCTTCGATTGGTTTGCGTCTCGTTCTCACAATGGCTGATTGGCGTCCTCGAATAGCTGTTCTACGGACTGTTATTGGTGGTTGCATAATCAGCAACGTGTAATCGTTTTGTTATTAGTCGGACATTGGTGGAGCACCATTTTAAAAACTCAACTTTTAACTGGAGGAGCTCCATTAAACTCAATTTTTTTTACTGGATGAGCACCATTATTAATTTACCAAGTGAAATTTGGAGTCTCACTAAGGTAATCACACCCTGGCGCTTTGGTTTCGTACCTTTGCCATTTACCAAATTTGTTTGGTCAGAATCCAAAAAATAAAAGAAAAACGAAGAAAAACAAGTAAAATTGCTATATTCGGCCGTGCCGAATCTTCTATACCCTTCACCACGGTGATTTGATTTATACAGACATGTACAGCATTATTCATATTGTTGACCCTTTACTTAAATAAATTCGTATGAGAAAAAATCATTATTCATGAGTTAAAAAAATAGAAGACAAATGAAAACAAAATTCCGTTTGCTACAATTGTCGCCGTGTTGTCAGCTACTTAATGATATTGAAGACGACAGCTACATCGTAAACTCTGACATTGTTGTAGAAATACTTATTTTGCTTTTATAATATTAAAAAACTTTTTCAAAAAATTATAAATATTTCCTCCGAAACTTTTTTCTGCGTATGAATTTTTAATTTGCAATTTTGTGACATTTTCTTTTGTTGAATAAAATAGAAATTAGCCTAAGTTAACGACAGCTACAACGTTTCATTTTTGACAGTTTGTAGTCGGTATTCTGATGATGTCTATGTGTTTAATGCACCTAGGATTTAAAACAGAGATAACATCTATTTAAAAATCAAACGCATTTAAAAAAATATGTTACTCTATATACACACATACATACATATGTATATTCTTAATATTAAATATATGTTATGTTACAGTCATGATTTTCATTTTCAAAGAAATATTGAAATTTTTGTTTTAATTTTTCGAAAATTGTGTGTAAAAATTTTTTGTAAAAATATTTTTTTTTTAAATTTTTTGTAAAATTTTATTCGAAAATTTTTTAAAAAAAACCTTTTTTTCGAATATTTTTCTGTAAAATATCTTTTTGAAAATGCTATTGTAAATTTTTTTGGAAATATTTTTGAAAAAAAATTTAAATTTATTTTTTTAAATTTTTTTTAACAAATTTTATTGAAATTTTTTTGTTAAATTTTGGACCTTTCTCCAATCTATATTGAGTTAGAATGGTCAGACTAAAGCAAAAAGAAATCCTTAAAAAAAATCATCATATTGACACATGGGGGGTCCTTTTAACTGCTCCTATTTGTCAGTGGGTACCCTGTGGGTCCATTGGCTACCTCTATGCGTATTGCTTTCTATTAAGGTCTCTAATACAAATCAAAGCAGAAAAACCCTACCAATCTAAAAACAAACAAAAATCGCCCCTCGCAGGGGGTTATTGATCCCCCAAGATCTGTATGCACTCCTTGCGATCTACCTGTCGCAGTCTAATATTTATTTGACAAAAAAAGGCAAAACAGAATCATTAAAGCCGAAAAAATTAAAAAAAACGTAAAAAAACATAGGTGCGCGTGGTTTTTGGCCCGTAGCCTCCAAAGGAATGATCCGATGTTGCTGAATTGCAATACCAAAATTTTCGAAACTATGCCTGACAGATTGGTGTGCTTAAATTTTTTGTATCTCTTCTGGTGCCTTGGCAAATGACATTACCACACTAACACGGACAGACGGACATCGCTTAATCAACTTCTCTATGTATAAGGATCCAGAATATATATACTTTATGAGGTCGGAAATGAATATTGTAGAAATTACACACGGAATGACAAACTTATATATACCCTTTCCACCTGTGGTGAAGGGTATAAAAATAGAACTAAAAAATAAAAATTAGTTTGAAACAATTAAAAACAAGTAAAAGTGCTATATTCGGCCGTGCCGAATCTTCTATACCCTTCACCACGGTTATTTTATTTATACAGACATGTACAGCATTATCTATATTGTAAAGAAATAGAAGACAAATGAAAACAAATTCCGTTTGCTATAATTGTCGCCGTGTTGTCAGCTACTTAATGATATTGAAGCCGACAACTACATCGTAAACTCTGACATTGTTGTAAAAATACTTATTTTGCTTTTATAAAATTAAAAAAGTTTTTCAAAAAATTTTAAATATTTCCTCCAATACTTTTTGTTTGTATATGAATTTGTAATTTACAATTTTGTGACATTTTCTGTTGTTGAATAAAATACAAATTAGCCTAACTTGACGACAGCCACAAGGGTGGTCGTGTAGCCATGTAGCTTTGCTGGCTTCAAAAGAATCGTTTACCTATAAACGTGTGTATTTTATTTTTGACAGTTTGTAGTCGGTATCCTGATGATGTCTATGTGTTTAATGCACCTAGGTTTTAAAACAGAGATATCATCTATTTAAAAATCAAACGCATTTAAAATAAAAATCAAACGCATTTAAGAAAATATGTTACTCTATATACACACATACATACATATGTATAATTTTAATATTAATTATATGTTATGTTACAGTTATGATTTTCATTTTCAAAGAAATATTGAAATTTTTGTTTTAATATTTCAGAAATTGTGTGTAAAAATTTTTTGTAAAAATAATTTTTTAAAAATTTTTTGTAAAATTTTATTCGAAAATTTATTGGAAAATTTAAAAAAAATTTTTTTTTATATTTTTCTAAAATATATTTTTGAAAATGTTTTGTAAATTTTTTTGTAAATTTTTTTTTTTTTGAATTTTTTAAAAAAATTTTTTTTTTAAATTTTTTAAAAAATTTTTTTTTGTTAAATTTAGGACCTTTCTGCAGTCTATATTGAGTTAGAATGGTCAGACTAAAGCAAAAAAAAATCCTTACAAAAAAAAATTTCCTCATATTGACACATGGGGGGTCCTTTTAACTGCTCCTATTTATCAGTGGGTACCCTGTGGGTCCATTGGCTACCTCTATGTGTATTGCTTTCTATTAAGGTCACTAATACAAATCAAAGCAGAAAAACCCTACCAATCTAAAAACAAACAAAAATCGCCCCTCGCAGGGGGTTATTGATCCCCCGAGATCTCTATGCGCTCTTTGCGATCTACCTGTCGCAGTCTAATATTTATTTGAGAAAAAAAGGCAAAACAGAATCATTAAGGCTGAAAAAAATTTAAAAAAAACCTGAAAAAACGTGAAAAAATATAGGTGGGCGTGGTTTTTGGCCCGTACCCTCCAAAGGAATGATCCGCTGTTGCTGAATTGCAATACCAAAATTTTCGAAACTATGCCTGACAGATTGGTGTGCTTAAATTTTTTGTATCTCTTCTGGTGCCTTGGCAAATGACATTACCACACTAACACGGACAGACGGACAGACGGACAGACGGACATCGCTTAATCAACTTCTCTATGTATAAGGATCCAGAATATATATATTCTTTATGGGGTCGGAAATGAATATTGTAGAAATTACACACGGAATGACAAACTTATGTATACCCTTTCCACCTGTGGTGAAGGGTATAAAAAGGACAAAAAGAGAAAGAGAGACCCAGCGCATCACATTTACATAGATTGGTAAAAAGAATATTTATGTAATTGGTTATTGTGTTGTGTTTATTATAATTTAAAATAAAAAATCAACATAAATTCATGTGACGGCTTTTTTTAATAAATATTGTTCATTGTTTGTTTTTATTATTGATTCTAAAATAAAATTTAGAAAAACCAGCCTCCAAAAAACGTAAACAAACTTCAGCTGGGCTATCAACACCACCTGATATAAATTCGCCTTGGTATGAATTTTTTTCACTGCTTAATTCAAGTTTTTTACTAAATGTTTTTGATTTTATTGCGTGGGACAAATTGACGTCAGCGCCGTTGCTTTGCAAGCAGCGCCACAATAACATTTTCATTTTTACGACTTATTTTTATATTCTTGTTTATAGTTGTTGTACGCATTCTTCTAAATTATACATAAAATAAAATCGCAACAATGTTAAATTAGTGTTTGGTCTTGTGCTTCTCGCCAGTAACTAATTCGAATGATGATTCTTATTTACTGCATCAGGGATGTATAAGTCATTATTGTTGTGTATTTCAGTAATAGGGAAATCCAAAGTAGCCCAGTAACAAAAAAACTTATAGAAAAAGAAAGTAATCTTAATATGTAGTACCAAACACGGTATAATAATACAGGTAAAACTGGTAGAACAGCTGTTTGAATTTGCTTGTCTGCAATTGTCAAACCTTGTAGAAAACTCTGTTCTCGCTCTAAAATAAGTTTTTTTTTTATTACTCAGTGCATTGTGAACTAATTGCTGTATTTTATTCAATCCTTTCTTTATCTTGCAATGTTTACTTAAAGAAAAGAAAAAATATGTATGTTTTGTAAGTAAAAGTTTGCTATTAAATTTAAATCAGTTCTCGTAGGCGGAAATTTGGTATTCGGTATAACCTGATGACAATAAAATAACATGGTAAGCTGGATTTGATGCTGTTGCTAGGGCTCTATGCAGCACACTCAATTCCTGACTTGCCTATAGCAGTCATATCGGCTTTAGATTTAGTACACAAGTACTCCATAATAATACTACATATTTATTTCCTACATCTGCAGGGTCCCTATGTGTATTAAAACCCAGAATGTAAGGGCTCTTTAGAATAATGGCATTGTGCCTTGGTTATCTTTATATTATGGCTTGTACAGGTGACTAACCAAAATAACTTTGAAAACTGAACTGAACTGAAATTTTAATCTTGATCAAAACGATTTTGGAAATTCATCTTTATAAATTGTAACTTTTTAATTAAATATCATTACTTATATCATAATATTTAACAAAATATATATGTATGTATATTTTAAACATTTTCTTAAAAACGCTTCCTTTTACATATAATTTATTTTAATTATTTACAAATATTAAATTTTTTATTATAAATAATTTGTCAAGTGTTTGCGAACACAGCTCGTGTTATTTATATTTTTCTTTATATTTTAGTAAAATATTTTGACACCGTCGCGACGGGCAAAAACAGGTTGCTTAGTTTTTTTTTGAATTCGCCTTGCATATGCCTGTATTATTATACCATGGTACCAAATTTATGAGCTTCTGCCTTTATGCTCACGACTATCTGAATTGTAGGACTCAGTAATAAATTCAAAATATTTCTAATTACCTAATAAAATAATAAAATCACAGGGCAGAGTAAAAAAAATTTCTAAATTTTGGCAATTAAAGCAAATCTGAAATATGTATACAAGTATTTAAAGTTAGTCCAAAATACGTCTTAAGTGGTAAGTTTTTGAAACTTTTTATTGTTAAGTCCCTTAAATAAACCTACTGTTTGTTTGGTTAAAATATCATTTGATAATTTCAGTTTTCCATGCCAGCCCTATCACGTTTATGGGACATCGCAAATTTCATTTTGTTTGGCACTCCACCGGCCAGTCGACGATTTAACATTTGCATTCAAGAACAAATTACCAGCAACATTGATTTAAATTCACTCGTAAAGTTCTGCTGAAAAAATGTTAACACCAGAGCCACCAAATAAACAACATTGTTGCTCATACACTTATAGAGATATGTACATCCATACATATGTACATACATGCATCTTTAACCCATGTTTGTACGAGTGTACGAAATATTGAAAGAAAAATGTCTATGGTTCGTTGTCCAAACTTGATCGTAACTAAAAGTACATACTCATACATACGTATGAGTATTAATGAGCATTTAAATTATTTGAATCGCATGAAAATGTCGGTCATTTGAAGTCTCTGGTGTTCGGTGCATTGTGGGTTTAAGGAAGCAAGCATTATTTAAGGGTAGTTTAGACGGTACGACCACTGTTGCCAACATTTTCTTACGATTTTCCACCAAATTTGTACTTAAAAATGCCAGAAACCACAAAGTTTTTTATTTAGCGGGAATTAACGTAAAAAATAGCTAAAAATATAAAAATTATATTAAAACTCCAGTATATTTATTTTATTGTTAAAGCCATTTGTGTTCAGTATTTTATGGCATTTAATTATGGAAATTTACGCGATTGGATGACGACTAAGAAAATTTAATAAAAATTAAATTATTCAGTTAATCGGCAGTTTGTCGTATTATAAGAAAATTTGAAACTAGTTTTTGGTTATCCGATATAGTCTTTCCTGCTAACACAGTGCAACAGTGAAAAAGACAAACGGGCTTGGCTGTATAGGTTCGACTCTACAAACAAAGGGTTTGATGAATTTATTGACAAATTTTTATTTATGGGCCTCGAAAGTCTCTAAAAATCAGTGGGCACTTCAAAAAAGGTGTCAACAGATTTTGTCTAATATCGCATTCATACTAGCTGATACCGCTTCGTTGAACAAATTCTATTGAATAACAAAATTAAAATATATTTTTTATACATATATTTTATAAGTATACATATATTTTATATGAATTTTATTTGAACTATATTTTAAATGAATAAAATAATTATTTAGGCTTAAGTTCTTAATTATAAAGAGATACAGAAAAAATTAGACACCAGCAGAGTGGAATACATTTTCTTGACAGCTGCGTCCACGGTTTGCCAGATTTTTTTTCTCTCTCCCCCAAAAGCAAATAAAAAACCCCTAAAATCAAGGTTTTTTTGAAAAAAATCCCTAAAATAATTTTTCTTGATTACATAAAAAATTTTTTTTCTGTGATTTCCAAAAATAAAATCCAAATTAATTAAATGAAAAATTCAATAAATGAATCCGAAATTTAACAAAAATCCCCCAAAACAAAAATTTTAGGTGTTTAAGTTTTCATTATATGGACCCGGTCTATGAAAAGGTGGCTTATGACTCAAAAACAATTTTTCCACTTTTTTTTGGTTTCGATAGCTTTTGAGACGCTCTTCCACGTGGTGAAAACTAGAAAGTCCTAACTTGCTTAGAAGTGTACTATAATTTTCTGGCATTTTTTTTTACAGCAATCTGCGAAATAAATTTATTTACCAATTCCTTTTCTTCGTTATCTGTAATAGACAAGTCCACTGTAAAAATATTTTCATCCACTTCCATTTGATCTTCAGCTTGAAACAATGCTTGTATTTCGTCCTCGTAATTGAATCGAAAGAATCGTCATCATTCTCTTTGTTTTCACAGAAATATGTTTGAAAACTCTCGCTAAATTCTTCTTCGACAGACATTATTCACAAGTGACACACGTCAGGTTTCTGGAATATTTTTGTAAAGCAGATGTTAAACAATTAAAAAAGTCCAAATATTAGAACAGAAGTTATGGTAAGTCAAAGTCGATTTGGGGATTGTTTTGGGGAAAAAAACAACTCTGGGTCAGAAACTGGTTTGCGCTTTGCATTGAAAAAAAAACATCGCTCTTTATATACACAAACTTATTTCATTTATTCTCTTTTGCATTTTTTGGTTGCCTTTTGGGCATGACTGCTCATGCAAAAGAAAAAACAGACGAAATGCATTGTTTATCTTTAACAGCTAATTTTTCAAAATTTTGTTTTTGAGTCATAAGCCACCTTTTCATAGACCGGGTTACATATTATCATTATATTATTCATAAATTATATTATATATAAATATACCCAGTGTTAAAAAGAAGGAGTATGAGGGCCTTCTAGAAGCCTCTTTACTCCTTCTTTTGGATGCACAAGGCCTTCTGTTTTTTTTCTAATTTTAAGCACTTTTAATTTATTTTTAATTGAAGTATTAAAATTTTTTGGGATTCGAACCGTCAACCTCCAGCTGATAGACCTTCGCATTGCTTATCAGTCTGCCAATGATGCAGATAAAGGCAATTCAATGTTTTATAAATAAGAAATCTAAAAATAAAAAATTTAAATTTGTCATACAAAATGAGTGCACATTCCTACTTCCCCACTAAGAGAAGCGAAGTAGGAATGTGTACTGGATCTTTTAGAAGAAAGAGCCAACACCTTCTAAAAGGCCTTCAACGAATTTTGTTGTTTTTTCATGACATACGCATAACAAAAATATTAGCTTTCTAATACGTTGGTTAAATAGTTTAGAAAGACGATTGTTACATATTTTTAATTTATTGGTTGCAAAAAAATAGGAATAGACCAATTAAGCATCTGGTAAATCATAAAAAATCTCCCAAAAACACACTAAATATTTTTTTTCACCCCTAAATGAAAAAAATCCCCTAAATCTAGGGGAAATCCCCTAACCTGGCAACCGTGCTACGTCCGTCATCAGCACTCTTCGTATCTATCTACTAGGTAGTTTCAATTGTTAATAATTTTCTATTTAAACAAACTTATCAAAGAAATAGGACATGAGAAATTTTAATTTTAATTATACTGGGTGGCGCAAAAGTAATCCTCCTATCAGAAAATGCTATAAATTTTGCGATTGGCCCCTAATGTCAATTCTGTTTAGATATTTGTGTAGTAAACACTTGCGAAATACACGTTAATAAACAATGTTACCCTACACTGCTCCAGAACGCGGAATATTGGTGACTATTTATTTGACCAATAACCGGTCGGTGACTTTGGCACAACGTGAATTTCGTCGCAGATTTTCTGGCCGTCCAACGCCTACTGGTGAAACACTGCGACGTTTAGCCGCTCGCCTCGAAGAGACTGGCACAACACGAGATGCTGCCAGTGGTGGCAGACCCCGATGTAGCCGTTCTGCAGAGAATATTGCTGCTGTAGCCGAGGATGTCATGGAAGCGCCGTCGACATCGACCAGACGACGTGCCACGCAAATGGGTATCAGTCGACAGTCTTTACAGCGAATTTTGGTAAAAGATTTGAAGATGATTCCGTACAAAGTCCAGACGGTGCATCAGCTGTTAGCTGCTGACCGCCAATCGCGTCTAACATACGCTCAAGCCATCCTTAATCACCACCAAGAGGAAGATGATTTTTCATCAAAAATAATCATGAGTGATGAGGCTCATTTCCATATTAGTGGGTACGGGTAAATAAGCAAAATTTACGCTTCTGGGGCACTGTAAATCCGCATGTAACCCACGAAGAGCCATCCGTCAAGAATGTGAGGACCTATCGCCGGAAGTTTTGGCCAAGTTGATGGAAAATGCCATAAAAAGGGCTCAAATGACAATCAACTGTGGCGGAGCTCCGCCGCGGCGGCCATTTACATGACATCATATTTTCGACTTGATGTAAAAAAATTAAAAGACCAAATAAAAATAATCCACAAGAAGAATCAAAGTTTTTCATTTTTTTTTAAATTACAGCCAAAAAACAGCGGAAGGTTATTTTTGCGCCACCCTGTATTTCTTTATTTATTATATTTGTCTTGCTATTACTCAACCTTTGGTTAGCAATGAACAACAATTAGATATTTTTATTTTACAAATGTATATTTTTTTGATTGTTAACACAATAGTATTGAAGTCAACAATGTCAAAGCTGGTGTATAATTTTTTCTTTATCTGTTTATAATTAAGAACTTAAGCCTAAATAATTAATTTATTCACTTATATACATAAATATATTTATTATAAATATTTTTCTTTACTTTTGTCAGCATAACTTACAGCGTCTAATAAATTTTCAGTAACAATAAGCGGGAAAAGTGTAGACACTGGTCCTTCTAGCAAGTTTACTCTTTTATAGCCTTCACCACAGGTGGAAAGGGTATATATAAGTTTGTCATTCCGTGTGTAATTTCTACAATATTCATTTCCGACCCCATAAAGTATATATATTCTGGATCCTTATACATAGAGAAGTTGATTAAGCGATGTCCGACTGTCCATGTTTGGGTAGTCATGTCATTTGCATAAAATTTAAGCTCACCAATCTGTCATGCAAAGTTTCGAAAATTTTGGCATTGCAATTCAGCAACATCGGATCATTCATCTGGAGGCTGCGGTCCAAAAACCACTTCACTTTTTGTCATTTTTTTGCTGCTTTAATGATTCTCTTTTGCTTTTTTAACTGCAGAAGAAAAATTCAAAAATTTTTCAATAGTTTCTTTTAACATCAAATACACCAAGGTTCTAGATTCGCTGGATTTAGTTATCATAGAAAAAATTCCTAGCATCATTAAAATCCCGCCGCACAGTGATAAATATATCTTCCTGAAATGCAAACTCCTTAGCTTATATGAAGAGTCACAGGAATTTAAGATAAATAATTTTGATGAACATTATCTCGGAAAAAAAAGCCCAGTTACCTTTTTAATGAGATGAAAGAACTAGGTTGTAATCAAGTAACAGATGAGGTTATTTTTACACTTTGGTTAAAAAAACTTCCACATGAGCTAGAACAGAATTTAAGAGGGTTATGTAAAATTACAACATTAGAAAAATTGTTGAATATGGCTGACGATATAGTAGCCTCCCAAAAGAATAGTGTTTCAAGTGTTAGCAGCATGGATAGTTATTCTTCTCTCTTTGACAACATTGAGAGCAAATTGGACAAACTTATCCAACTTTTAACTCTAACAGCATCATCTAATAAGAAAAAATTTCGAAGTCCTTCTTTTAGCACAAATAGAAACAATATGTTTATGTTTCTACCACCGCCGCGGCGCTTCAAGGAGAAAGCAACACGATGCATTCCTCCATGTAATTATGATTCCCAAATCTACTCGGAAAACTCAGAAGCCAATCACTAGAGACGACGAGTGGTGTTAGAGCTGTTGTACTAAGTCGTCGATTATTTATAAGAGATCCCGTTTCAAAACTAAATTTTTTAATTGATTCAGGTGCTGACGTATCAGTTTTACCTAACAATTACAAAAACGCAATTCTATCTAAAAGAGTTTTATATGCTGTAAATGGTTCTATTATCAATACCTTTGGTGAAAAGACTCTACAATTCACTTTAAACTTGAGAAGAGTTTTTAAATGGAAATTTATTATTGCGAATGGTGATGTTCCTATTTTGGGCAACGATTTTATTGAACACTTTGGCCTTTTAATAGATATAAGAAATCAAAAAGTAATTGACACCCGTAAGAATTGTTTTTCAAAATGCTTTGTTCGGAATACCCCCATTAGATTTATCAGAACTTTTAACACTGAAGACAAGTTCTACAATCTTTTAAAAGAGTTGCCTGCTATAACTAGGGATTTTAACACAACGTTTGTAGAACAATCGCCTGTCAAACATCATATCGTTACAAATTGTCATCCACTCAGTTGAAAAGATAGACGATTAGATCCAGTAAAATTACAACAAGCTAAAGATGAATTTGATCTTTTACTTCAACTTGGCATAATACGTCGTTCGAGAAGTCCATAGGCAAGTGCCTTACATATGGTTGGATGGAACGTGGTGATTACATGCGGTTAATTAATATTAAATATTTTCAAAATATTTTATATAAAGAGTTATTTTTATTAAAATAGACCTAGTTACAGCTTTTCACCAAATCCCTATGGCTGAAGCTGATATTGAAAAACCAGCATTAATAACTCTTTTGGTTTGTTTGAGTATTTACGCGTGCCGTTTGGATTTAAAAATGCTGCTCAGACTTGCCAACGTTTTATACAAGAAGTAGTTGAAGGATTAAATTTTGTTTTCCCTTATATAGATGATTTCCTAATTGCATCAACTTCAGAAGAATAACATTTAAAGCATCTACGAATATTGTTTCAACGTCTTACTCAGTACGGCATCGTTATAAATCCAAGTAAATGCGAGTTTGGAAAGATGGAAATAGTTTTTCTTGGATACTTAATTACTTTAAATGGTATAAAACCATCACCTGCGAAAGGTGAATCAATTCTTAAGTATCCAAAACCAGAAAATATAACATCCTTACGAAGATTTCTAGGAATGATAAATTGTTATCGATCATCTATTCCTCATATTGCTGAACTACAAGCTCCTTTAAATGAGTTTCTCATGACTTATTACGTCCTTACATACGTAAACCCTTACGTGAGCCCATTTTTAATAACTTTCACGGTTTATCACACCCTCGCATTAAAGCGACTGTTAAAATGATAACAAAAAAATTTGTTTGGCCTGGCGTGAATAAAGATATCCAGGTGTGGACAAAAAATTGCTTAGATTGTCAAAAATCAAAAGTAACGAGATATATGAAAAGTCCAGTTGGATGTTATAAAAGCCCAGATGCACGATTTGAACATGTAAATATAGACATTTTTGGGCCATTGCCTCCATGCAAGGGATTTCAATATTGCTTAACTTGTACAGATAGATTTAGCAGATGGCCTGAAATTTTTTGGCAGAAACTATAGCCAAAGTATTCTATGAGCAGTGGATTTGCAGATTTGGAGTATCTTTACGAATAACTACCGATCAGGGCCGTCAGTTTGAATCGGAGTTATTTAATGAATTATCAAAATTCCTCGGAGCAGAACACATTAGAACTATAGCTTATCACCCCAGTTCTAATGGCTTAATCGAGAGGTTCCACAGAACACTTAAATCAGCTATCAAATGTCACAGAAATGAAAATTGGACTGATTCTATACCAAAGGTTCTTCTCCGTTTAAGATCAACAATCAAAGAGGATATTGGCTTATGTAGTGCAGAATTAGCAGGAACTGGAATTCGTTTACCATCTGAAATTTTCAACAAATCGTTCAGTGAAAAATCTCATTCAGATTTTGTTAAAAGACTTCGCCAAAATTTTTCAAATATTAAAGCAGTTTGTGGGACAAATCATAGCAAAGATAACACCTTTATATTTAAGGACTTGCAAACATGCACTCATGTTTTTGTGAGTGTTGATGGTATTAAAATTCCACTTCAAGCACCTTTTTCTGGCCTTTACGCGGTTATTAAAAAATACAAGAAATTCTTTAAAATTTACATTAACGGGAAAGAGCAAACCATTTCTATAGACAGACTTAAGCCCGCATATGTGGCTAATGAAAATTTAAATATTAAGAGAGTTCGTTTTCAAACTAGTGTTTGATTCTTTGTAAAGGGGATATTGTGGTGAACCACTGGAATTTTAACTTGTTCAATTTATTATATATGTACTCAATGTATTAAATATTTATTTTAAAATTTATAGTTTTTAGAATGGTTTGTCAAATAGAAACTAAATATTTTCATTCTTCATATTTTCTTTAAAACGAAAACAACTCGTGTGTTTTATTTAATAAATATTATAAAAAGTAGTTTATTACTTTAATAACTTTATAGAAAGCAATACAAATAGAGATAGCCAATGGACCTGCAGGGTGCCCACTGTTAAACAGGAGCAGTTAAAAGGCACATTTTTTTTCTTTAGTCTGACCATTCTGACTCAATATAGATTGCAGGAGGGTCCTTTACTAAAAAAATTAAATTAGTTTGGGCGTTGATAAGTGCGGACGCGATTTTTTAAGCTCGCCATTAACAAAAAAACAAAACAAATTATGTGAATAAATTCAAACAAAAGCAAATAAAACTTGTTTTAATACATCAACAAAGTTGTCTGTAATTTTTTTTCTTTCTCTTTTTTCATTCATTTTTTAACAACGGCATTATTGATTTCCTACTTTAGAAATTAAACAAAAACAATAGGGGCTAATGAGCCTCTTTAATTTAGGTAACAAAAATGTGGACAATATTGAATTAAATAAAAACAAAAAAAGCGAATATAATTTGTGTTTAAATGGTACGCCACTTTTACGTCCCCAATCCTGTTCATCGCGTTTGTTAAGTGATGACAATAAAATAACTACAAACAAGTCGCCTTCTGAACACAGTATTACTAAAATGGATAGTGTAGAAAAACCCAAGACGCAAGTGAGTATGGACAGATACATAACTGTATTAAAAAGAGGTCGAAGCCCTAAATCTTCGCAGCTTGCACCAATGTCTAAATTCCATAAAGACGGAATAAATTCCCAAAATCGTTTTGCTATTTTAGATAGCGAAACAAGTTAACCTGAAACGGCACCCAAGTCGTACAAACTGCCACCAATTTATTAAGAGAGAAAAATTCAAACGAGATAATGAATAATTTAATTTCAGTTAATGGGGAAAACTCATGCTATGTAATTCCTATCAAGCGTGGTAACATTGATGAAACAAAAATTAAATTTGTAGATGAAGATAGTTATCGTAAAACAGTAAGAGTTTGAAAGCTGCAAAAACAATTTCTATACCTATCAGCTGAAGAGTAGCAAAGACCCACAGGTTTTTGCTAATCTTTGATCCAGCTGAAATAAGAGCTGGCCTTCAAAAAGCGGGATTTAAGGTAAAAAGTGTAGATAATCTCCGAAATCGAGAACGTGTCTCTCAACCACTACTTCGAGTAGAACTAGAACCTAGAGATATCAGATTTAAAAAGAAGGAAACGCACCCCATTTATAATCTGAAATATATGTGGTTACACGGGTTAGAGGGAGATAACACAAGCTGTTTTGTTTTACAAAGTAAAATCCAAATAAATGAAAAAATTTGGAATTTAAACGTTATAATACATAAAGGTTATTAACCTTTTATTTATTTTATATAAATATTAGGGTTATTCACCGTAAGGTGAATAACCCTAATATTTCGTCCTAAAATTTACCCAAGTACAAATTTATTTTGCCCTTATAAAATGCAACACTGCCATGTTGTTGACAGATTGCATTTTGCATAATTTCCTTCCTTTTTAAAACACAACTTGAACTGTAAAGAAGTTATTACAGAAATAAAATTCCTGTTCCATTTTGATAAAATTATTAAATAATACAAGTGTATGTATAAAACATAAAAATGTGAACATAAATAAATTAATAAATTTAATTAAAATTGCAGATTTTAGCTGCTTTCAATACAGCTCAAAAATAGTGTTTTTACTTTTATCAATGAGTGAACATTTCTAAAATACTTTTATTAAGTATAACTTAAAAGCCTAACAACACCTGGATTAACCTTCTTGGGAAAATCTGTAGCAAATTTGTGGTTCAAAAGGCATCACGTGGGATATAAGAAGACAGGCTTTGACATAACCTCAAAGTGGCACACTATGTCAGGTGTGGAAAATGACCAAAGCTCTCCTATACTAGTGCAAGTGGATCCACTAAACACATCAAACAACCTAGCAACTAATGGGTGATTTTTTTGAGGTTAGGATTTTCATGCATTAGTATTTGACAGATCACGTGAGATTTCAGACATGGTGCCAAAGAGAAAGATGCTCAGTATGCTTTGACATTTCATCATGAATAGACTTACTAACGAGCAACGCTTGCAAATCATTGAATTTTATTACCAAAATCAGTGTTCGGTTCGAAATGTGTTTCGCGCTTTTTTTTTGTTCAGCGATGAGGCTCATTTCTGGTTGAATGGCTACGTAAATAAGCAAAATTGCCGCATTTGGAGTGAAGAGCAACCAGAAGCCGTTCAAGAACTGCCCATGCATCCCGAAAAATGCACTGTTTGGTGTGGTTTGTACGCTGGTGGAATCATTGGACCGTATTTTTTCAAAGATGCTGTTGGACGCAACGTTACGGTGAATGGCGATCGCTATCGTTCGATGCTAACAAACTTTTTGTTGCCAAAAATGGAACAACTGAACTTGGTTGACATGTGGTTTCAACAAGATGGCGCTACATGCCACACAGCTCGCGATTCTATGGCCATTTTGAGGGAAAACTTCGGAGAACAATTCATCTCAAGAAATGGACCGGTAAGTTGGCCACCAAGATCATGCGATTTGACGCCTTTAGACTATTTTTTGTGGGGCTACGTCAAGTCTAAAGTCTACAGAAATAAGCCAGCAACTAGTCCAGCTTTGGAAGACAACATTTCCGAAGAAATTCGGGCTATTCCGGCCGAAATGCTCGAAAAAGTTGCCCAAAATTGGACTTTCCGAATGGACCACCTAAGACCCAGCCGCGGTCAACATTTAAATGAAATTATCTTCAAAAAGTAAATGTCATGGACCAATCTAACGTTTCAAATAAAGAACCGATGAGATTTTGCAAATTTTATGCGTTTTTTTAAAAAAAAAAAGTTCTCAAGCTCTTAAAAAATCACTCGTTACCTCTTCAACCGTTTCAACACTAGCCAACAATCACCTCCAAGTGGTCTCGAAGTAAACGAGGGTAACATTGCAAACGCCACGCTTTCATCATCTTCAACGCCCAAATCGGAGACACAACCCTTAGCAGCAGAAACACCATCTTTAATCAAATTTAGAGACAACAATTCATCTCAACCATCTGCTTTTTTAGCAACGCCATATGCGTCTATTGGAAATAACACATCAAATGCAGGTTATGTTAATTTCTCATCTGCAAACAATAATACTCATACCCTTGCATACCCTTCAAACAATACCATTTTCAACAGCAGCTCTGCTAATAGAATAACTTCCGCTCCTCCTATTACCTCGTATACAGTTTTCCAAACCCCATATAGTCAGCCACTATCTCAACCCACCTCCGTCTTTAGCTCTATGCAACCACCTCAATTCATTCCTATATCTAATTTTCAGCAACAAAATTCAAGCAATATTTTCAACAGCTCTGTACCTAACTGCGATAATTATTTTCAAAACAATAGCCAAAATTTCGTTTACAACAGCCATCCATTTACATCTAGTAACCTTCATGCCAATAATTCCATTTCGGACATAACGTTATATAACTCGCATATTGCAGCCCGTCAATCAATTAGTAAGGATTTGCCAATTTTCTCAGGAAAACCCGAAGAATGGCCCATATTTATCACCAACTACATGGAGTCGACTCAAAGATGCGGATTTACTGATCAGGAAAATTTAATCATATTGCAAAAGTCTTTAAAGGGTGCCGCTCTTGATGCCGTAAGAGGGAAACTCATGATGCCACGTACTGTGAATCTAGCAATTGAAACTTTACGCATGCTATACGGAAGACCAGAAATTATTCACCAAGCTTTACAGAAAAATTTGAAAAACGAACCTATTGTACGTAGGGAAAGACTGGATACTCTAATCAATTTCGCTTTGGCTGTACAAAATTATTCTACGACAATGCAAGCCATGGGCCTTATTAATTATTTGAATTATTTTAAGCGAATTGGTTGACAAATTGCCAACGAATTTAAAATTAGATTGGGGAAGATATCGCAGAACTCTGCAACATGTTGATATCATGTGTTTTGACAGTTGGCTTTACAATTTTCTGAAGTGACACCATACTCTCCCTACACTGGTGATTTGAAAAATTCTAAAAAAGAGCGTATACTGGTTCATGACGTCATCAACAAAGATAAACCTCAGCAACACTTGTGTTTTAAATGCAACAACACTCACCGTTTATTTGAATGCAGCGATTTTAAAGCTTTAAAGGTAAATGATCGTTGGCAATTTATTCGTTCAAATAACCTATGCCTACGTTGTTTCAAAAAACATAATTTCAAAAAATGTTTGTCAAAACGTCAATGTGGAGTAGACAACTGCAAAATGCCACACAATTCTTTATTGCATAAAACCAACAATGAAGAGAGAAAAGAAGAACCAAAAGGCGATGACAATCAAAATCAGAGTGTTTTATTGCATATACAAGACAAAATTCTTTTTAAGTACGTTCCTGTTACTCTTTCTGGAGACGGATTTTCTCTTAATACTTACGCTCTTATTGATGAAGGAGCATCGTGCTCTTTAATAGAAAGTGAACTTGCTGAGCAATTAGGTTTAGAAGGCCCAACAAAAGAATTGTGTTTGCAGTGGACAAACGAAATAACACAGAAGGAAGAAAAATCAAAATCAGTTTCTCTTTGGATTTCAGCTCGCAGTGACGACACCAAAATATTGTTGGAAAATGTTAGAACAATAAAAAATCTTGACCTGCCAGTTCAAAGTTTAACAAAAACGCAAATTGAAAAAATTTGCAGATTTTGCCTTATAATAATGCAAAAGCTAGAATTCTGATTGGGCTTGATAACGCAAAATTGTGTGTACCCCTTGAAATAATTGAGAATGATGATAACGAGTTAATCGCTTCGAGATGCCGCATAGGATGGGGAGTGTATGGTCGTAAACCAACAGGTAATTTTGAGAAACAACGAGTCTTATACATTTGCCCATGTACATTAATGGAAAATAAAATGGATGAAATTATGAAACAATATTTTTCTTTAGACTCAGTTGGGGTAAAAATAAATCAAAATCCATTGCGCTCAAAAGAAGATGAACGAGCTTTAACAATAATGCAGAAAACAGCAAAATATTTAAAAACACAAAAGCGTTGGGAAACTGGCCTAATATGGAAGCTAAACGACATTTGTTTACCAAAATCATTTATGATGGCAAAGAGAAGATTGTTTTGTTTAGAAAATAAATTTCAACGAGATAATGATTTGAAAACATTTATTGTAAATAAAATACGTGAATATGAGCGAAAAGGTTATATATGTAAGTTGAAACCAACTGAAATTCGCAATGATAATACATCATGGTATATTCCAATTTTCACAGTAAAAAATAAAAATAAAAAGAAAACTCGTATTGTATGGGATGCCGCGGCTACTGTAGAAAGTGTATCCCTCAACTCTGTTATGTTAAAGGGTCCTGTTCTTTCGAAGTCTCTGGTTGGAGTGCTTATTAGATTCCGTGAGCGGCCATTCGCTATTTGCGGCGATATTCGCGAAATGTTTCACCAAATTCAAATAAGGAAGGAGGATCAATCTTATCAGCAGCAGGTGACTCATCTAAACCAATTGAGATATATGTTATGTGGGTCATGACATTTGGAGCGTCATGTTCACCATCCTTGGCCAATTATATAAAAAATCTAAATGCCGAGCGATTTGTTAATTATCATCCGACTGCTGTTCAGGCTATTTTGAATAACACCTTCGTGGATGACTGGCTGCAGAGCGTCAACGCTGAAGACGAATTGGTAGAATTAGCAAAAACTGTGCGATTTATACATGCAGACGGCGGATTTGAAATGTGTAATTGGCTATCAAACTCCAAAAATGCCCTTATTGAATTAGGTACAGAAAATCCAGATGCAGAAAAAATGTTTGAAGACCCAGAGGGGAAATTTTAGAAGGTTTTAGGGATGTGGTGGAAACCTGTAACTGATCAATTGACATTTTTTGAAAACTTTTCAGAAGAAATTTTTAGCGAGTCAACACAACCTACAAAAAGAATGGTTCTACGTGTTGTTATAACAATATTTGACCCACTTGGCCTTTTGGGTAATGTTGTCATATATGTGAAAATATTGTTGCAAGACATTTGGCGATCTCGTGTAGGATGGGATGAGCCTATTCAAAATGCTGAGCGTGAAAAATAGTTTCAATGGCTCAGTATTCTTCCCAAAATTCCATCCATTCGCATACCAAGGTGCTATCCGTTAGCCAGCAAATCAACCAATTTACAGCTACACATGTTTGTCGATGCAAGTATTGATGCCTATTCAGCAGTGGCATATTTAAGAGCTGAATATATTGGTGATATAAAATGCAGCCTTATTGCATCCAAAACAAGAGTGGCTCCACTTAAACCCATATCTGTATCGAAAATAGAATTAATGGCAGCTATACTCGGTTTGAGTCTTTCTAAATTTATATATGAGGAAGTCACTCTCAAATTTAATCGCCGTGTGTTTTGGGCTGACTCCAAAGATGTTTTGTACTGGATAAGATCAGATGCCCGGAAGTTCCAGCAATTTGTCGCGGTGAGGATTGGCGAAATATTGGAGGAAACGGATGTTTCTGAATGGCGTTGGGTTCCATCCGCAGAAAATGTTGCCGACGAGAGCACAAAATGGAATTGTTATCCAGATTTAAGCAATGATAGCCGCTGGTTTAATGTCCCAAGATTTCTACATAATGATGAAACATTGTGGCCCATGTCTGAGTTTTCAGATTATAAAGATGCAGAAATGGAAGTTGTACATCATATATTAGAAAAACCCAAATTTGTACACGCATATATAATTCCTGATGCTTCTCGATTTAGTAAATGGGAAAAGCTTTTAGGATGTCAACTAATTATACTCAGATTTATCTACAAATATTTCAAGATTGGAAAGACCAACTATGGTTTTAAACTATTTTCAGAATCATCTCTAGTAGATGCTGCAAGTAGCTTGCTATATTTATTTTGCCAAAACGAAGCTTACTATGATGAAATTCAAATCCTGAAAAACAATAAGAGTTTAAGCAAAAGTCACACTTTGTACAAGATAACTCCATATTTGGACAATTCTGGCGTACTTCGCATTAAAGGCAGAATAGACGCAGCCAAAACAATTGAAGCAAGCGTCAAACGTCCCATAATATTGCCACAGAAGCACCATATTACTTATCTTATTGTTGATTTTTATCATCGCAAGTACTATCATCAGCATAATGAGATTGTTGTAAATGAGATCCGGCAAGTCTTTTGGGTTTTTGGATTGAGAGCTGTTGTTCGTGGCGTATCAAAAAACTGTCAGTACTGTAAAAATCGCAGAGCAGCTCCAAAAGTTCCTCTGATGGGCGATTTACCAGCTGAAAGGTTCTCAACATTCACTAGACCTTTCTACTATACTGGGGTCGACTACTTTGGCCCAATGGATATTGTTGTTGGTAGACGAAGAGAAAAGCGCTGGGGGGTTGTCTTTACATCCATGACAGTTCGTGCTATACATTTGGAAATTGCTTCATCACTCTCAACTGACTCGTTTTTATTGGTACTAAAGCAATTCATATGTCGTCGTGGAGCTCCTCGCAAAATCATTTCAGACAACGCTACTAATTTTCGAGGCGCCAGCCGTGTCTTAAAAGAAGAATTAGAAAAAATTTCATCGAGCAGACTTGAAAAAGAATTTCCTAACATAGAGTGGAGTTTCATACCACCGTCATCACCGCACATGGGCGGTACTTGGGAAAGAATGGTGCGATCAGTTAAGTCTGTGCTGATGGAAATTCTTTCAAACAGAGGTCTTCGTGAGGAAAGTTTAAGAGCTGCACTAGCAGACGTTGAAAGTATTTTGAACTCTCGCCCCTTAACATATGTTCCCATAGAGTCTTCAGAGTCAGAAGCATTGACTCCAAATCATTTTTTAATTGGATGTTCAAGTGGTATAAGAGAAGTTGCTGATCCCCAGAATTGTGGTTTGGTTTTGAGTAAAAATTTTCGTATATCAAACGTGATAGCAAATGAGTTTTGGAAGCGTTGGATACGGGAATATTTACCAAACTTGACAAGACGCACTAAGTGGTATGATAGTTCTATTCAAAACATTGAGATTGACGATGTTGTTGTTATAGTTGATGAAAATGCTAAGCGTAATGAGTGGTTAAAAGGTGTGGTTGTTGATGTTCATCGAGGAAAAGACAAATCCGTGAGAAGTGCTGTGGTAAAAACTAAATTTAATTAAAATTGGAGATTTTAGCTGCTTTCAATACAGCTCAAAAATAGTGTTTTTACTTTTATCAATGAGGTATAGGTATAAAATATTTTCAGAAATATGTAGTATGTATAAATATTCTTATTTTAGGTTATTAAGGTAAGTAGTTATAAGGGTAAGTATTATTTAATTCATTTATTTATTTTACTTTAATTTTATTTTTAAATTTATATGGGTTTAACACACTACTTACAGGTAAGTGATTAACTTTAATTTAAATTTCAAATATTTTTTCTTGGGTTTTGTATTTAGAATAATTTGTAGTTTTAGTTGTAGGATTTGTTTATAACACTTCTCTTTCAGTATATTAAAATTCAAAACTTTGGATTATAGTGACACGACCGCACACGAGCTCATCAACTTATTATATTATAAAAACGATGATCGACGTTGTATTTTCTTTTTTATTCCCCTTTGAAGTTGGCTGTAGTTTTGGGGCATTGTTTGTGTCAGCGCTGGCACTTCTGTTCACCGCGTGAACATTCTCCCCGCCTTAGAGTTTGTGCTAAAGGATTAGTCAGAGTAGGAACCCATAATGAGCCAACCAAGAGACGAATCCTGGGCCATTAAAGATCCACCATCCACGTGTAACATGTTGGGTTTTAAGACTCTACTATATAGATCACCACCCAGTTCTATTTCGACTATATCAGTAGTAAAAAAGTTGGGATCTGCCAGCGCAAGATTCTCAAACTTGTTCTTTAATGTCTCCTTAATGGATGTCGTGTATGGGATTTTCGGCAACTCTCTTACTACCAATAGATATATCTCATATCTGGTCGACGACGATATATTTGGGGTTATTGTTAATTTAGTATACTTCGTTCCATCTAGCTTAAACGTTTCCAACTTATATTTTTCTACAAAAGAGTTGGCAATGCGAGAACACGTCGAACTCGGGTTCAATATTGCTCGTAATGATATACTTCCATCTTCTGTCATCGCATAAAGCTCCGCCGTGGGTATGAGTACTTTATGTAAAGTCGATGGTAACCCAATTAAATTGGCAGTATCAGTGAGTGTCGGCTTTTCTTTCTTTGGTATAGAAGTGTTTAGGTTCTTCAATATTCTCTGGTGTCCATGAAGAACGGTGTGGTGTTTTAGACCACAAATACGGCAACGAGCTTGATTTGAGCACTTCTCTAATAGGTGATTCCTGGCCAGACAATTGGAACAGTAGTGTAGTTGGAGTATTTTTGTATATTTTTGTTCTACGTTTAAGTTCATAAACTTTTTGCAAGAAACAATGCGGTGATGAAGATAATAATTAGTGTGTTAGGGTTAGTCTGCGAATTGAGTTAAAAGAGTAGAAATATTATTTTTAATTAGTAGAATGGGCTAATAAGAGTTGGGTAAGTAAAATGATTTTGGGTTGACTAGTAGTGTTGGACTAACTAGTGGGTAGCACTACAACTCTCGTTATAGGACGAGTCAAACTTCCTGTTGCAGTCCGCAGTTCTACGACTCGAACTCTTCCGTCAGAACCAGGAAAAGACTTAATGACCCGACCCATTAACCACTCGTTTGGTGGTAAATTATCTTGTTGTATGACAACCAAATCATCTTTTTCAATTTCTCTTCTAGGGTATTTCCACTTATATCTTTTGTGTAATTCTTTGAGATATTCATCTTTCCACTTTCTACAGAAGTAGTGATGTTGAATTCTCAGCTTTTGCCATCTGTTTGCCACAGTAATATTTCCATTACTTAAATCGGGTTCAGCAGGTGTTAATAAAGGCGAACCTATCAAAAAATGATCTGGGGTTAATGGGTTTAAGTCCTGAGAGTTTTCACTTGATGGGCTGAGTGGTCTCGAGTTCAGACATCCTTCAATCCTGGGAAGTAGAGTAGATAATTCCTCAAAGGTGTGTTTTGTGGTAGCAGATTTCTTCAGATGGCTTTTGAAGCTTTTAACTCCAGCTTCCCACAAGCCACCCATGTGTGGAGCTCCAGGCGGAATGAAATGCCACATCAAGTTTTGAAAACTATTTTCTGTTATAACAGAACTTCTGAGCTGTTTTACGAATTCCTGCCGCTCCTTCTTGAGTAATTGATTTTCACCAACAAAATTAGTGCCGTTGTCCGTGTAAATAGCGGCAGGGCATCCCCGCCTCGAAAAAATCGGGCGAAAGCAGCCATGAAAGCTTGGGTAGATAGGTCGGATGTGGGCTCTAGATGGATTGCCTTTGTTGCAAGGCACACAAAGACACAAACGTAACGTTTGGTGACTTTACACGACCGAGCAGCATACGTTTTTATATCAAACGGTCCAGCAAAATCTATTTCAGTGTGGCAGAAGGGTCTTGACAATTGAGTACGTTCTGGAGGTAAGGCAGCCATTTTTTGGGTAGCTTGGTGTTGTTTATATCTTAGACATCGAGAACAATTGTTAATTACATAGCGTATTAGATTTTTCAGCTTTGGAACCCAAAAGCCTGACCTAATAACTCGTTACATAGCTTGGTTTCCTCCGTGTAAGCTAATTAAATGAACATGTTCTACTAATAACTTTGCAAAACAGCTCTTGTATAATTATTGGGTGTCTTTCATCATAAGATAAACAACTGGATTTTGCTAAGCGACCATTTGCACGTATTATTTTTTTGGGTCTATAAAGGGTGTAAAGAGTTTTACTCTTTAAACAGTAATATTCTTCAGGGTAATATAAAATCTGACATAAAACAATAAGTTTATCCTTCGTTGAGATTATTTCTTCTGCTTCAAGTTGAATGCTAGGGTGTTTATGTAAAATTTCTAGTCTAGTTTTGACTTTAGAAATGCGAACTCGATCAAGCGTTATTTTTTGATGGCGATTCAACTTTCTACGGGTAAAAGAAATACGATCACAAAAGCGATAAACATATGACATGACTCTAAGAGCTCTAGACCATTTTGAAAAATCTTTAAGAATGTCAACTTGTGTTGTTACTGTGTTTGCGTAACTTTGGACAGTTTCAGCTTGAGTTACAAAGGCTTGTGTCGTTTGTGGCCATTTGAAAACAGATTCTTTTAACCATGCGGGTCCGTTCCACCAAAGACTGTGGTCCATAAGATCTTCGGCTTTACATCCGCGGCTGGCCAGATCAGCTGGATTTTCGTGTGATAACACGTGTCTCCAATTTTCCACTCCAACGGTGTCTGCAATGGTCGCCACACGATTGGCTACAAAGGTTTTCCACGTCTTCGGGTGTTTGTTTAGCCACGCTAACACAATTGTAGAATCTGTCCAAAAATGCACTTCATGGGTTAAATCAATTTGAGTAAGTATATTGTGGGCCATATTTGCCAACAATGCTGCACCGCATAATTCCAACTTGGGGATAGATAATAACTTAAGAGGTGCAACCCGCGTTTTTGCAAATAATAGGGTAACTGAGCTTTGGTCATTATTTGTAGTAACTCAAGCATACAAAACTGCCGAGTAAGCTTTTTCTGATGCATCAGAAAAGCCATGAAATTCAATTTTAGATGAGTTTGTAAATTTAATCCAACGTGGAATTCGAATTTTATTTATATCATCATAAAATTCTAAGAATTTCTGCCACCTTGTTAGTGTAAGTGGCTTTAGACATTTATCCCAGTATGTGCTGTCCTGCCATATTTGTTGCATGATGATCTTTGCAGAAACAACAATTGGTGCTAACCATCCCGCCGGGTCAAAAAGACGGGCAATGTCAGACAAGACTGTTCGTTTTGTATAATATTTTCTTTTCTCGATGTTGGGTGCATTAAAATGAATAAGTCTTCTTTTGCATTCCATCGAATGCCTAGGGTTTTGGCATTATTCGAATCGGATAGAGTGAGTAAGTGTACATCGAGTAAATGGTCTTCGGGTAGGGTGTTTAAAAGATCTAGTGAATTTGAAAACCACTTTCTTAAGGGAAATCCTGCAGATTCTAACACCATGATCAATTTTTGTTGAGCGACTTTGGCGTCTTCAACAGTGTGAACACCAAATAAAACATGGTCAACATACATATTATTTCTCAATATGTGAGAAACAATTGGGTGGGTAGTTTCAACTTCTTTGGCTAGTTCAAGAAGAGTTCTAAATGCTAGATAGGGTGCGCAATTAACTCCAAACGTAACCGTTTGAAGTTCATAGTCCTTTATGGGTTCATTAACGCTTTTACGAAATAGTATTCGCTGAAATGGAGTGTGGGTAGGGTTCAATAAGATCTGCGGGTACATTTTGGTAATGTCAGCGTTAAAAACGATCTTATAAAAGCGCCATTTAACAATCAGCATGACTAAATCTTGCTGTAGTGTAGGACCAGTGTACAAAGCATCATTTAAGCTGTTGCCGTTCGAGGTTTTACTGGATGCATTAAATACAACTCGAACTTTTGTAGTAACACGATCGGGTTTGACAACAGCATGATGGGGTAGATAGTAATAACTCGTTGAAGAACTTTTTGGGTTAAAATTAATGGGTTTCATGTATCAACATATTCTTGCAGTACATTATCATATTCTTCTTTAAGATAGGGTTTTTTCAACAACATCTTCTCATTTCTTAAATATTGTGCCGTTGCTACGTGGCGTGAGTTTCCTAACTCGAGTGGAGAGTTACGAAATGGAAGATCTACTTGATAATGACCACTGGGTAAATGTTGGGTAGTTTCAGTGAAAATTTTTTCACATAAAGCTTCTTCAACGGTTTTTATGGGTTTTTGTGGGATTTCTTCAATTTCCCAAAATCTGGTTAAGCACTTATTAAGACTAACTGCGTTGAAATATGACACATATGTTTGGGTTTTATGAAACTCTTCAACCGGTCCTGTCAAGATCCATCCAAATTCGGTATCTTGAGCAATAAGTGTGTTAAGAACATTTTGTCTAAGACCATGTTTTAAAATTTGTGGGTAGAAATCACTTCCTATAATGAAGTCGATAGGCCTACTTTCATAAAAGTTGGGATCCGCCAATTGAATATTTTTGAATTCATGTATAGTATTTGGGTTAATACTTTGGGTGGGTAGGGTTCGGGTTAGCGTTTTTATCACTATCGCTTAGATTTCTAAGCTAAATTCTTCTTGGGTATTGGACCTCAGAGTTACATCACACATTTTGTTTGATCGAGTTGAAACAACTTCATTTAAACCAGATATTTCAGCTATAATGGGTTTAGTGGGTAGTCTTAATTTGTGCATTTATTTGCATCCGTTTATTTTCAAATTGATGAGTTAATTGTGTCCAAGCTAAAACAAAGCCATCGTTTGTTAAGAGTACACTATCAACTCTTTCTTTGGCCTCTCCCCGGGTTTTTTGTTTTAAATAAAACAATTTTTCTACTCCACTTCAGCGAGGGTTATCACCATAAATGGCCTTGAACATATCTCTAAAAGAATTCCAGCATTTATAGTCGCCGTTAAATTCTTGTATATCACAAGGTGGAACGCTAAAAGATGAATTAGCTATAGGGTGGGTTGTAGGAGTAGAGCGAGAAGTTTTAACGGTTTCTTTTTGGGTTGCGTCTTCAAGCGCTTCTTCTATGGAGATTATTCGAGATCTGAAAAGGGTTTTCGCTCTCATATATTCACGGGTAATGTCATTCAGGTTAATGGTAACAGCTTTTTCCGGGTCATCTAAGTATTCAGATTCTCGAATCCCTTCATAACAGGTGCTTATTTTGCTCCAAATTTCTTCCAGTTCTCGTTTTTGGTACCGAATTGCAGATAATGTCAGATACTGATCCGCAGTTCTTTTGTATTCATTGTCAAAGGATGCTAAATCCAATTGGATAAAGCGCATGAAACCAGCGGCCAAATCTTTTAATGAGGAAATGTTTAATAAAATGTTGTGAACCTCAATTAAAATTAGAATAAATGGGTAGAAGTTTAGAAATAGTTGATATGGGTAACGTGTAACAGCAAATAAATTTCCTAATATTTATATTTTTCACACTGGAAAAACCAGAAATAATAATTTTTAAATTGGGTTGGGTGGGTGTTTGGGTAAAATAAAAACTGTTTTTTCTATTTGAATGTGTGAAAGCGTGAATAATTTTAATAAAAATTATTTGTTGAAATTTGTATAAGTTGTAAACAAATCAACTTACCGACCTTGCTGGGGTGTAGTGTACTACCTTTTAATATGTTTGTGTGTGTATAAAACTTTTTACTTGTTGATTCCTCTTTGTGCAGTATTCCCGCTTTGAGTTGATCAACAAAAGTAATGCTTTCTGTGTAATTTGATTTAAGGTAGGATTTTAATTTTGTGTTATTTTATTAGTTACAGTTTGGGTTAATTTATTAAAATATTTTTTGGATAAATAAAATTAAATATTTTTATTGTGCAAAAAGAAAACAAGTATTCTTATTTTACAAGTCTATTGTAAATTATTTAATTTATGTTATTTGAAAAAATATGTGTTTATTTGTGTGTAAATGCTTTTTTACAGTATTAGCAAAAATATGTAATTTATTATAAATAAATTTAATGATTATTGAAAATTTTTGTGTGTTACTGTCACATGTTTTTTTTTTGAAATATGTGTAATTTTTTATTTTGTTTTTTGCTTTTTTGTTCGGTTATGTATTTTTGTTGTTTAATGTTGTTTAGGCTTATTTTAATCTGTTTGTTTTGTATATTTTTTGTACACAAAATTAAGGGTTTTTTTAATTTTTCTTTTAAGCACTTGATATTTAATTATTTTAAATATGCTCTAACGCTAAAAGTCACGCTGATCGTTTTTAGCAACACCAACCCTATATATATTTAAATATTTGTTTTTTATATTAATATTGCTTTGAATATTTATTTTGTTAACGAATAACCTTTTCTATATTGTGAATTTTTAGTTTATTTTAAGTTAAAACTTATCTTGAATTTAACGGCAGATCGCCTGGCGGCGCCATCTAGACATAAAATAGTGGCCTAACTACAACTGTAATATTAAACACAGCCAACAACTGTGATACTAAACACAGCCAACAGCTGTTGCATACAACAGCCGTAGATGGTATACTTGTGTGTGTGTGCATATGTGTGGTCGCGAATGGGTATATAAAGGAGAATTTTATGAGTAATTAGTTTAGTTAGTGCGCAGACAGCCTGCAGATAAGAGGTAATATTTTACGTAGAGCCCTTCGCCCTAAAATATTTCTAACTTATCTTCAGCTAATACTGTGAAATCACAAACTGGTGTAGAGGTTTTGCGACGGGTGATTCATCCTCCAAAATCCTACACAGGATTGGGAATTCATAGTACCAGCTAAGCGAAAAGTATACGAACTGAGGTGTGCAAGGATATTTTCCACGGAGCTATTAGCCCTGAAATATCCAGTACGCCTACAGCCGATACTGGAAAAAACCGGAGCAGCGTGTAACCGTGTTCAAGTGTTTTTAACCTACACAGCTTCCACTGATCTGAATATTCCCTACGTCCACTAACTAACAATCCGTGGTACTTAGCCAAAAGGTACCCAGCACACGTTTGCACAGCACGAAGTGCCGGTAGAGCGACCTGCCGAAGATTTAGTTTATAGTAAATAAAGGCAGAAGATTTATAACGTTAAATAACGTTGTAGTTTTAGTTGTAGGATTTGTTTATAACACTTCTCTTTCCGTATATTAAAATTCAAAACTTTGGATTATAGTGACACGACCGCACACGAGCTCATCAACTTATTATATTATAAAAACGATGATCGACGTTGTATTTTCTTTTTTTATTCCCCTTTGAAGTTGGCTGTAGTTTTGGGGCATTGTTTGTGTCAGCGCTGGCACTTCTGTTCACCGCGTGAACAATATGTTACACCGCACGATAAGTATAGACGAACCACATAAGCGTTCAGGACCCGTCCAATGTTTAAATTGCCAAGAATATGGTCATACTAGGGCTTACTGCAAGTTGCCCTCGGTTTGCGTTGTGAGTGGCGAGATGGGATGACTTGAAAGTTAAAATATGTAGCAATTGCGGTGGAAATTACACTGCTAACTATATAGGCTGTCCAGTTTTTTCCATGGTAAGGAAAATCACTCAAAAATTAAATACTTCTGCTAAGCACCCGCAATATCGAGCAAATGCTCATTATCCTCAGTTAGCCCAACCAGCAACCCAACATGTTTCATACTCGAATATGTTAAAAACTAATCATATATCAATACAAAAACCGACAACTAATTCTACTCCAAATTTTCACCCAGAATCTAAAGAACAAGCACCTCTAGTAACTACAATCGTCTCGAAGCAAGCATCGAGAGATTAGTGCATTCATTAAACAGTTTTAAGAGCTCTATGAGTAGCATGATGCAAGAAAAGTACGCATGCAATCTATGATGTTGCAGGCGGTAGTTAACAAACCATGAACTGTTTCTGGAACGCAAACGGCTTGCGCCAACACATAAATGAACCTGAATACTTCCTTAAGAACCAACAAATTGATATTATGCTGGTTTCTAAGACACACCTAATAACAAATGGTTATTAGGTGTGTCCCCGATTGCTGAAGCATGTGCTGCTTAAGAGGTTTTTAAAATACATGTACCTAAAGGGAATAACTAAGAAGGTATAATTAAAAATACAATGCAGTTTTAAAATATCCTAGCCATCACTGAAAAACAGTTATGCATTAAGAACCATTTTAACAATGCTTTGCAACTAGTAAAGAAGAGTCCGAAGTTCTGCCTCCAGAAAAGAAAAAATTACATGCCTTTATTTTAAGTATATCTTTTAATACTATAATCTCTAATACACAACTAATCCATAAGAATGGAATCTAGTCGAAAATTGTTGCACTTTACTTACTTCACTGATATTAAAGCCAGTGTTTTGGATTAATCTTGTGGAAAATAATCAGAAGAACGTCAGATTCAAAACGTTCCAAATTCTGTGACCGACATTATAAAGGATAATGTTTACTGTAATGTCAGAGGAAAAAATTTTCTGTTAAAGATATTCTAAGAGAAAAACTATGGATATGGGTAATATTTTTAAAGTGTCATAAACGACAAAAGTCATTTAAGAACAAACAAAAAACTGCTACAGGGAATGCAGAGTCCCTGCTACCAACCATACTTTGGGTTTCAGACTTTGCAATAGACTTAACAATAGCAAATGGCAACTTTGTACTGCTATTACATATTGAAATTAAAAAAAAAATATTTTTTCGTTTCACCCTAATGTGTATGTTACTATTTATTTGTCATAAAGCAACTTTAAATATATGGACCCAAGCAATGATGCATCAACAAGAGCTCAAACAGTTGCCAAGAATGATAAAAACAAAATTATACGTAGTTTTCCCACCGTAAAGGTTGCCAAGCCTCAATAAAATTGTCAACCCTACACTTAAAATCACAATTGGACATGAAGATTGGCTTAATTTTGTTTTTATTATTTTTCACATAGCTATTATCCTATGGTACTTGAATTACTTACCAGATAATATGGTACCGCTGTCGGGTTCACTAAATAATTATTTCACACATTTTTATCTAATTTATATACATACATACAGACATATGTATATGATTTTTTAAAACAAATATTGTTATTTTGATTTTTTTTCTAAAACTGTCAAATAGTTTTAACATACATACCAGAGATCTGCTACAAGTGCTAAATTTTCGGTTATACTTAATCATGCACATTGATTTTTATGATTTAATCGTTTTTGTTCAAAAGCAAAAAACACTTGTTTACGCAACCAGTCGTTTCAAACATTCAGTTTTATTCACTTGTTGTTTTGTGCGAACATGAATATTTTGACCGTGTCGTTAAGTGTATTTTGCTTAGAAACCAACGTGTTGTTAGCAAAACAAGTGTTTTATTCAGTTGTAAAAGAATTTTCTACTCGTCACCGAGAGAAGTGTTATAAAAAGTTTTTTGTGAAATTTAATTATCTTTAAAATGAACTGTGAATTTCTTTAAAGTTTGAAATGGAGCAGTATCCAGAATATATTTCCGAAGAAATTGCCAGAGGCAACTATATTTTTTCAGGGAGCCGGAAAGGTCGTAGCGTCGTATGGAATATTTTGACAGGAATTCTAAAGCCAGACAAAACTGTACTTTCAAACTTCGTTTATTTATAAAAGTTTATTTTAATATTTAAAGTGTTTCTTCTTCGTACTAACATATAACAAATTTTATCATTGCTTTGTCAAATGTTTTTTTTTTCGAGGAAATAAAAAATGCTAACATGTTAAATATGTAGTAAATACACATTTTTTATGTTTTCGTATTTTTCTGCCAGCTGCCTTTTTACTTTTAAGTGGCTCGAGTGTTTTTCGTTGAATTACAATCAGATCATGCACAACAAAGCCGTCATGCAAAAAACCAACTGTGAATAAACAATACTTTTTGTTTTCATACATTGTAGTTCGAATCAAGTGTTGGAAATGATTTACACTTGTTGCTGAGTTTTCTGTTTGTGCATAAAAAGCGAACAAGCATAAAATTGAATAATACTTGTTTGAGTTGTTCTTAAAATTCAACGTTAGTTAATAAGTCGGCTCGATCGTACTTGTTGCAGGTCACTGATACATACTTAGTTTTATTATTTTCGGTATAACCGAAATTTTAAACTTAAAATAAATGAAAATATTAACTTTAACGGAAAATCAGTACATATTTATATTCAGTTTTTTTAGAAATGAATGTTGGAATCAGTAGAAAAATAAAATGCTTTGAATTTTAAATGTTTATTCAGTTAAAAATAACTGTACGAAATACTTTTTAAATAAACTACAATCAGTTACTGTAGAAATATTCTGAGTGTATGTATACTTTACACTGTTTGATCATTTCTGTCGAAATGATTGAATGGTTTTACAGCTTCATTATCGGCACAATATCTCCTTTCATTTGAATTTTACTTTGATTATAGTTTGTGTCAGAACAACAAAGATTCATCGGAAGGAAGTTGGAGATATCCTTTTTGGAGTTTTATTAGTTTCAATTTTATATTCGAAAACAAATTTTTCAATCCTAGACGTTCTAACAACACATTGTGGAAAAAAAGGAGTTAATATCCTGAGTTATATGAAAAACCACTTAATTTTCTTTATTATTTTCTTTAGAATGAAGTACTAAAAAATTTTGATATTTTTGAAAAATAAATCGAAAGCCAATTTTTTTTATAAATATTGTAACCAATTTTCAAGGTGTAATAATTGCGTAATAATAAATTATTATTAAAACGGACTTTTTAAAATGTTCATATGGTTGGACACAATAAACCTCATAAAATTGCATAATTACAGTTTTTACAACACGTCAATTCAAAAGGAATGGAATCCGTGATAAGTGAATGAGAGTAACGTAAAGTATGTTTCATCTGCAGAAAGTGATATTTTTCAGTGTAATGTGCAATTAAATTTTTTAATATATGAATATTATTGTTTAAACTTAATTATAATTTGTTGTTGGTTGTCATATACATATCTCAAGAACTTCCTAATGGATTTTAATTTTTTGATGGAATTGATTTCTGAAAAATTTTATGTAAAAATAAAAGAATATTTATTTATTTAACAAAATAATTCTCCAGGAACAAAAAAATTCATATACATATATTTATGTATGTATGTGTAAATATATGCGTATATTTTTGTTAAATCAATGGAATATGTTTATGTAGATATTGACCTGTAGCTATCGCGATCCTACAATGATAGTAAAAAGTATCGCCGAATTGGCGGCGCCGCATCGTAGAATGTACATACGTAGCTAATATCCGTCACTATTTTAAAAAAGTTGATAAAACCACAAAAAATATCTAAATTGTTATTTTATTGCCTATTACAAGTACAAATCGCATTTCGAATTCAGGTAAATATTCGTTTTCTTCTATGAAAAATAAATATAATGAATTATGTTTATAAATATTGTAACGTGGTTTTGTCGTAGGCTGAGATAGCTTAGTCTTGTCCGGGGCATATTTACGGGTCCACAAACCTTAAGTAAAACAAAGATCCTTTTTCCCTTCTTGGGATCAATTAAATCTTATTCTAAATTTAATATAACTAAAGTTCGCCGTGTGGTCGCAATTTGAACGCATTATTTTTTGTCCGTCTACCAAATAAAGGTGTAGTAGCTATACCACTGAGAGCAGTAACAATACAACAAAAGTTTAATGAAGTTAGCTACATACATACATATGTATGTATTATTGCAGCAATCAATCACATTTTTTTTATTCATCATTTGCACTGGTTTAAAACTTTTGAGTAATCTTGAAATGCGTTAGGAACTGGAAGACCACAATTGAAAACGAGTTTAATTAAATATTAATATATATATATTTTCTATTTCCAAAAGTGCTTGATTTTAAGAGATAGTAATACCGTAATTTCGTGCAAAATCGTCACTCAAGTGTTTTAAATTCAGTCCAAAGTGACAATGTTGTCACGATTAGTTATTGGCATATTGAATGCGCATATGTATTGTTGCAAATACATATGTATGTACATAATTACATAATTCTTTCATTAGTTTAGGTGACTAAAAATTTGAGCTTCCTCCAAACATTCACGGTCAGCAGCATTACCTCTTGCGTTACATGTCTCTTAAAATGTACATATTATAAACGACAAAATTGTACGTTCTTAAGTTTTCAAAGCAAAAATGCTAATAACTTAGTGTTTCTTATAGGGGTAACTGCATTTTGTTCGTAGCTTGTTTTATATAGAATATTTTGTCTATTTAGTAAATGTAATACCTATGTATGTATGTATATATATCTAACCTCTAAATTGGGTGACACTAATAGTGATAGTTTTAAATTCAAATTTACGCCAAACAGATTGGGTAGATCCTTCATAACGACCAATTACCAAAAATTCATTGACAAAAACAAAACACCTCCAAAAAAACAAATCGAAGAACTTTGTAACTGTTTCCAAAGTTCTCGCATTGATAAAAAAAGAAAATTATAAATATGTACAAACAATTAGATGACATAGTTAGGACTACATATTTAAAAAACACTTTTTTTACGGCATTCGTGCTTGTTTTTATCATTCCTGCGTAAGTGATCATACATACATTCATACATATGTATGTATAGACATACAGTCACAGTGTTTGGCTGATGCTAACAAATATGAGTACAACAACAAAACTGTTGTCTCAATTACTCTCATTTTTACATTTATTGCTCTTTTATTTACAACTGCAATTGAAAAAATTTGTTGTATTATAACCGTTTACAAAAATAATTAAAATTTTTATTAATAGTCGATTGGGAGAGTTTATTAACTTTACATTTTTAATTAAATATCATAATTTTTTAGCGTTTAATATTTTGTGTATCCTCCTTTTGCATTAATAAATGCCTCTATACGGCGAGGCATACTTTCCACCAATTTTTTGCAGTCGTTTAGATCAATATTAACCCACGCTGCTCTCACATTGCTCCACAATTCATCGACATCCTGGCGTACCCACAACACCTCGTTTTAGAACTCCTAGGTGTTCGATGGGGTTAAGATAAGGTGACTGGGGCGGCCAATCAAGAACTTTATAGCCGTTGTCGTTAAGCCATTTTCGAGTTAGTTTGGCAGTGTATTTGGGGTCATTATCGTGTTGAAAAACGACATCGGACGTCTGCAAACCGTATTTTTCTGAAGTGGCTGGCAGATGGTCTGTTCCAACTCCCTTAGCCATCATACAACCCATTACTATTACGGATCCACCGCCAAACTTTAAAGCTGGTCTGACATCTCTCGCTTGCAATGTTCTTCCTGGCTTTCGCCAGCACCATTCCCTACCATCTGACCCAAGACGATTAATTTTGGTCTCATCTGACCATATCACCTTTTCCCAGTCTTCTACCGTCCATGAGGCAAATTTTTTTGCAAAGCCTAAGCGCAGTTTCTGATGCCTTTTGGTGAGCAATGGCTTTTTTAATTTGGCACGTCCCTTCAAGCCAGTTGACCGCAGCGTATTTCTGACTGTTTCTACAGAAACGCTAATATTTGCATACTCTACAAGCTGCTGTTGTATTTGCACTGCGTTTTCAACTTTCTGTTGCCGAATATCTCGTACAATCTGCCGTTCTGTGGGCTAAGACAAAATTTTTTTCCTGCTTCCTCGAGATGGAGCTGGAAGATTTGGCAAGGTCTGACGCACTCTGCTTACGCTGATTTTGGAAATGTCGAGAAGTAAAGAAATATCACGGCAAGTTTTACCTTGGAATAAAAATTCCTGAATTTAATTAATTTTCGACAATGCCAGTGGACGAACTATATTTAACTTAAACGTTGAGAAGTAAAAAAAAAAAAAAAATTAAATTAATCCTACCTCCTCAAAAATGTTACTTTTAAAAGAAAAATGATCTTCCGAAAACTTTTTTTATGAAAAAATACGTATAGTCTCCACATGTAATTAAACACAAAAAACTGTCCCAATGACTAATTTCGGAGGTCTTGCTAAATTTTGATAACGGTATATAATAAGACAAATTTTTTCAATTGCAGTTGTAAATAAAAGAGTAATAAACAGACCGTGCAAAAATGAGAATAATTGTGACAACAGTTTTGTTGTTGTACTCATATTTGTTAAGCGGCATTTAGACGGTCAATCGCGGCTTGTCAGCGGGGAGTGATAGCAAGCCAACAAGTTCGTGTAAACGACTAAACTTCGTGTTTGTCAGCTGCGCTGAATGAAAATCAAAAGTTTTTGATATTTTGTGTTTGCCTTCAATACCGTTTTTGAGTCGGTCCAATAAAATTTTCTTGAAATTTTAATGCTATGGTTTTCTATTATATTTAGCAA
Organism: Phasia obesa; assembly: GCA_949628195.1. NCBI lineage: Eukaryota > Metazoa > Arthropoda > Insecta > Diptera > Tachinidae > Phasia > Phasia obesa. Next base: position 93,824,188 of record OX451217.1, read on the forward strand.
ACCGGGCTACTATTAGGGCAGTCATAAGCTCCTGTGCTACCCTAGTTTTTGCCGACTATTGAGCAGACTAAGCTGTCATCTTTCTTCAACCTAAGGTAACATACTGATACATACCCATCTTTGCTTGCATCTACAAACGTATGCAATTGTACTTCAACGTCGTTATAATTTTGAAAAGATTTTAAATAACAATGTTTGATTTTTATTTTGGCAATACTAGGAAAAATGCTAACCCATTTAGACCATTTACTAAACAATTCAAGGGGAATTTGATCATCCCAATCTATCTTCGATATAATATTATAATATGTCCAATTAGACCAAGGGGGTCATATATAGACATAACGATCCTTAACATTTCTCGCTTTGTTGGAATTTTTGTACCGGAAAAAAAGCACATTTTGTAATAGCTATGGCGATATTTTAAATATTATAACATGTTCTTGATGCTCCCAAAAATGCCTAAATCCTTTTCAACTTGTTTTTCCTCTTTTATATTTAGTCATTTCGCGCCAACTTTTTTAGCTGGAGGCATAGCTTTTAATGCCATTTCATCATTAGAAATCCAATTTCTAATATTAAAACCAGCGCACATAGGGGTATTTTGCCAATCTAGCCGGACGTTACTTTTTTTTAGCTTATATTGGCTCTAAAAATGTACTGCGTGCCCCTAGGTTAATGAAACTTTGCCATGTTATGGTCATAGGCTGTCAAAGCTAGAAAATAGGAAAAATCGAACCAAGGAGAAAAGTTCCCCTTGGAAGAACTAATCCTACCTCTGAAAAATGCATTTTTTTTCATTTTCCCATCATTTTGTTTAGCAATTACAACTTTTAAGCAGGGCTGCCAGAATTGCGGATTTTTCGGCATTTTGCCGATTATTTTGTTGAAAAATGGCAAAATGCCGATTTTTAGTCAAAAATTGCCGATTTTTTGTTAAAACCCAAAAATACGGCAAGTTTAGTATTTTGTGATATTTTTGAACATATGGCAACATTAAACTATTTAAATATTAGAAGAAACCAACTTTAAAAATTTCTAGCAACATCAGTTACAGTAAAAAAGACAGATAGTTAAATATTTTTGTTTAAGTATGTTGATCTTTTGTAATTTACTACATTTTTTGCAACTGCAAAATAACAAAAGTTAACGGTTCAATTTTTTTACAAGACAAAAGGTTTAACACATACATAAAATAAAAAAGAACTTGTTTTACAAAAAAAGAAATTATTCAAAAATGTTGAGATATTTACAAAAAAATAGTAATGGTATGTAAAATAATATGTTATGCCAAATAAATTAATAAAAGTATACATACCCCTTTTCCAGAAAACGAAAATTTTGATGAAGAAGATGGTGCTAGCTCATCAGAACCCCAACGATTGGTATGTATTGTGGAATTGTTTAACACAATAATATATTCCTAAAATACTATATTTATTTTAGGCTGAAAAAAAGAAAAGAAGAAAGCTAAAAGTAGAGTGGACTATGGATTCTGAATTTAGATGTTGGGCAGAAAAAAGGAATAATGTTTTTTTTTGTAAATTGTGCAATGTTCAACTAAAAGCCTCATCCGGGAAGACGGATTTAGTGACACACTCCCAGTCTAAAAAACATGCTGCTGCTGCAAATGCAATATCTATCCAAAAGAAAATTGATGAAGCATTTAATTTAGAAAAGTTTGCCACTAAAAAGGCAGAAATTAAGATGGCCCTTTTTATAGTAGAGCACAACCTTCCATTTATGGTCTCTGACCATATGACAAAGGTTTGTCAGAGTGCTTTTGCCGATTCCGAAAGTGCTAACAATATGACATTAGGGCGTACTAAAGCCACAGCCATAGTAAAAAACGTCGTTGGAAAAAAACAATTTTCAACTGTATGCGATCTTTTGAAAAACAATAAATTTTCATTGTGTGCTGATGAATCCACGGATTTTTCTAATACTAAGTCTTTATGTTTAGTGGTTCGTGTTTGCTTGGATTTTAAAATACAAGATCTTTTATTTGGCTTGTTAAAAGTGGATAAATGTGACGCTAAAAGCTTGCACAAGTTAATTGTAGACCATTTCGAGAAAAACAACATTAACTATAAAGCCAACATGATTGGATTTGCAGCGGACGGAGCTTCGGTAATGACTGGTAAGTCGCTTTCAGTGGCAAAATTATTACAGAACGACATTCCATATTTGTTTGTCATTAAATGTATATGCCATTCCCTAGCTTTATGCTCGTCGTACGCCTGCCTCCGAGGTAGAAACATTGGCAAGACACATATATAATTATATATCTAACAGCCCAAAGAGGGGCAACCAATTTGAAGAGATATTAAAGTTGTTGGAAATAAAGCCAAAAAAAATGTTGCATCTAAGTCAAACAAGATGGCTGTCTCTTGAAGCAGTAGTTATACGAATATTGGATTTATACGAGGCATTAAAAAATTATTTTTCATTTGCGGTAAACGTCGATAAGATTGATACCGCAAAAACTATTCTAAATAATTTAAATGAAGCAAATCAAATATATTTATCTTTTCTTAAATATATCCTTGGATATGTCAATAATATTAATAAAGTATTTCAAAGTGAACCAACTGAAATAAATAATTTACATGAACAGATGGAGAGGCTACTTAGAGCAGTATTAAGCAATTTTATAAAACGTGAATTTATTAAAAATGATGAAATCCATTTAACAGTTTTTATGGATAGAAATTATTTTTTAGAATTTGATAAAATTTATTTGGGAGTATATGCCAAAGATCTCATTTTAAAAACCAAACTAAACAGAAACGAAATTAACAAAATAATAAATAACTGTGTAAATTTTTATATTGAAATTTCAAATCAAATATTAAAAGATTTCGATTTTGAAAGTAATTATAAATCATTAAGTATAATTAATCCAAATATATGTAGTAATGAACAAAAAAAATAATTCTATCTTTGAAATTCTAAAAAATTTCCTAATTTTATAAATAGATCTGAAAAGCAGGAATTGGATTCTGAGTTCAGGGAATTACAATATCTGAAATTTGATAAAATATTTGAAAATTGTGAAATCAATTTATGTAATTTTTGGCATAAAATTTCTGAAATTAAACGATATGATTCCACGAATGCTTTTCCAGTTTTAACTAAGTTTGTTAAACAAATTATGATTTTGCCTCATTCGTCTGCAAATGTAGAACGCATTTTCAGTCACGTCAATTTGAATAAAACCAAATTTCGAAATTGTTTAGAAAACGAAACTTTAGAAGGAATTCTTTATTCCAAAGATTATTTGAATTTTAATAGTGCCGATTTTTCATTAAAATCATCTGTCAGCTCTGCTTTTAAGGTCAAGGAATGTTCAAAAACTTAAAGTTGGACTCAAGAGATTCTAAAATGCCATTTTTATCCCCGCCCCTTTTGTGGGCGGTTAAATAAAATATTATTTGAAAATAATGCAATTATTCAAAAAAATAGATTTTATACTTCTTAAAACCAAAAAAATTTATTTTTGTGGGCAATCCTCCAATCCCACCCCTAAAACATCCCTGTGAAAAAAAATTTTGTTTTTAATATTTTCCAATTTCCTAAAAATATTAATTTTTAAGCTTTCCAATGCCTAACCAATCCCCGCCTCCCAAGAATATTATTAAAAAAATACTTTTGCAATTTGTTACTTTATAGTATTTTATTTATCGGAAAATAATTAATTTATTCATAGTAATAACTTATTTATGATTGTAACGATAAATTTTATTTAAAATTATAACAATTAATTTATTTAAAACAACTTTTCCTTTGCACTAAGATGATGATGAGTGCCATGGTTCTTCTTCGTCTAATTCATCAAAGACCTCTTTCGGATCTAAATCCTCTTTAGCGTTAAGTGCTGGTGGAAGCATGAAAGAAATTGCTTCTTTCGTAAAAGGTAATAACCTTTTTTTGGAGTGGGTCTTATACTAGTAATTAGTGGGTCAGAACTTAGCAAAAGCCTATTAATAATATCTAAGTTACACTGAACCCTTGAAAACTTTCTAGGGAAATTCTGCCTGTAATGCCGGAAGTGCTTGTTTCGTGCCTCAGCCGCTTTTTCTGCTAACAGCCCAATAGGCAACAATGCCTCATTCAACAGTTGCACCATGTATGAAAATCTTATGGGGTTGGGTAAAATTACTGTTTTACCCTTTTGCTCATTTTTTACAGGTAATAACAGTGTTAGATGCAATGATTTAAATAAAAAACATCTACCTTCAGTTATTAAAAACCAAAACATTTTATGAATATAAAAAGGTTTCTTACTCGTATTTACCTACGTAAGATAAGAAAAAACAGAAAAAGGTGTAATTTTTTAAAAATCGCAAAAAAATGGCGCAAATATGCGCAAGGTTTTTTACACAGTATAAAAGTTGAGATCGCAAATTTTATAGTGATATAAAACATTTTTATATCGCTTTTCTTTTATATCGCTTTTCTTTTATATCGCTTTTTTTATAAAGCTTTTCATTTTTTTTTATTTGACAAAAAATTATACAAACAAACAAAAAAACTTTTTTTAATTTTAAACGTAATTTTTTATCATTAAAATTAAAAAAAAGGGATTCTAAAAACTAACATAAGTAGCTATTCGTTTAGCCACCAAAAAATATATTGCAAACCTCCCAAAATCGTTTAAAGTCAATAAAAACGTATGCGATTTACACAACTTTCCTGATTTTAACAGTGTCCCAAAACGACAAATCTCAAGCAAAAACCTTGATCACTATACGATGCAGAATTTTATTGTCTGTCGAGCTGCGTACTTAAATTTTTACATTTCTCAAAATTAATTTTTTGCCTAATGTCCGGCTAGATGTCCGGCGTGGCGATGAATATAGCAAACATCAGAAATAAGTTTTGATGCTTCTTCTGAATTGTCAACAGAATCAAGAAAATCGTCAACGTAGTGATTTTTGTTCGTTTTTATTCTCTCTAAGAAAGAATTAAATAAATTACAAATTAGGTGATAATTTTAAAGAAAAATTGGGAACATTTAATTTTTAGACACCAGCAGGAGCGGAATGCATATTTTTTAGACAGCCCCCTCCGTCATCAGCACTCTTGTATCTATCCACTTATTTTCTTTTATTGCTTTAGCAGCCCTGGAGAACTCATTTTCGAATTTGGTAGCATTTAAATTTTTGACATATTGAGAAAGCCTAGGCTAATACATTCATTACGTATATATCGGGGGAACATTCACGCCAAAGAAATCGTTGTATATTACGATCCTCAGGTCGGATGTGCATCTGGTGGAACATCTCTTCGATGTCTCCACAGCCAGCTACAGATTTTTCACGAAATTTTAAAAGAATTGATGGCAAAGAGACTAAATAATCAGGTCCCTTCAGTAAGTAAGAATTTAAAGACACGCCATTAGATTTAGCAGCCGCTTCCCATACAACTCGGGATTTACCAGGTTGTTTTTATTAAAGGTACCAAACCTTTTTATCAACACAATCAATTTGATGAGCACTCAATTTGCGTATATAAACTTTAGAAAGATATTTGGATATCGTTTGTTTGAAAATGATAAGGAGATCTACGTTCAATTTTAGTTCCTTTCTAAACAAATTACCTTTTCAAGGCCATTTCATAACTCGGTGGCATTTTTATTTTGTCGAATTTCGATAGTAGGGGAACTTCATAATGCCCACTAGGCTTTTGTTTCGTAAATTTATTCAATAATTCTAATGCTTTCATATCATCATTAGACTGCAGGGGAGATTTTGCATCTATCATGATTTTTTCTATCACGTTTTCAAGCGAATAAAAATTTCTAACCAACTGATCTAATTCTTCAACAGTGGTTGTCAATTACATATTTAAAAATTAAAATTCTTACTTGTTTTATCCTCCCCGACCGCTCCATAAGTCAGCCATTGATCTATTAAACTCATAGACGATCCTTCATCAATGAAGGCAAACGTATTAATTGTTTTATTTTTTTCCATAAATTTTAATTGGAATTATTTTAAGTAAAACGTCTTTTAATTTTTCACTATGTGTATTGTCTATGTCAACCTTTTCTCCTTCACGTTTGGATTGATTGTTTTCAAATTTATTACTATCATCTTGTTTAGAATAATGTAATGTAATGAAGGATGATGAAAAATTTGCACCCCTCTTCCCCACATTTCTTCTTTTTATTTGTCAAATTCGAAGATATTTGGTTTTTTGTTTTGGTTAATCAGCTGCATTTTATGAGTTGCCCATTGAATTTGACACAAAGTTGGAAGCTTTTGTATCAAATCGTGAAGAATTGATGAATTATTAATTTCATCAAGTAAGTCACTCGCAGTGATAGTAGATATGAAACTACGAACTTGTACGGCCATGGAGGTAAAAGTTTTTAAATTATTTTTTGTATTTTATTGTTAATCGTATTTATTATCTTTTCAGGTTGGTCAAACAACAACTAGAGGACATGTATGACTTCAGGCGCGTTTGAGGGGTGGATGAGCATATGTCTTACGCTTTGTAGTGCTTCTCCCTTTAAGGGCTTTTGGAGACGTATTAGATTCTCATCGTTGGTGAAGGCGCAGAAGGCAATAGACCACTCATAGGTGGAGAAAAATATGGGCCATTCTAGAGGTTCGCCGGAAATGGTTGGGAGGTCTTTTGGCAGCGATTGTCGCGAGGAAATATTTGTTTGTGAATGGCTGTGCGGTGGGAGCAAAAGGAAAGTATGATGGATTTATTGGCGTATTAGAATTGAAATGTGTGTGTATGAAATTTTTTGCTGTGAAATTAATTCTTGTGAAATTGAAAATTTTGTGTGTAATTTAAAGCGCAAAAGAAACTCCATGATGAGGATTATTAATTGTCGTCGAAAGCCACTAAAGTGGGAATGTTCGCTGTACAGTTGGGTACTGCGTACATAGGTAGGGGCGAATTCTTGGCAGCATTATTGACCATTGTTGGGACAAACGTTACGTGGTTTTGTGGTCCTACTGTAGAGCCGTTATAAGTTGTTGTAGATTGTTCTGCTTGAGACGCACCAATATTTAATGAATTCTGCACAATCTTATTAGGTCGATTTGGCAAACTAGTTGTTGGTAAGTTTGAATTGTTACTTACAACTTTACTTAGGGTATTTGTTGAGACACAAACTCTGTAGAGCCACTATTTTTGTGGAGTTTGTACAGGTCATACCGTTTGACATATCAAAATGAAGAGCATAGTACATATGTGCCTTTGGTATGTGGAGATGAAGAGCTGTATAGTTTTTGAGCATAATCGGGAGGGGAAAGGGGTAGTTTCCTTACCCCCAAATTTTCTGAACGCTCTACAGGTCATAGCGTATGACATATTAAACAAAATTTAGTATGTGGCTTTGGTTTATGGAGATGAAGAGCTGTATAAATTTTGGCCATAATCGGGAAGGGGCAAGGGGTAGTTTACCTAACACCTCAAATCAAGAATAATTTTTTTTTTTTGATTCGAATATCTCTTCATCTCCATAAACCAAAGGCACATATTAAATTTTGATTTAATATTTCATACGCTATGACCTGTAGAGCGTTCACAAAATTTGAGGGTAAGGAAACTACCCCTTTCCCATTCCCGATTATGCTTAAAACTTATACAGCTCTTCATCTCCACATAACAAAGGCACATACTAAATTTTATTTTGATATGTTAAACGGTATGACCTGTACCAACTCCTCAAAAATAGTGCCATACACACCCAACCAACCCTCCCCCCCCAGAGACATCATCGCAAAAATAGTCAAAATGGATTAAGGAGACCTCTAAACGTAATTCTTAATTTTTTTAAATTTGTTTGAGCTTATTCGGACTAGTGGTTCTCGAGTTATCAAACAAAAGATGATATAAATTAAACTCCATTAAATACCAAAAACTGATATCTGACAGGCATTTTTATGTTAACGTTATTCGTTCGTGGAACCATCTTCCATCCAAAACTCAAGTAATTAGCAATGCAAATCAATTTAAATATGCAGTTTTTTGCACACATGTCATCATCAAAAATAAAATTTTAGTTTTAGAAATATTGTAATTTCAGTCTAGTTAATCGAACTGTGTACCTATATTTCACCAGTGCTGTTAAATAAGATTACTTTCACTGAATTTTTAAAATAAATAAACGAGAAAGATTGCAGTGACAAAAGTTGCTTAATATAGTTCGGGACTTAACTGGTCGTAAGTTTATAATTAAAGAAGGTATTATTTTGGGACCAGTTTTATAATTTCTATATACATCCGATATGATAACTAGCAGTAGAGTCCACATAATAAAATTTACCTACGACACTACTATTCTACGCATTCATGAAAGACCCCAAGTATCATCGCCATACCAAAAAGACCACATTTTTTATTTGGAAATTGGGTTAAAAATGGAGAATAAAAATAAACGAACAAAAATGTAGTTATTTACATTCACTTTTTTGTAGTTTAGCTGAAGGGAATCACAATGGACCAATAGGTCTCCGAGTGGATGTGCTATGTTTGGCACAACCCTTCCAAACCTAACCTAACCTACATTCATTCTGCGTAGAGAATCATGCCCTCTTATTCAAATAAATAAACAAATCATACCTCAACACTCAGATGTCAAATACCTCGGCATACATCTCGATAGACGCTAAACCTGGAAAAATTGACACAAATGAAGTTAAAATCAGTGCAAATAAATTGGCTTGTTGGGAAAAACTTAGCAGTAAGCTTAGACTGCAAGCTCTTACTTTATTACTCGATTCCTTAATCGAGTTATAAAGTTACATCTAATGGTACTCAGTAATGGGTTACTACCTCAGCTTCAAATTTAGAAAATAATTGAAGGCGTCGAAATAAGATTTTACGAATAAAATCAGTTGCACTGCACCTTGTTATATTAAAAACTTTAACATTGAGAGATTTAGACGTGCCACTAATTAAGGCAGTAATAGCGGAACATGCAGCCAAGTATCTAATAAAGTTAAAAACGCACCCAAATCCGCTAGCCCGAAACATCTTGCATGATCGTGGCTACGTTCGGCTGAGAAGGCGTTTCTTGGGCGGACATCAGAAAGGTGACCAACAAGTGATAGCAGCAACCGTTAATCGTATAGTTTTTGTCTAGTACTGCACAGTGGGGCAGAATCAAAATATTTTGAAAATAACCTAGCCATTTATAAACGGCTAGGCCGATTGATCCAACATTTTACACGGGCATAACAGAGGAGTGTCTGAACTTAAGTTTTAAAGGTGGATACCATACACCCTCTATGTGCTATGTGGTCCCAAAGTTGGAAACCTCGCACCTGAAAATTCTTTTACAGCTTGCCATTTCTTCACATTTATTCTGATTTTTGAAAATTATACATGGTCTTAAAATTTTTGAATTTTTCGCAACCCCGGTCCAGTTTTTTTTCAAAATATTACGTACAATTTTTACCCATTTTTTCTAAATTTTCTATAATAGTTAGCAAGCCAAATTTTAAATATTTTTGATAAATTTGAAGATTGTATCTTTACTAAGTTAAAAACTTGACGATTTTCAATTTAAAAAATCCAAAATTATTCCATTTTTGTGTACTTTACATACACACATACACAATATGTCCTATTTTATATCGAAACTTTGACTTTATCCTACATATTCTAAAATGCCAAAGCTGGAATCGAAAAAAGAAGACTGCTGTAATCAGTAACATGAACTGATAAAAGAGTGATACAGTGAACTCGCCCAAGCATGAACTAATTTTAACCAATGGTGTTCACGTTTTCGAGCTTGTTCACGTTTCAGATTGTGTTTTTTTCATATAAAGTGAAGTTTTAACTAGTTTTGGTTAATGTTATTTGAAAGGTAGTGAGCATTTCTTATAAAAAATATTAGGTTTATAAAAGTTAAAAAATATTTATATTGGGAAATTAAAAGAACTTAAGCTTTAAACAAACAAAATCGAAAATTTTCTTATGTTAACATCTTTTGCAATCTAACCTGTCTGATTATAATATTGTAATTTATAAGATATTGTATCTTGATGTGTTAGAAATCCAAATTTTAATAAATTAAACAAATTAAATTAAATGGTGTTTTTATTGTTATTTTAATTTTCGCAATACGATAATATATGTAAGTTTGATAATCTCTCCTCCTTTCTTACACTTAAATATAGGGTGATTAAAGTAGAGATAATATTTTCAATAGCTTTTTTTTTACAGATCAAGTGTGTCGTGTGATGCTGTGATGTTATTTTTGTTTAGTATTGTTTGGCATTTCATAATGGAAAGACTTACGCCTGAATCGCTTCGCTCTATGGGCTCTTGAAAAGTTCCAACTTACCCGACTTTTTCGAGCCAAATTAATCTTCCGATTTTTGGCCTGTTGGTACTTTAGCTCGCGAATATATCTTCAAAGAAAGGCAGATATCTGGTACTCGCTTACCCGCTCCTACATCAAACGTATCAAAAAACTGAAAAGTAATGATGAAAATCTTATTCTAGTATGCCAAAACGTTCGTGGCATTAACATAAAATTATCTTCACTATTTATGCAAAGTTATTCTTTTAACTTCAGCATCATTGTTTTTACTGAAACCTGGCTTGTTGATAATATCATAAACAATGAAATTCTATGTGATAGCTATATAATTTATAAACGTGACCGTGGTGATAGTGCAAGGGGAGGAGGTGTTTTAATTGCAGTATCCAGTTCACTTATTTCCGAAGATTTGATAGCTGATCGTGCCTTGAATATAGAATTCATAAGTGTTTCTGTCAAACTAAATAAGAAAAAAATAATCACTACTCTTACATTCCTCCAAACTCACCTGAGTCTGTTTATCTGAAATATGCGGAAGTTATCTCTGATATTGTTTTAAATTCCAATCAAAATGACTACATTTTTGTTTTTGGTGATTTCAATATGCCAATGATAGCATGGAATTATTCGTCTAATGGTTATTTTACTTTATATTACACACTGGACACAGCCTTAAATATACCGAATTTATGGACAGTATGTTGGATTTGAACCTTTATCAACTAAATGATATTAATAAACTATTGGACTTTATTTTTGTTAACGATCGTGCTAACATTTCTGTTCACCGTTCTGAACCAATCACTTGTCCGGGGGATCGCCATCATCCCACCATTGAAATAAATGTCAGTGGCCTATCAAAAAATACACCTGCCAATGGTTTGAATTTAAAGCTTAAAAGATTTTGCTTTAAAAAAAGAAATTATCCTCAACTTAATCAATTGCTTATTAACATAAATTGGTACGATTTATTATCAATATCTAGTTTCGTCTGCAGCACTGGAGTTATTGATCAGATAGTTGAAAAATTTTACAATAAACTGTATTTTGTTATGAACCAATGCATTCCTAAATTAGTTGATTGTAACTCATCTGGTCCACCATGGAATTGCAAACTGTTATCTAAAATAAAAAATAACAAAAACAAACTCTACAAAACATATAAAGCAACCGGTTCGACTGTTGACTATGCAAGATATTCTTCCGTTCGTGCTGAATACAACAATATTAATCAAAAATGTTATTCAACCTACCTCTGCAAACTCAAAAATAAATTCAAAATTAATCCAAAGTCCTTCTATAATTTTGCGAACTCTAAAAGAAGATCCACTGGCTTTCCACCCGTTATGAAGAGCTATCTAACTCATAGAATAGGAATGTGCATCCTACAAAGAGACTTGGATTCTCTTCATTCCTGGTGTAACCTTAATTTAATGAAGTTAAATTTTAATAAGTGTAAACATATGTGCTTTTTTCGAAGACGTAATATAAACACCAAATATGTCTTAGGTGGTCATGAGTTGATTAAAGTAAATGTTTTTTCTGACCTTGGAATTTTGCTGGACGCTAACCTTAACTTCATTCAACATATTACCTTAACTGTAAATAAAGCACGAGGCCTTCTTGGATTCATCAAACGTTGGGCGAAGGAATTTGAGGATCCACACTTTACAAAACAATTATACAGTTCACTTGTTCGCCCAGTTCTGGAATATGGATCAATAATATGGGATCCAATGTACAAAATACATATTGACAGGGTTGAATCTGTACAAAAACAATTTCTTCTATTCTGCCTCCGTGGGTTACGGTGGAATCCATCAAATCTTCCGTCTTATACAGCTAGACTTGGGCTTATTAAGCTGCCATCGTTAAAAAGTCGCAGAGTAATGCTCAACTTTAATAGAATAATATTACAGAATATTAAAGCTTCAACTTTAATATTCTGTAATATTATTCTATTAACATCATAATTCTCATTGTGTTTTGTAGAATTTTATTACTTATAGAGTATTTTTGGCTTCTTTAAAATTAGGAAAAAGGTTTCCTGATGATCTGGCCTGAGCAACCAGTGAAATACGTATAGGGACTACCTCTTTCCCCCAACAAATAAATTGCATTTTTATTATAAAACGTTATGGGTAATTAGCATAATATTAAATAATTAATATTTTATTAATAGTATTTATTATTGTATTGATTTTTCTGTCAGTAATAATGTAATTAAGCGAAATATAATTTTTGCCTTAAATAATTAAAATATATGTCCTATGTTTGTAAATTTGTAGATTATTTTTGAAAATTTAATTATTATTAGTCGAACTGTTTTATGTATTACATACAATGAAATTTATAATCAAGCTTAAGTTCGTTTTTATTCTCTCTAAGAAAGAATTAATTAAATTAATTTGTAGATTATATTAATTGTCTGTAAGGATTGTAATCCATAGACTTAACTTATAATAAATAAATAAATAAATAAATAAATAAATAAATAAAAGTAATCTAAAATTGGACTCAACGGATGGACCATCTGCGACGTAGCAACGGCCAACATTTGATAGACATAATCTTCAAAAAACAAATGCCAAAGATTGTTCTTTTAAATGATAATAAACATTCACCATTAAATTTTCTGTGTTTTTTTTTTTTTTTTTTTTCTTTAAAAAAGCAGGGAACATCGAAATGGATCACACTTTACTTTATTAAGTGCTTCTTTAGTGTCCTTCTGTTTATCTATATTAAAACTTTTGCCTTTTTTTCTTTTCTAAATAAGTCGATTTTGTTGTTTGAAATAATTTATATTGAATTTCGCAAAGAAGCTACCATGCACCTCCAATGCCAAATAAATCTAATGGGTGATTTTTTTGAGGTTAGGATTTTCATGCATTAGTATTTGACAGATCACGTGAGATTTCAGACATGGTGCCAAAGAGAAAGATGCTCAGTATGCTTTGACATTTCATCATGAATAGACTTACTAACGAGCAACGCTTGCAAATCATTGAATTTTATTACCAAAATCAGTGTTCGGTTCGAAATGTGTTTCACGCTTTACGTCCGATTTATGGTCTACATAATCGACCAAGTGAGCAAACAATTAATGCGATTGTGACCAAGTTTCGCACTCAGTTTACTTTATTGGACATTAAACCAACCACACGAATGCGTACAGTGCGTACAGAAGAGAATATTGCGTCTGTTTCTGAGAGTGTTGCTGAAGACCGTGAAATGTCGATTCGTCGCCGTTCGCAGCAATTGGGTTTGTGTTATTCGACCACATGGAAGATTTTACGCAAAGATCTTGGTGTAAAACCGTATAAAATACAGCTCGTGCAAGAACTGAAGCCGAACGATCTGCCACAACGTCGAATTTTCAGTGAATGGGCCCTAGGAAAGTTGGCAGAAAATCCGCTTTTTTAACGACAAATTTTGTTCAGCGATGAGGCTCATTTCTGGTTGAATGGCTACGTAAATAAGCAAAATTGCCGCATTTGGAGTGAAGAGCAACCAGAAGCCGTTCAAGAACTGCCCATGCATCCCGAAAAATGCACTGTTTGGTGTGGTTTGTACGCTGGTGGAATCATTGGACCGTATTTTTTCAAAGATGCTGTTGGACGCAACGTTACGGTGAATGGCGATCGCTATCGTTCGATGCTAACAAACTTTTTGTTGCCAAAAATGGAACAACTGAACTTGGTTGACATGTGGTTTCAACAAGATGGCGCTACATGCCACACAGCTCGCGATTCTATGGCCATTTTGAGGGAAAACTTCGGAGAACAATTCATCTCAAGAAATGGACCGGTAAGTTGGCCACCAAGATCATGCGATTTGACGCCTTTAGACTATTTTTTGTGGGGCTACGTCAAGTCTAAAGTCTACAGAAATAAGCCAGCAACTATTCCAGCTTTGGAAGACACCATTTCCGAAGAAATTCGGGCTATTCCGGCCGAAATGCTCGAAAAAGTTGCCCAAAATTGGACTTTCCGAATGGACCACCTAAGACGCAGCCGCGGTCAACATTTAATTGAAATTATCTTCAAAAAGTAAATGTCATGGACCAATCTAACGTTTCAAATAAAAAACCGATGAGATTTTGCAAATTTTATGCGTTTTAAAAAAAAAAAAAGTTCTCAAGCTCTTAAAAAATCACTCGTTATAATTGCTTATATGGGGATTCCCACAACTTATGAAATATACAATAATTTAAATAATAATTAAAAAAAATTTGTTCACGTTTTTTTTAGAGTAGTTAATGTAAAAAAATGTTTCTGAATGTTTATGTTACTGGATGTTCACGTTTGTGTGAGTTCACTGTATATTTACTTGTTACTTACCTTAACGTGTATTAAAGTCCTTTCTCTGGAGATATTGGTGCTTTAAAATTTGTGTTTTACTTCTTTAATCTACTTTCTAGTACATTTTAAACCACGGGCGACAGAACATGACATTCGCCAAATTCGTGTCTATGGTCGTTTATTGGATGAACCCTGTACTCTCTGGATGCATATTGAAGCACAAGCAATGTCGCCGTAAGAGCTACAATTTCCTATTCTTCATCCAACCAATATATCTCTTCTTGCAGGTGCTCCATTATATTATGACATCAGTTTAAAAACACCATAATGTCAGCATACAACAAGTGTTGTAACAACATGCGTCCGGCATATGTCGCATTCTGAGGTGTCGTTATGGCAAACGTTAACACGACTCGTCTTACAAATATGTTATTATCTTTATTGTTATAAGAGGAAGCAATTTGTAATTTCCAGTAAAAATATCAGCTTCGATCATATTATATAATCAGTCCTGCTAAGTCTGTTCTGTAAGTCTGCTTCGACATCATCTCTCCAACCTTTTCTCGATCGTACTTGTTTTCCATTGCCTTCTGCTTGTTTAAAAATTTTTTCACTGTGATATTAGCTTCCACACGCAAAACATTTTCCAACCATCATATTCGTTGAGCTTTTATAAAACGTACGGTATTTTGGTTTTCATTCAGGGCCTCCAAATCATGATTGTATCGGGATCTGTATACACCTGTTTCAATTTCTATTGGAAAAAATATTCGAAGAAGTAATTTCCTTTCAAAACACAGTAATTGATTTATGTGAGATATTTTCAGGGTCCAGATTTCACACCCATATGTTAAAACTGGTCTTAAGTGTGATCTGTAGAGATGAAGTTTGAGTTTCTTAGATAACACAGGGGATCTGAAGAGTTTTATATGGAAAAATCAGGTTCTGTTTACAGATTGTGTTCGATCCTGAATAGCTACATTCATATCACCGTGTGCTCTCAAATTTACTCCGAGGTATTTAAATTCATTAACGGATATACATATATCTCTCATCATCAATGATGAGGTCCGACGCTTCTTGTCTTGTGTTTGATCAATGCACATACTTGGTTTTACCTGAGTAAATCATTAGACCTATATTAAGTAATGCGTCCTTTAATTTGTTGAATATATCCTTTAGGGTGTTGATACTTCTGGCCATGATTAAAATGTCGTCAGCATAAGCGCAAATTTGAGTTAATTTCTTATATATTTTACCCTTTTGATCAATTTCATTTACTACAGAATGTAAATCTAGATTGAAGACCACAGAGGAGAAAGACCTTCGATCACATTGCTCATCAATTTATTTATTGAAAGCTGAGTCAAAAATAAAACAAATAAAATTCAGTCTTACGTCATATAACATGCGCCATATAACATATTTTTATTTGCAGAATCTAGTAGCTCTTTTGCTTTAGTTGTAAGCAAATATTTTTACAACTTTTATTAAAATTTACTTTTATTAAAATTTCAGCCTTTATTAGGTCGAAGAACATTCTATTCTTTTCTGGTGAGTGTAGATTATTAAAAATACTAAAAGTCCTTTCAAAAATATTATTGCTAATAGGTATGGAAAGAACAATTGAGATCAATTTATATGGATTTTCCACTTTATTTTTTCGGAGGCAGCAGAAGCCAGTGTGTCTTTGTGATATTTCTATAAAATTTAAAAGGGATGTTTTGTTGAAAGTGATCTATCTAAGAAATTATATGGTTGCTCCAAGTAATTAACAAACCAATTATTTTTCTGTCGTGTGACTGATCTGCTAGTTTGATCATTACATAAGTACTGCAAAAGACAGTCTTAATTGTCGATACATTTGGGCACGTAAAATAAATATCATAAATCTCAAAATATTCAAGAGGCGAAATAAACAAACACTGTTGGTACATTGCAGCAACAATAATTAAAGTAAACAACAGCTAAGTGCAAAGTGAAAAGCAACCGTTAACTATCAAGTACTTTAAGGACAACTTATAGAAATGAGGATTATCCTCGTTATTATAACGAGGAACTATTTATCGCTCCAACAAAATCCTACCTTTAGCTATTGGCAAGTTATAATAATGGGCCTAAAATTAGTTTATTGAAAATAATCCACGATTTTTTCAAACAAATAATTAGGATATTTGGTAAAAAAAATTTTTGACATTAGAAAAAATTTTCAAACGAAAATTTGTCTGAATCAAAAAATTTAAAAAAAATTCCATCAAAATATTTGTCTGAATCAGATAAAAAAGTTTACTAAAAATTATATAAAAAATCAAACAAAAAGTTTATTTGAAACAAATAAAAAACTTTCTTGAATAACCAAACAATTTTCATACAAATAATTTAGCTAAAAAAAAACAACTTTTCACTAATCGCGTTTATTAGTAACAGTTTTAAAACTAATTGAAAATTTGACTATATTAAAAAAGAAAAGGACAAGATTAATCAATTTACAAGATGGTGGCAATTCAATTCCGCCGATTTTCAATATTAAATTCTATATACATGCATGTATATAGATCAGGCTTGGGGGGTCGCAATTACATTTTGTAATTAATTACATCCACATTACATGTAATTATAATTGAGATAGATACATGTATTAAAAAAATGTTATTTGATTAAGTAATTCCCCGTTTTCCTTTAACTTTTGGTAAAATTTTACCAACTAGTTACTTACATGTATTTTTGTCACAAAACTTGTTCTCGCAATTGGGGCAAAACGTTGTATTTCTCTAAATTATTTTGCGCCATTTGAAAAATTACGAATAAAATAAAATGTAGCAATATTTTCCTTGAAATATTTTTACCATTCTCTCTGTAGCCAATGGTTTTTAAATGTTTCAATATTTTGAACATTAATGGCCGTATGCAAAAAAGTCTTACTTGAGCTTTAAAGTACACATTAGTTAATAAACACTTTAAGCCTAACATACCTTTTTTTTAAATAATTCTTGCATAAAAAACCAAATTCAAAACAGACAAACCTAAAATCATGTTTCTTTAAGATGGTAATTATATAATGATTATATTATAATCGAGGAAGATTGTAGCGGGATTTTTAAAATGTCGTAGCACAAAATGTCAATTCAGATAAAACCAAAAATTGACGAAAAATTTATAAAGTATTTTGGATATTATCTTTATGTGTGTTCCATCAATAGCACCAATTACAACAGGAAAGTTTCGTATCGCTTTAAAATTTTTCGCCAATTTCACCTCAGCTTTAAAAGATGTTGGCATTTTAATTTTATATTTAGCCAAAGCTCGAGCAACTTTTGAGCAAATCCGCCTAACCGTAGGTTTAATAAAGGTATTTTAAGGAAAAACTTTTTTTGAATACAACTTTAAGAGATTTTGCTTAACAACGACACATAAAGCTGCTTTAAGTTTTTTTGCATAAGGGAAACGCGATTTTGCTTAACAACGACACATAAAGCTGCTTTAAGTTTTTTTGCATAAGGGAAACGCTATAAACAATTTCCAGTGAAAATTTGTGCACACAAATATTTGATCGTTATTGTGCTGAATAAAAAACAAGCATTTTTAAAATTATAATATTTCTAGAAACTTACAAATATGCTATAGATTGTGAAAGACCAAGTGTAAAACTATTTAAAAAAGTCCTTAAAAAACAGCCTGACACGAGAAATATAAGAAACAAGAATATGGCAAAGAGTCGCGTTTAATTCATGATGTAAAAACAAGACAAGTATGGTTGAAATTATTCAATCGTTTGTTAAACCGCAGAACGCAGTAAAAAAACTAAACGATTTCAATTCCGCAGAGTTGTGGGTTCAAGAATATGTTCAGATTTTAGAAAATTTAGTGGCAGTTTTAAATCCCATTAAAGTTGCAGTAGAGGCCTTTAGCCGCAGGGGCACAAATTTGATAATAGCAGATGTTATTATTCAGACCCTCTACGAGCAGCTTTTGGATATTAATTCGACTCTTTCAAAAACGATGGCGAAAAGAAAAATAAATGAACGAATGGATCATACAACGTTTGCGATGCTTAAGTATTTAAAATGTGGTAAAATTGCCAATGTGCCAAAAAATGTCATAAGACTTTATTTAGCACAATTGTTCAACAGATTATTCAAGCCAATCGAATCTCTAGAACCGTTAACTAGCAGTTGTGTTGTTAACTAAATAGAACCAACTTCTAAAGAGAGACTATCGCAACCAAAACAAGGAAAAAAATGTCAAGAGATTTGTTATACGCACTAACAGTTCTAAAATCATATTTAGTAAGAAAAATAATTATTGAAATACTTTTTCAGTATTTATAAATATTTGTTATATCTTGTTAATTTTGTCACCTGAATTGTTTTTAAATTTTATAAACTGTTAATACTAATATTTAGTCGTTATTTGCGTTCTTTTTTATGTGTTATTAAAACTATGAATTTTTCCCGGGAATGCGACTATTTTTTTCCGTTTCCCGGGAAATGAAAAAGTCCGGGAAATCCCAAACCCTAAATGCATGATATGAAAGTGTTGCCATTTTTTATAAATGCATTATTATCAATAAATGGGCTAAAATAAAATGTCTTGGATAATATTTGCGAAATTGTCGTGTAATTAACTGACTGGAGGAAGTTAGCAATACGTCTGTATGTTTTTTTTTTTTTTTTTTGACAGACATACTACTATATCCGCAATAACAAATAAAACTTTAAGATAAATGGTGTCTCATCAATGACGTAATTTGACCTTATATTTTGGTATATAGATATGGATTGGGAAACTAAATAAGAGCTAGTATTGAAATTTAATTTTGTCCCAGAAATAACTTGATTATGGCGAAAATTTTGTATCCTGTGTTCTCTTTAAATTTTATTTTTTAAAGTAAAATATATTTATTTATTTTAAATTGAAATATATAAAATGATTTTGGGAATTCAATTATTATTTTAGACAATGCTAATAGCCTATAGTATTTTTTAATAAACCGATGTATTTGTTGGGGGAAAATTATTTTTTAAACATAGTTCTTTTGCAAGGTCTTCAAGTTTTATACACATTTTAAGAATAGGCAAAATTAATTCTACCAAAATATAATTACAAGCTATTCAAAACTTAAAATTTAATTTTTTTTATTATTTTACAACGGCAACACTGTTAGCAGCGAATTAAAAATCAGACACAATTATTATTCGATCCAAACAAAAAAGTTTTTGAAAAACGAAAAAATAGCAAACGATCATTTGTTTGGAAAAATTTTGGTAATAATTTTTTCTGTGTGGTTACCTTAGCTTTAAGCCTTTGTAATAAATATTTCAACTCAATCATGAATTTTATAAATCACTCAAAATTCACGATTTCCTGGAATTTAACTAAGTTAATATATGGTCCATATATAGTTTAGCAACCCAAAGTGTAAAGCCTGGTTAATCTTTGGAGTTGACCTTTAAAACTATTTGAGAAACTCCTAATAGCTAAGTTGTACCCAAGTTTCAGGGACAACGATATTTGGGAAGAGAAAATATTGTTTTGCGCTTTTCATATTCTTGATAAAGTAGGGCATAAAGGCTTCATTTACAATTTAAAGCGACAATTTCCATAAGTTGTTTTCAGGTTATTTAAATGGTTTCACTTTTCTTCTTAAAGGGGAACTTCATCTTTTAAGCTCGCCTCGGCCAATTAAAGTCTGGATTTTCCCAAGGTAGTATATTGTGACCTATTTTACAATTTTTTATACTTCGCTGTGTCGATATGGAAACATGTCCACACATTGACACAGCTTTTCTATGCATTTACGAAACTCTTTTTATAGCATCCCGATATTTACAGGACTAATTATTTGTTCTAGAAAGGTCTTTGAAGGATTGGAGAATAATAATCAATGAACATAACTGTATTCACTACACTGACTAGAGAATCATACCTTTCTATTACTATAAATAAATGATACCAAAACTCTTGGAGATCAAACACCTCGGCATACACCATGATCCGCGCCTTACTGGGAAAAGCCACGTAGAATCGTTAAAACAAATAAAGTTGATAGCAATACAACTAAACCGGTTTATTGGCAACAACCAAGGCGAATTCATACCAGGTGTGAGCAGTAGGACAACAACTACAACAAAACAACAACTTTGACATTAGATTAGCAGATATGAAACAATGTATTTTTGACAAGACATTAGCAAAAAAACAATCAGCTGGGCTATCCACCTGTTATGAATTCGCCTTGGCAACAACTCAACCATTAGCCTATAGGCTTTATACACTGACCAACATCTTAGTGGTAGATGTTGAAAATGTAAAAGGTCGGTTTACATTTGCAACATCGTCTACATCTAACATCTACCATCAACTCAACTGTAAAATAATTAAAAGTAAAGACGCATAATTTAGCTAATAAAAAATAAAAATATTGTTTCTTTGCTAAAACTACCCTAATTGATAATTTAGAGTATTTAAGTTATAGAAAGCATTTCAGAGAAATATGTAAAAACATTTTAAGTGGACATTTGTATAACGCTCATTTTTAGACAGATTGGCTTATATGTTTTCCACATAAACAACGCGAATTCATGTCAGGTGCGAGCGTTAGCCCAGTGAATTATTTTTTTTCTCCTTTTTTGCTAATGTGTTGTCAAAAATACATTGTTTTATATGTATGTATATACTGGTAGAATGTCAAAAGTTGTTGTTTTTTTTTTTTGCAGCTGTTGCAGTAGTGCTCCCACCCATAGCTGTCATATTTGACGATTTTGTGTCTTAAAATTGACGATTTTAAATCATTCAAGTTTGCATCATTTATTTGTACTGTTAAAGCAACGTTGACAGACACATTTTATTATTAACAATAACTTGTTAATAATTCTTTGGCATTGTGTTGTTACGCTTGTCTAAAACTTCCATAATCGATAGAAACTTTGTCACAATTATTTGTTAAATAGTCCGAAGAGGCGCAACCAATTTGTCATTATTTTATGTCTATTAGAAATAAAACGCGGTGGTTATCCATAGAAGCTGTTGTTAAAATTGACACCGATAAGTTGATTTCAAGTAATTAAAATTTAATAAATAAAACGAATCTAAGTTTACTAAAATACATACTTATATCCAAGGAATTA
This sequence comes from Phasia obesa, assembly GCA_949628195.1. Lineage (NCBI taxonomy): Eukaryota > Metazoa > Arthropoda > Insecta > Diptera > Tachinidae > Phasia > Phasia obesa. The sequence continues at coordinate 93,845,913 of OX451217.1, forward strand.
TTACAACATACATAAATAAAATCTTTCAAAGCGAGGATACAGAAAAATTTATAAGTATGTATAATGAAATCCTAAAAATTGTTGAAAATTGTAATGAACAAATTTTTAAAAACTAGTTTGCTTAAAACTGAAGACTTTTGTTTAATTGATTATAAAATCAAAAACATATTTTTTAGATAATGAAGACATTTATTTAGGAATATACCAGAGACGTATTGTCTCAAGTTCAAATAGATACAAAAGAAAAATTCGATATTATTTTATATATTTGTGTTAATTTTTATTTAGAGCTTTGTGATCAGATATTATCAAGATTTAATTTTTAAAATAAATTTAAAGTTCTAGGCCAAATTAATTCTGCTAATATTATTAGTGATAAAAAAAGTTGGTTTTCTGAAGTTACAGAAGATATTTTCTACTTTGTTGAAGAAAGTGAAAGATAAGAGCTAGAAACTGAGTGCAGGCGATTAAAATTATTATACCTAAAATAAACTTATCCTGCTAAAAACATATACGTATTGCGTTTGAGATCCAAACGTTGGATTCTAGTCTTTTGTTTCCCGTTTTGACTTAAATTATTACAAAAATCGTTGTTTACGGCATTCTTCACCAAATTAGAAAAGAGTATTTAGTCATTAGGAAATTCATTAAATAAGTTGTCTTTGGAAACAATATTATTACTTAAAGGTAAAAAAAACTAAAGTAGAGGATTTTATTTTTTTATTTTAAAAGTATTGAAAAAACTTGCATTCTATTTACATGTGGTTTTGTTGTGAATTCTAATTCTATCCTACAGAATCGTATGATTTAATCAACCAAAAATCTGACAGAATTCTGTCCTACTTTAAAAATCGTTTAAAAATGGCGTTGTATGTATGTATGTACAAACATACATACATACATACATATATACATATATACATACATACAAACATACATACATACATACATACATACATACATACATACATACATACATACATACATACATACATATTAACTGTGATCTACAAAAAGTCAAACCAACTTTTCTAAATGTTTCGCGACTAGTGTTCATTCTACTTACATACATATGTATGTGTGTTTTGGGACTAAATATTTTTATTAAAAAATATTTTCCGGTTCAAGATTGGTTTCTAACTAAAGTAAATTAATTACAAATAATAGGTACGATTCAAAGAAATCTTACATTAGTGCCTCACATTTCGTTCGGTTTTTAATGTTAAATGCAAAAATGTTAAATGTTAAAAGCAAAAAGAGCAAAACAACATGGGATGTGTTTGCAAAAGACATAAAAAAATAAAAAATCATAATAAAACGACGTTGTTACTGTTGAAGGTTCTCGACTTTATCCAAAAATGTCAAATGCTATATTGTGCTACAATTAAATGGCTAAAATTATTTGTGTATGTATTTGTGTGATTGCATATGCTGTGATCCCATCCTACGCGTATGAACGAAATAAATAACTAAACCATTTGGTTAAATTGTTAAAAGTGTGAAAATCCAGATGTGGATTAATTATTGCCATACAAGTCCTCAGCTCTTGTTTTTCACAGTGGGAGACTAACAAAAATAAAAATTTAGGTTCTAACGAATAGTAAGATTTCATTTTAGCTTTATATTTATAGTATAGTAGATGTATGTATACCCGAGTTAAAGATTGAATTGGGCTGTGCATATGTGTATATCGCTTTCTATGTATATACTATATAGAAATCCGTATATACATACCTAGAACGCTTTTTAAACGGTATAAAAATATTTATTTATGTATCGCTTAAAAAATTTATTATAACCTAGTGTCCTACTTTGAAGCCTTTGGGCGCATATTTGTTGCTTTAAGTCGACTACGGATTTACTAAGTTTTTTTACAAACGGCTAATGTAAAAAACATTTTTGTTACTATAACTCAAAACTTTGCGGAATTCCCCCAATGTGTTTACATATTCTGCGTTGGTTTGTTCGTAGATATAACACAAACGAACAAATGTGTGTTGTGTGTTCGATAAGAGATAAACATAAAATTTATGCATACATTTAACATAAAGCTTGAACAAAGTAAACCATTGCGGTCTTAATTTAATCGATACATCGATGGAGCCGCTATCGCAAAAATCAGTATCGCAATTTATTTTTAATATTTTTTGTTTTAAATATAACTGTTAAGTGTCTTAAGAGTCTTTTATTTCCATCTTCATCATCAAGATCTTTGTTACCGGCAACAGCTGCAGTTATGATATACAGTGTCTGGAATCCAAGCATATGGCGCACAATGTAACTAAATGGACAAAAATCAAAAAAATAAATCACACGCGATTCAAATAATTTGTATTTTGGTAATAAATAGTCTAAATAAATAAGGAATACATAAAATATTTTTTTTAATTCCTTCTAACTTTGACACAGCGTGCTCTCAAAGTAACGCAAATCGAAAAATTAAAGTAAGTTACCATACAAAAATTCGTATTTTCAGGTGAAATTCGCTAAGCTGTTATTCTAATCATTTTAAATGTAACCTTACATGAGTTCGGTATATTTCAAAAGAATGGAATAATATAAAGAAACAAAAGTAAATTGTTTTGATTCCTATTTTCAATATTCCGTTGAATTCAAACAGGTGCTTTTCTCAACCAAGTTTATGCGTGGTTAAAAATTTTAAAAGTATAAAAATAAAAAAAAAAAAGCCGGAAAAGGCAGTTAAAACATAGTGACTATTAATATGTATGTTTAATAAGAAAATAAATTCAGCGCCTAAGTACACAAGAAAATTTCCGAAATATCCCCGAAAAATTATCAAGGAAATCCTTTTTTGCATACATTTTATGGATAATGTTTATGTTTACGTTACGTTGTGGCAATTTTTTGCGACAATTGTTTTTCAACACAATGGATTTTGTAGCATATTTTTTTTGTCGTACATTAAAAACGAACATGATCTTAAATGCTGGTTCCGGTATTGCCAGTAGATGGCGTTGGGTGCATAAACTTTTGAGAGCTGGATCATTTGCACGTGTGTTGCGATTTAACACAATTTTTTCAAAAGTGGTTTCATAGAGGTGAGTTCAGTTTGATGAAGTGCCTATTGTAAATGACTATGTTCTTTGTGATAGCGTGCGCATCGATAATCAATCCAAACGCTTCCAATTGTGTAATTTATTTTTCGGTGAATTACTTTGATCAAGTTGAATTCATTATTCATTTCATATCATTCTGATTGATTATTTTGGTGTGGAATTCTATTTTCAAACATTAAGTGCCCAACGAAAGTCTTTATTTTGTTAGGTTATAGTATTGCTAACCACAAGAAATACGAAAGGTTGAGTAAAATAACAATTTTAGGGGCAAAGGACAATGATGTGGATCAGTTAAACTGCACAATTCAAAAACAAATCGTTGGTTCACTGCATTCCTTCAAATCCATCGACTGTGTAACAAACAAAGCAACCTACTATCCAACTCAGATTTGAATTCATTGGATGTGCTGGCTTACCACCGCACAATTTACAAGTGAAAGTTGGTTCAATTGTCATCATGCTTCGCAATCTTAATCAACCAAAAGTATGCAACAGAGCACGCTTAGCGGTAGCAAAACTCACGCAAGAATACTAAAAGCAAAGTTAAAAGGCGAGGATGTTCTCATTCCGAGAATTCCAATGATCCCAACTGATATGCCATTCTAATTTAAGCGAATCCAATTTCCAATTCATCTCGCATTCGTCATGGCAATTATATAGTGCTATAATGAATAGCACTAGCATTCTCTTTTTTATGACCTTACGATTTTTAGGACAAATTAATGTTTTTTTCGGTTTTCCAATAGCGTGCTTCTAAGTAGTGTTAGGTAACAGTTAAACATGAAAATGTGATGGTGTAGGGCCTTTATTCCATCAATCGCATAAGCCCTCTATATGAAATATCTGAATGGAACCTGAAATATAATGTAAAATTTTTAATTTTACATTATATTTCATAGGAGATAGAGCTTTTTGAAATTGTTTTACACTTGTAAACTCTATATTCTTTTTATATTATACTACCAAGTAAACATTTTTCTTTATTTTTGTTCGCTTTATATATTTTCTTTTATTTGAAAATGTCTTGCTATTAGCTAACCTTTGGTTAACCTTTGGTTAGATATTTTTTAATTTACAAATGTATATTTTTGATTATTAACACAATAGTGTTGAAGTTAACAATGTCAAAGCCGTGCCCGCTCTCTAATTTATATGAATTTTATTTGAACTATTTTTGACAGTCTGAATCAACGTAACCTACAACAATTTTTTTGGAATGTCAATTTTAGATCAATAGTTCCCTTAATGTATCTTAAAACTCTTTTCAGACATTGCCATAGCTGATTGTTATTCTTGTTGCTATACCGTCTCAATAGATTAACAGATGCACTCAGATCAGGTCTTGTACATAGCATTATGTACCTTAAACATCCAATCAAATTGAGAGATGGTGCATCACATTTATCATCCGAGTTTAAAGCTTCATAATTGAGTTTGTTTGGGAGTGGCGAATTCACTGGATTACATTCTTCCATTTTAAATTTCAATTGGACATTCCTAATAGATGCAGATTGGCTTAAATATACCTGACCATCAGTCCTTTAAAATTTTAACCCAATAAAAAACGTAATCTCTGATAGATTAGTTATTCAACGAATATTTTCCCTTGATTTATTTAAATCGTCTATATACAACAAGACATATATGTTCCTCAAATTTTCCCCTTTATCAAGAATGTAAATGCAACGATCTACAGGTGAATTACTAAAACCAAACTAACATCTAGCGGCCTGCTTGAGGTCATAAATGGCTCTATTTAATTTGCAAATTGAATACTCCCACTAGTTAAGTCTTGAAGAACTTTCATATATATTTCCTTTTTTAATATACTACTTAAAAAAGCAATCTTTACGTCCATGTGATGAACCTTTGATTACATTGGTTAGAAATCGACATGATCAGTCTAAAACTAGCAATTCTAGCAACTGGGGCAAAGGTTTCATCATAATCAATTAGATATTCTTGAGTGAAACCTCGAGCAACAATTATCTAGGAATTCCCTATATGAAGTTTTTGGTCTATCTTTTAGTCTTCCAGTTTTTCTAATACTTATCTGCGAGTAAATTTATTTAGTGAGTTTATTTATATCACTAGATTTAATTTCACCATATATATCTTTATCGTCCCCTACCACCCCACTAGGCTGCTTATATGATGACTGATTTGATATTTGGCCCCAGGAACATTTAACATTTCCAACTGATAACCATTTTCATTGGTATCAAAAAAACTTTTTCCATTTTTATCATCAATCTTAATGTTCCCTTTTTCAACCTCAGCTCTAGTATTAGTCCTAAATAAATAATCCACAAAAACATTCCTTGCAATTGTAAATCTTCTAGTTTGGCTATTCCAAACTTTACAACAATTCGGTTCATACCCTTCCAAGATTTCTCATAAAATTTTCTCTTTCTAATTTTTATATAAACATATCTGTCTAAAGACTCTCAAATATTTCGGACTTGGTCGCTTATTGTGACACTCTTCATATGGTGTTTTCTTGCATTTAGTACGGCTTCTGTTAATCAGATTTATGGCTGATATATAATATTGCCTGCCGTTATCAAGATATAAATTAACAACTCTCAAATTAAAATGTGCTTCACTCTTTGCAACGAAATTCTTAAAAATGGTAAATACTTCAGATTTGTAAGTCAGTAAATATGTTATACAGTAATGGGTGTGTTGATCCATTGTTGTAGGTGTTATCGAACTACATACATACATCTACAGCAAATAATGGCCTATAAATATGATCTTTATTTTTAAATTTTCCAAAACTGAGTCTAGCTTGTTTTCCTTTTATGCAAGCTTCACATAACTCATCGTTTTGTTGTACACTCTGTAGCATATCAATATCCTCAAACAAAATCTTTGACTTAATTTCTAAAAATGTTCCTTTACCTATGTATATGCCCTAATCGCTCATGCCACACTCTATATTCATTCATTTCATTTGCTCGTTTAGGTAAATTAAATTTAACAACAGGGACATTATCAATAAAATGCCCCTCACCACCATCCTGCATCTTCTTTATTGAGATCAGACTCAGGAACATCAGGGCAAAACAACACATCCTTTAACAAAATCGGTGCCTAAATCGGTTGCATAAATAAATTCCCCACACTTTGCTAAGGCACTTTTAACAGGTGAATCTAAAATGTCAATATTGTCAGAAAGGTTTTCACCATTAATTAAATGATCGGATGCTCCAGAGTCCTGAGGAAATGAAATTCTGTGTTGGTTGTAGATAACACGTTTCAACATAAAAAAACCCCGACTGTACTATTTCCGATTTCCTGTTGCCATTTGTGCTCGTTTATTCTTTTCTAGATGGCTGTCGTTCTATACTTCCTTATTTATTTTACATATAAAACAGTCTTTTTCATATGGCCAACCTTGCCACAATAAAAACATTTCAATCTATTATTTAATTTCCTACCTGGTTTGCATTTAGTTTTATTTTGATAACTATAATTTTTATTTAGAATATTTGACGCTTTGTTTTTTTCATTCACTGCTTGCAAAACTTTTAAGCTTGTATCTTTGCTGGCATGCTTCAATTTTAGTTCATGGTCCAAAATCCTGTTTTCAACAAATGCTAGAATCAAATTATCGTCTGGCAACATCTCAATAGCTGTTATTACGCCATCGTATGATGACGGCAAAGTCAAAAGTAAAAGAGACACTCTGACCATTTCTTGTATTTGCGCGCCAGACGTGAGGTAATCAAATCGTCCAAATATGTTAAAATGGCTTAGCAACGATATATCACCTTTAAGTTTTAAAGACAACAACTGCTTAAGTACGGACAGTTGTACGAGTATAGCTAGACTTTTCCTTTCATAAATGGAGTCTAAATTTTTAAAAATTTGTTTGGCAGTGCACTCGATAGTAGGAAATTCAAGAAAAGAGTTACTCAAATATTCTACTATGTGTTACGTCCTTTGCACTTCTCTCCAACTTTAGGTTTTTGTCCGTGTCCTTCTTAGGGCCCTGGGTCAATTACTCCAAGCAAACCCATTTCGTTCAAAAGAACCCTTAGTCTAAGTTTTCATATTGAATATTTTTCACCATCAAAATGCCTATACTTCTCTTTCACTTATCCATTATTTATGATTAAAATACATTTTTTCAGCTGCAGTGGTTAGGCATAGACTGGGCCCAAAACTGTAAAAAATCCACAAAAATAGCTCCAATACAAAATCCCAGATAATTAAATTTAAAATATACTAATTTGTTTTATTGAATACGTAGCACACAACTTGTCACCATAGCTGCCAGATTTTTTTGAGGTAATATCGTCATATATCTGGAAAAAAATCGTCATTATCGTTAAAATGGCTTATTAAAATCGTCATAAGAACGTCAAACGCTTTTTACCAATAATAAATACATTTTTTATTAAACCTCAGTCTTTATTTGCTATCAACATGTCTTAACAAAAGTCAAACTTCAAAACCAGTATTAAAAATAATGTTTTATTTTTTCATATGAAGTTTGACTTTTGTTAAGGTATGTTAATGTCTAATGGAGACGGGGTTAAAGGCAAAACAAGGATTTTTGTAATAAATTAAGTTAAAACGGGAAACAAAAGACTAGAATCCCTCGTTGGCAACACTTTTTTTTCGAATCCAATAAGTTTGTGTTTTTAATGGGTGATTTTTTTGAGGTTAGGATTTTCATGCATTAGTATTTGACAGATCACGTGAGATTTCAGACATGGTGCCAAAGAGAAAGATGCTCAGTATGCTTTGACATTTCATCATGAATAGACTTACTAACGAGCAACGCTTGCAAATCATTGAATTTTATTACCAAAATCAGTGTTCGGTTCGAAATGTTCAAATGTGACAAATTTTGTTCAGCGATGAGGCTCATTTCTGGTTGAATGGCTACGTAAATAAGCAAAATTGCCGCATTTGGAGTGAAGAGCAACCAGAAGCCGTTCAAGAACTGCCCATGCATCCCGAAAAATGCACTGTTTGGTGTGGTTTGTACGCTGGTGGAATCATTGGACCGTATTTTTTCAAAGATGCTGTTGGACGCAACGTTACGGTGAATGGCGATCGCTATCGTTCGATGCTAACAAACTTTTTGTTGCCAAAAATGGAACAACTGAACTTGGTTGACATGTGGTTTCAACAAGATGGCGCTACATGCCACACAGCTCGCGATTCTATGGCCATTTTGAGGGAAAACTTCGGAGAACAATTTATCTCAAGAAATGGACCGGTAAGTTGGCCACCAAGATCATGCGATTTGACGCCTTTAGACTATTTTTTGTGGGGCTACGTCAAGTCTAAAGTCTACAGAAATAAGCCAGCAACTATTCCAGCTTTGGAAGACAACATTTCCGAAGAAATTCGGGCTATTCCGGCCGAAATGCTCGAAAAAGTTGCCCAAAATTGGACTTTCCGAATGGACCACCTAAGACGCAGCCGCGGTCAACATTTAAATGAAATTATCTTCAAAAAGTAAATGTCATGGACCAATCTAACGTTTCAAATAAAGAACCGATGAGATTTTGCAAATTTTATGCGTTTTTTTAAAAAAAAGTTCTCAAGCTCTTAAAAAATCACTCGTTATTAGAATACATTTTTTCAGGTCTAATAGTTTTAATTGCGGTTTCTTTAACAAAATAGGAAAATTTTTTATAATTTCAGAACACTAACTTTTCCCTTTATTAATAATATTAAATAGATTATTTTATTCAAGAACTTCGAGTTTATTTTCAAAATCAAATCAAATAGCTATATATAAAAATTTAAAAAATTATAACTAACTAGCTGCGAGGTACTCAGGACAAAGGATTTATATAAAATTCTAACTTTTGCAGTACCTATAAATCGGTAAATTTGCGTACTTCCACTGCTTTTTCTCTATATTTGAACCGAGATACTAAGGTATCTCCTTACAAAATTTTACTAAACTTAATCCAGTAGATTTTACGTGATGCGAACACGGACAGAAAGACAGACAAAAATTGCTGTTTTATTCCATTTCGACTACCATCCGCACCAGCAACAAAATTTTCAAAAAATATTTCATATACGGAAGTTAACCTGTTACAGTTTTATTATATGTATAGATATCACTTTTTTCATCTATTTGTGCTTCTGGCAAATAAGTATTCCTAAATAAATGTCTACAAAATCTGAAAAATTGGTTTTGTTTTTATAATTATTATTAATGTAGGGGGAATAACGAAGCAGACCACTACTAAATGGGTCCCTTTTCGACCTCCTTCCGTCATCAATAACTATAGACAACCGACATAACTTGCGGCAATCTTTCTATCATTGAGTCTCGTGCTACAACCAGCCTTTAATCTAGATTTCAGAGTGTCGACTGGCAATTATCGGCATTCTTTCTCATCATGGTGTCTTTAGTGATTGCTAGCATTTGTCTAAGGCTTAGTTGCCCCGTGGCATCCACATTTAACAAGCTTCTGCCCATGGTCCTAAGTCTTACTACGCTAGCCAGTGCTAGACATTCACACACAATGTGCGCTACTGTCTCAGCGTCTTCCAGGCATAGTCTGCAAGTATCATCTTCTTCGATTTTCATCTTGGCTAGATGATACTTGAAGTTTCCATGACCTGTCACTAACGCAGTTATCCAGCTTAAGGTACTTCTATTTTATCTAAGAACCTTGCTGGCTCTTCTGCCAAGGTGCTCTTTGAGCACCATTCGAGCCTGTCTACATGTGGTAGCCTCCCTCCACCTTTTCAGGTTTAGTGAGTTCAGCCATTGTAGGACTTTTGCTCCACAGAGATTTTTCTGCCAAGTTTCATTAATCTAGGTAAAAGAAAAAGCAATGTCTGTGCGCTATCTGAAACTGAATTTATAATTAATTCTCGACCCCTAACCTTTGTTTCACTAGATGTGGACGACGATGAACCTTTAACGCCAAGACATCTTCATCCGGATATAAACCCATCTGCTCCGATAATAAACTTCATGATTGCTAGCGACAAACACAAAAATTTTCTGACGACTTTTAGAAGAGATGGGTTAAGGAATATTCACCTAACTAGTTACGACGCTGAAAATGGCACAACAAGCAAAACCCAGCTTCAGTAGGGGATATTGTTATCGTGCTGGACGAAAATAATTTCCGAAATATTTGGCCAAAAGGCGTCATCATTGCAACTACAAATGCTAAGGACGGGCTAGTTAGAAAAGTAAAATTCATAACCGCCAACAACGTTATCGATCGACCTGTGTCTAAACTAGGAATCTTAGATGTCGGCACTAAATCTGTAGGTAAAATCGTCAGTACCTGATCTTTTTACGAGGGAAGGAATGTTGCTGCCACTGTCTTATTTACTTAAACGTACTTTTCATTTCCCCTTAAATAAATTTTCTTTGTACATACATACATACATTATTTCACATGCCTTTTAAACCTTTGTTATATGTGTACCGTTATAAACATACTACGGCTGAATAAGCGGTAAATAGCAAATTCGTCAGCAATTGAATGCATATTTTCAATACAAAATGCTGTTAAAAGCACATCTTAAGTAAGTGTGCTTTATCTTATAAAGGTGATTTTAAAGCTTTATTCTTAATCGTAACCATTAGTCACCTTTTTTCAGTTTTAAGTATGTATTATACTAATATGAATACATGCTATCATATATTCCGTTTTGCGAACACTTATAAAAATATTTTATATGAAATATTGTATAACATTATTAAGTTTTCCTTATTCATAAAATTATAAACATTTTTAAATAATTTTCTTCAGAAAAGACTAAAAAATTAAATGTACTGTATGTATACCAGAAAGTTTATTTACATACATATGTTCTTTTAATATAAATATTGTATATACTTTTGTTTTTGGAAATTAATGTGTTTTTAAACAAAAGTACCATTTGATGGGAAAAAGTTCTCTTTCACTTAAAGTTTAGTATGTATTTTTTTTTTCGAAATCATCGAAAGACCCTGGCCACCGAACTGCCAGGGGTGCGGGACTTGAACACGCTAAAACACCTCGATACGCTAACCCATACGTCCCTATGGAACTACCGCAAAGCTTTCCATTACAGGGTGGGAAAGGTATGAACCCAGCTCCAAACTATGTCGATTCTGCTTCGAATCCTTTCCAACCTACGAAGTTCTACTAGAACCAGTGCCGGACATATCTACACAATGTGCACTGCCGTCTCAGTCTCTTTTAAGCACAGCTTGCAAGTATCATAACTTAAATTTCTATGACCTGTCACAAACTTAGTTGTCTAGCTTTTATTTTATCTGGGTACCTTACTGGCTCTTTGAGCACCATTCGAGCCTTCCTGCATGTAGGTTTAGGTTTCTCCGCCTTTTCAGGTTTAATGAGTTCACACATTGTTGGACTTTAGCTCGCATTATGCCATTGCCCAACGCTACTCTGAGTTCTGGTCCACAGAAATTCACAGAAGATCCTCTTTTGCTAGATGGTCTGCTGCTAGATACATTCCTAGCTTTGTCTGTTTTTCCCTTAACCCACATTATCCGAGACACATCTGTTAAGTTATAAAACACACTCCAGCACTAGTTTGTAGTGCACGTTTACCATAAGAGACCCATCAGTAAAACTGTTGACGTCGTTTTCCATAAACTCATTGTGTATAACGCCTTCCACAATGAATGTCCGTTGCAGCCTTTCGACTATCTAGGTCCAACGGCAACAATTGTCTTAATTACCTGTGTTGGAGCCATGCTCATTGCACCTATACCCAAATAAACAATCCTTTTAACCCTATCACATTATGTAAATCCGGTATGCAGCCTATTGCGAGCCTTTCCCCTATGTGTGGAATCACGTTTACATTGATAGAATCTCGTTTACATTGATGCAATATCGTTTTTGCTTTCCGTTTCTTAATTTCAATTTGTTCGTTCCAGGTATGTTCCTTATACAGAGTAACGCCTAGATAACTCACTTTCCTTGACACACTAGTTTCCGATCCGAAAAGCATTAAGGACTCAACTTTTATACATTTCTTCCTTCGAGTGAAGAGCATATCGTCGGATTTGATGGCATTTATGGTTAGCCCCTGTTCATTGCATCATGAATCGATTGCTATGAGAGCCTGTCTCATGCATCCTTAGATGGTATCAGATCGTCGGCATGCGCAACCGCATGGACGTCTATTGAGTTCAATTTCCTAAGAAGGCTATCAACTTTGATGTTCCACAAAAGAGTGGGCAGCCCCTCACTAACCTACACCGCTTTTAAATTAATAGCAGCAACAACAGTTTAAATCATGGCTTTATAATATCAGTAATAGCAACAATACCAAAAGGCAAGAACGACAACGGTTTAAAAGATGACAACAACAAGAGCTTTAAAAATCAACAACAGATTAAAAATTGACCATAAGAACAACAGTTACAAAATTAACAATAAAAAACTTAACTTAAAACTTGATAGCAACAACAAGAGTTTAAAAACTAGCAACAACAACAGCTTCAAAAGTAACAAATACAATATCAGCTTCGAAATAAGCAACAGCAACAAGAGTTTAAAAATCAAGAACAACCATAGTTACAGTAGTACGCACAGCAAACAAACCAACAGCAATTCCAAGTGAGTAGTCCAGCATCTTTCGAAAATACAGTAGCAGCTCCTCAACCCTAAACAGAAAAGTAAAGCTTCTTGATAAGTTTTGTAGGAAATACTCTGTTAGTAAAGGCTCGTACACTACATATGTATGTACATACATATTTGACGTTGTAAACAGTCCATTTTCAGAGTTTTTATATCTACAAACTAAAATATCTAGCTTTCGATTTCGTTAGTTTCTTTTAGATTTTTTTATCTTCATACAAAATCACCAACTACGAGTCTTCTCATTTGTAAATATGAATCTATAAGATTTTAAATATGAATCTATAAGATTTATTCTTTGAAACATTTAGTTTATTCTACTTATAATGTCAAGTGTATCTTTAAAAAAACAAAAGAAATGTAGATTTTGTTTTATAAATTAAATTGTCTTAAATTATTTTTGTTGTATCAATTTTTCTATGTTTAGCACAAATATAAAAAAGTCGACGTGATTTGCAGGGATGATAAATGTTCAGATGTTTTATTTCTAATACTTTTTAATTTCATTAAACTGTCGAAGACTATTAGAGCTATTAGGTCAATAGTTATATAAATATTTTAACGCCCGAAGCACGTTTTGTTTAATGAAATAAAATTTACGAAGATAAATAAAATGACAGTAAAACATCCACAAATAAGCATACAAAACAGTAACACATTCACTTTATAAAATCTGGTATTTGAGGAAGAAAAATCTGGAAGTCTCACCATACCCCTTTTACAATAACAAAAAACTGCAAAATGCGGAGAAATCAGCAAATCTGGCAACCGTGAGGGAAGCGACCAAGTGTGTAGTAGTAAAATATTTTTGTTGTATTTCGCTTTGTTTAGGAGATTTTAAAGGTTTTTATTTGTTATTAATATATTTGGTATATTATCCTCTCTTATGTTGTTCTTTATAATTTAGTACATGTTTTATGTGCATTTGTAGTTGGGGAAACTGCTAGATTTTTTAATTTTTTTTGTCTAAAAGTACGTTAGACAAAAAAGTACGTTAGACCGTGTTATGGGATACATAACACGGTAACGCAATATCTAACATATAGCAAGTTCATTGTTAAACTTTGAATTAAAATGAGCGATCGCTAAAATGATATCACATATTTCATAGACATATTATAATATTTTGTATCATTGACAAGCGTAGATGTTCTTTCTTACCACTTATTCCACTGACAGTTAGCCGAAAATCACAAAAGAAAATCCAAAATATTAAATATTTCTGGAAAGATTTTTTTTTGCAAATTTATTTATTGTATCTTCAATATTTTTGAGCTAACAATAATTACTCGTATTTTAAGTCTAAAATAAAAATATACGTTTTAAGTCCAGCCAGTGCTAGACAAAAATAATGTTTGTTTCACGGATTTTGCAATCATTTGCGTGTCATCCCTCTAATGTACGGTCAAGAAATGCATACTCTTCTTTTTAGTCGAATGTAACCAAGTTCATTCAGCTACGCGTGCTACGCGTGCTACGCGCCAAAGGGTTTGGATGAGATTCAAGCCTCTTTAGATATGTGACTGCGTGTTTCGCTATTTATGCTTTAACTGATGGCATGTTTAGGTCTTTGTGGATGTTCGAACTTTTTATATACCAGGGAGCAAATGCAATTATACGAAGAATTTTATTTTGGCGCCTTTGAATTTTTTCTACATTGCTAACTGAGGCAGTGCCCCATAACTGAATCCCATAACTCCAAATTGGTTTGAGGATCTACTTGTACAGTAGAAGTTTACAATCTAAGCTCAGGGTGGAGTTTCTGCCAACCAGCCAATTTAGTTGTACTGCTTTTAGTTTCATTTGTGTTAACTTTAAGTCAATGTGGCTTTTCCAAGTAAGGCGACGGTCAAGATGTATACCCAGGTATTTAACGTCTGAAAGCTGTGGTATCATTTGGTTATTTATGCGAATAGGAGGGCATGAGTCCCTACGCAGTGTGAAAGTTATGTGAGTACATTTTTGTTCATTCACTTTTATTCTCCTTTTTTCCAAATTGAGTATGTGGTCTTGTAAAAGTTGTGATGTTTCTTGGGCACTTTCATGAGTACTTAAAAAAGCTGTGTCATCTGCATAAGTTGATGTAAGGACTAGGGTGCTAATTGGCATATGTAATGTGTACAGTAAATATAAAATTGGTCCTAAAATACTACCTTGGGGAACTCCGGCTTCTATGAGCTGTGGTGAGCTTAAAAAGTCACCTTCTTTTAGTAAAAACTTGCGATTCGTTAAATAATCTTTTAAGAGCTTATACAAGTTTTCGGGCAAGTTCAGCTTTAGCTTAAATATTAGGCCTTCGTGCCAAACCTTATCGAATGCTTGAGAAACGTCGATAAAGAGCGCAGAACAGTATTTTTCTTTTCTTCAAAGGTCGTTTTAATTACATTTACTAATCTGTGTGTTTGTTGGATCGTACTATGTTTTTTTCTGAAGCCGAATTGATGGTTCGGAATACATCCTTGCACGCTAAGAATTGGATTTAGCTTAGTTATTAATATTCTCTCAAACAACTTTGATATGTTTGATAAAAGGCTTATAGGTCTGTATGATTCTACTTTTGTTTGGTCTTTTCCTTTTTAGTAATCAGAAAAACCTTCCACTCTGTGGGATAGTACTCAAGACGTAAGATGGCATTAAAAACAAACAGAATAATTGTGCGACCTATACGGGGCAACTTAACTAACATCTCGTTACTTGTTTTATCAACGCCAGGGGCTTTTTTGGTGTTTAAATCTACTTTTGTCCGTTCTATATCGCTAAATTCAAATCTAAGGGGTACTACGGCACTAGTCTCTACTGGTGGCAACTCAAATATATCAGTACACATATTTGGAATGAAAACCTTTTTCAAATGTTCAACAAATAAATTGCCTTTTTCGGTATAATTTCTTGCCCAGTCTCCACAAGAAGTTCGCAAGGGAGGCTTACGTATGACTGGCCTTTTAAGGTTTCTACATGCACGCCATAATGAATAATCTGATTTTGCAGTTGCGTCGAGGTCTTCCAAGTAATTTTTCATAGATGCTACCCTTCGATATTCTAGAAGCTGTCTTAGCCTTTTTGTGCAATCTTTAAGTCTAGATTTGAGTTCAGGAGATCTGTGTGTTTGCCACTCTCTTCGAATTTTCCTTTTTTCAGCCAAGAGCCGGTCGACATCTACATAAATTTGATTGTATCTAGCTAAATGTCGGGTTACTGTTGCCTGTTGGGCAGCTGATTTAAGGATTTGATCAAAATTAATGAGGCTTCGATCCACGTCTTCTGGTGTTCTTGGCGGTATATTTTCCGAATAGTGAGTACGGAGATACTATTTATATTTCAACCAATTAATGCTTGTGCTAGTTGTTATTATTATTATTATTATTAATGTAGGGGGAATAACGAAGCAGACCACTACTAAATGGGTCGCTTTTCGACTCCCTTCCGTTCTCAATAACTGTAGACAACCGACATAACATGCGGCAATCTTACTATCAATGAGTCTCGTGCTACAACCAGCATTTAATCTAGATTTCAGAGTGTTGACTGGGAATTATCGGCATTCTTTCTCATCACTGTATCTTTAGTGATTGCTAGCATTTGTCTAAGGCTTAGACCCCCCATGGCATCCACATTTAACAAGCTTCTGCCCGTGGTCCTAAGTCTTACGCTAGCCATTGCTGGACATTCACACACAATGTGCGCTACCGTCTCAGCGTCTTCCAGGCATAGTCTGCAAGTATCATCTTCTTCGATTTTCATCTTGGCTAGATGATACTTGAAGTTTCCATGACCTGTCATTAACGCAGTTATCCAGCTTAAGGTACTTCTATTGTATCTAAGAACCTTGCTGGCTTCTGCCAAGGGGCTCTTTGAGCACCGTTTGAGCCTGTATACATGCAGTAGCCTCCCTCCACCTTTTCAGGTTTAGTGAGTTCAGCCATTGTAGGACTTTTTCTCATACTAGGCTCGTATTTATAATTAACTAGTGTAGCTTACCCGGCGTTGCCTGGGTCTACACTTAGAGCCCTTCTAAGTGCTTTGGAAATGATTAACATTTTTCGGTTGTGTAGGTTTACTCTCAACAGACGAGAAACAATTATAGTTTCGCGACAAAGCATTTGCATACATCTCAACAACAGCATCACATATCGGGTTCAACCAATCGAGGAGGTGATTAAGGAAACGCAAAGAAAAAAGTAACACATACCTACGTAATCGAATTGCCGGCGCACAAATAAAATGACGATCGAAGCAACAACTGAAAAGATTCAGCTCAACATTCCAATTAGAAAGACCGAATGTCATTATACACATAAGACATTACGACACATGGTTTGGAAACTTTTCAAGTGACAACATTAAATCATAATATGGAAAATTGAGGGCATTTTGTTGATATTTGTATGGGAATATATAGGAAAATGTAAATGCCATATCTCAAAAACCACTGGGCCGATTTCGTGCAAACCTCACACAAACTATCTACAGACCATCCCCAACATACCGTGAAATATTGGCTATCGGTCGGTCCGTTTCCGCATTTAGTGGTGACATCAAAGTGTTCAGTTCTTTTTATATACATATATAGATTTAATAAAAGTTTTCAGTTTTGGGCGAACCAGTTTTTCAAAAGGTATTCATTAAAATTAGGATTTCTGTACTCTCGCTTTAAAACATTTTATTTATGTTGTTAATAAATCATAAAATATATTTTTTTAAACTTAGGTGTCAATATTATTAATATTTGATGCAAATGAAAAAAATCTTTACTGACTGACAACAACAGCTTCTAGGAATTACCAACGCGTCTGACATTTTTGTGCTTTTATTTTTAATAGGGTAAAATTGTCAAATTGTTTGCACCTCCTCTTCAAAGTATCTATCGATGATGGTAGTTTCAGAAAATAGTAAGAAGAGCTCAACGCCAAAGAATGACAGAAACCTTTTATTATTAACAAGTTATTGTTGTCATTTTTCAAGAGCTGTGATGAATTCAAGGCTGTTTTAACAGTATAAATTTAGCAAATTTTGAAATCGTCAAAATTAGGGCATAAATCGTCTTATCGTCACCATGCCATTTTTAGGACCCAAAATCGATAAATCGTCAAACCTGTCATTTAAACGCTTAGAGAAGAAGGAATTCAGTGGTTTAGGAATCTAACTCTGCACGTGTATTTTCGCTAGCTCTTGAAGAACTACAGCTAGTCCATCGCAATCTACTTCCTATGCATTTGCCTGGTGAATTTAACATGTGAATGTCCTACGCAGGGGGAAATTGACCCATCTCTGCATAACCTTTACCCACCAATAGGGTTACTACCCTTTTGCTATACACCGCACTACCACCAAGTGACAGATAGATTCGCTAGATCAATTACCCACCATTATGGTTTCCTCCTTTTTGCTATACACCGTACTACCCCGAAGTGACCGACATATTCGCTGGGCCCATAGAAGGTAGTTCAGGTACTGACTTCCAAACACAAACCACATTCACCACTTCAGAATAGAAAGCTATTTCGCTAGGACTTTTTGACTTACCTGTTCGATATGCTTGAGCTAGTAAAACGTTTGGTACTAAATTCAATTTAACAAAATATTTATTAAACAGATTAAGTTGTATTTTAAATTTAATTATACTTTTTTTATTTTTAAAAAAGATCAATATTTTACAAGCTTTTTTCAATTTAATTAAAAATCAGTTCATTTTACTTATGTACATACCACAATATAAAACATAACTTTTAAATTAATAAAAAACTAAAAAAATCATATCATTTTTCTTATTTAAATATGCTTATTTTTTATTATCTGAACACATTAAAAACTAAAGGCATTAGTTCATTTTATATATGTAAATATCTGAAAATAAAATTAGATCAAAACATTTAATTCACCTGAAATATGTACATACATACATATGTATAAAAAAATATTTATGATCATTTTTGGATTCTGATATTTTTGGCCGCAAGATTCTTGAAATAATTTTTTTCAGCAATTGGATCGCTTTTCTCAATTCATCTTCACAATTACCTTTTTCATCACTTGTAATTGAATCTGAAATAACCGTTAGTGATTAGTATGTGGAAAAAAGTAAAGTTTTGTTCATAATTACCTAAAATGACTTCATAAAAATTCTTGAAGTACTTATGTACCAAAAATACTCTAACGGGAAATATTCGAGTTCCATTAATGTTTGTTATTCTTATAAGAATTGGACATAATTGTATTTTCGAACTGCGAAACAAAGGTAGCCCATCTGTATTTACGTCAACAAACACATTATTTGGTGGTGTGGAAGAGTTGCTTATTTTTGTAAGATTCGATGATTCCCAAATAGCCGTAATTATGCATTAGTTTTCTTTCTTCTTTACGATTTTCCAGTGAAACCTCTGCACATCTTTCGTTTGTCCAATATTTTACAAAGCACGACTTCAGTTTAGCAATTCAATTCAGCTA
The DNA here is from genome assembly GCA_949628195.1 of Phasia obesa. Taxonomy (NCBI): domain Eukaryota; kingdom Metazoa; phylum Arthropoda; class Insecta; order Diptera; family Tachinidae; genus Phasia; species Phasia obesa. Next base: position 93,865,039 of record OX451217.1, read on the forward strand.
TGACCGTTTTCTAAATTATGATTTCACAATTATTTATTACTAAATCACATTCTTCACTGTTAAAGGTACCATTTTTTCCAATGTTGTTTAATTCCCCCAAAAAAATTTTCAATTTCCGTTTCTTAATTGATTTTAAATACATGTTCTATTTTCACTTCTTCAGTATTTTACTGACCAACTGGCTAATTAAATAATCTTCTTATATGATTTCGCCTTGGTTTAATCTAAAACAATGTGAAATAAACACTAAGGGTCAGTCGATATACGAATCCCTTTGTGTTAAGTTTGTGAAACATTAAATTAATTAAAAGGTAAAAAATGTGCAAACGATAGGGCTAGATAGGTAAAATTACATCAACTATGGGGACACTCTTTAGTTTCCAAATTTAAATTATATACTTGATGTTATAACGGACTTAGAATTACAGGTTCTTTGTAAATTTCAACCGTCTCTCTGTTACGGTTTAAAAGTTTTGCAATATACATCAAATTACATCAACTATTGGGACACCCTTTAACTTCTAATTATAAATATTTAATTTCTGATTATAAATTAGAGTTGTGTAGTTCGCGAACGAACTAGTTCAATTGAACTATTCGCTCTATTGAACTAGATGAAACGCTCTTTGTACTGAGCTCTCTTAGCTCAGTTATCTAGTTCAATTTATTCGCTCTTTTGAACTAGATGAAACGCTTTTTGTACTAAGCTCTTTTAGCTCAGTTATTGAGCGCTTTTTGTAGTTCATTGTTCAAATTTTTGTTTTATGACATTCAGCTTTTGTTTATGTCTATCGTACTGACCAAGTCAAATTCATTTTGTGTTGATACATGTACTTATGTATATAAATCCTGAAGTTTTTTTTATAATAATCTTATGTGCGGTTTCTGTATTAAATTTGTATAAAAAGCACTAAATGTTTTGAGTAATTCCTACAAAAATTTTGTATGTATCTTATGTTTTTATATTTAAGTTTATTAGGCTCAAATTCGTAAAAAAAATATTTTCAGTTTATAAAAGGTTTAATAAACAAATTTTGTATGGAAATTTGTTTTATGTAATTTTTATAAATCAAAAAAAAATTTTATGAATAAGGCCCTTAGTGTTGATATTATTTACTTTTTAATTTAATATTTTTTACTACTTACTTACATACATACTATAAAGAAATTACAAATTAAAAATTTGTATACCAAAAATTTATACTAGGTTTTATTTTAAATATACTTATGTATTATTCAACTCTTATTAAACTAAGTTGTGGTTTTTTACAACTACAGCGAAATAGATAATCCATAATTTATACAACTATATACATGAATTAACACTAAAATCTTATGAACTAAATACAATTGAGCGAAACAGATCAACTGAGCGAATCATTTGCTTTTAGCTCACTAAGTGATCTATTGAACTAAATGAACGAACTAGTTCGATTTAATGAGTTGAGCTGAAAAGAGCGCTCACTTTAAAGAGCTAATAAACCCAACTCTATTATAAATATTGGACATTCTGTCCAATTTTCAAGTGATTGTCTATAATGGTTCATATATTTAAATTGACGTCACATATGGGGACACCCTTTAATTTTTAAGTGTATTTTTTGTATTAATTTCTGTTATTGGCAGCTACAGTGATATGCAGTTTTTTAAAATTTTAAAAGGCTGCCTTTTACGGTTCATAATACACGTAAAAAACACGTATGTTGTATGGGGACACCCTTTAATTTTCAAAATTCTGAACTTCTTTTAAAACGGGACCAATTTGTAAGCATTTCCTTTCTAATAAAGATAGATTTTGTGAAATCGGTTCAGAAATGACTGAGTTCTGCGGGCACAAACATAAAAAAAGCAACATTCAGACGAATAGATAACCTGCTTCTTTTTTTGAAGTCGGTTAAAAATACATTGTTTCGTATCTGATAATCTAAAGTCAAAGTTGTTGTTTTGTTGTCCTAATGCTCACAGCTGGTATGAATTCTCCTTGGATTAAACGATGATCAACGAATTTTGTTGTTGTTTGAATAACGGGATATACTTAAGACAACTGATGATCTTAGAGACAAAAAGAATATTTGTCGTAGAAAAAAAAAAATGTAGAATGATGTAGGTATGGTTGGGTATGACACATCAATAGCCCTAAGTGTAAATTGAGTATACGGGCTAACTACTTCGCCTGTCATTAGTTGCGATGGATCCTAGTTAAACCGCTGGGTGCATACAGATGCCATATTCTGTAATTCTCGTAGCTAAATCTATCGCTAAAATTCTAAAAATGCACAAACAAATTATGAGTGTTGTTGTAAGAATACTCGTAATGTTTTTCAACATATGTATGTGTCAGTGCATAATGTGTCTTTGCAAGGTCTACTGCGTTTTTCAACAATTATTAATTTTAGAATTGACCACTAAAATATGACATATAATTTAAGTTGCTTTAATTTTTTCTAGGTAAATTTGAAGACTTGTTTTTTTTCTTGAGTATACTTTTATTTAAATAAAATTGTGAAAATGTTTGAGTTTAAAATATGAATACATCCTAAAGTGTTTGTAATGTAAAAATTTTTTTAATCTTTTTGGTACATTTCTGATTATTATTAAGGAAGCTCATATCACTCTTTCAGTTGCTATAGTTTGTGGCAATAGTGTATATATTTATATATGTACATAATTTCAAATGTTTATTTATAAGGGTTCAAAAAAAGGTGATATAGATCAAATATTATTTAATATAGGAGGGACACCCTTTAATTTAGAACTTTTTACATGTTGTTATAGCGGACATAGTAATATACCTTTAGTGTAAATTACTATCTAAAAATAGGGCTATATAGGTTAAAGAAATCACATATTTGGACACCCTTTAAATCTAAATTAAACAATTGTTATATACATACAGAATCCTATAACTGTTTAAAAGTTTAGCCGTAT